>JBBMKD010000079.1:3406442-3455892 GCA_037834095.1 Argya squamiceps | reverse complement strand
CCATCAGCACCCTGTCAGTGCCATGGGCAGAGTGTCAGTGCCATGGGCAGAGTGTCAGTGCCATCAGCACCCTGTCATGCCATGGGCACCACATCAGTGCCATCAGCACCCTGTCATGCCATGGGCACCACGTCAGTGCCATCAGCACCCTGTCATGCCATGGGCACCACATCAGTGCCATCAGCACCCTGTCAGTGCCATGGGCACCACGTCAGTGCCATGGGCACCACGTCAGTGCCATCAGCACCCTGTCAGTGCCATGGGCAGAGTGTCAGTGCCATGGGCAGAGTGTCAGTGCCATCAGCACCCTGTCAGTACCATCAGCACCGTGTCAGTGCCATGGGCACAGTGTCAGTGCCATGGGCAAGGTGTTCCTGCACAGAACTGGGAGCCTTTGCTCCAAAGGGAGATCCCACTGTCACAGGGATCCTCTGCTGGTGATCCCACTGCCAGAGAGATCCACTGCCAAAGGAATCCACTGTCAGTGACTCCATTGCCTGAGGGATCCACTGCCAGTGACCCCACTGCCACTGTGATCCACTGCCAATAATCCCACTGCCAGGGGGATTCACTGCCAATAATCCCACTGCCAAGGGGATCCACTGCCAATGGTCCCACCTGCCAATGATCCCACTGCCAATAATCCCACTGCCAGGGGGATTCACTGCCCATGATCCCACTGTCACAGGGATCCACTTCCAACGGTCCCACTGCCACTGTGATCCACTGCCAATAATCCCACTGCCAAGGGGATCCACTTCCAACGGTCCCACTGCCAATAATCCCACTGCCAGGGGAATTCACTGCCCGTGATCCCACTGTCACAGGGATCCACTGCCAGTAATCCCCCTGCCACACCGGCAGAGCTGAGTGTCTCAGCAGGAACTGAACCAAGTGTCTGCTAATGAAGCTGAATATTCATTATTATGACTAAACACAATGAATCACAAATTAAAATGGGTAAATTATTAGTTGGTAGATCAGAAAAGAGGGAATTAGAAAAACATTTCGATTCTAGAGGGGGTGGAAGAGGAAAGCTTTATTAAGAGACCCAAATTCATTTAAAAATGAGCATTAGTCATTGTGCAGTGCTTCACATAGCCCTTTGTCACTTGTGACAGAGGATGTCACTGTGCCACTGGCAGCTCAGCACTGACCTGACCCTGTAACTGCTCACACCAGCCCCAGAGCCTTGATGCTTTGTGAAATTCTGAGATTCATCTTCATGATCACTGTTTATTTAGTGCTAAGGACATTGTTTCCTCTACTCCAGTGTTATGAATTACCAAGGATTATGTGTTCAGTGGCTTCCATTGATTCATGCAGAGCTAATTAATGGGATACATCAACCTATCATAAACATGAGCAATAACTCATGCCTCGTTAGCACCAATGAGAAAACTGCTCCAGGGAGCAGGCAGGTCTCTGGAAGGGTTAATGGATCTACTGATTGAAGTAAAACTTCTTTTTTTTTTCCTAGAATAGTGTTTTTTTCTGCACAAATTTTTTACATTTTAGGTGTGTCAGTAGCTCCTTTGTAATGGTGTAAACTGGGAGCTGTAAACTGGGAGTAGCATGAATTTGGTGCAAAAATGGTTTGAAGAAGTTTAAGAAGGGATACTGGTGAGTGGGAGCTGCAAAAGGAGCTGAGCATGCAGTTGAGCTGAATTTGACTTTAATTAAAAAGCATATTGAAGGGAGAGATTTCTGACAGGAAAACTGAGGAGTGAAGGGTTCCTATTTCCCACCCTATTTATAAATCAGTGAACACGAGCTGGCATCCTCCTCTCACAAGGGCTGTACAGTAAGCAGATTGTCTGGGGGGAAACCGCATGAAGTTGGGCCAAACAATCCTCCTCCTCTTCCTCCTGTGTGTGGGATGAGCAGGTGGGGAACAGCCCCATGGGGGTCACTGCTCCGTGCCTGCACCACGGATTGGAATCAGGGGCAGTGTCCCTGAATTTCCTCTCATTTACGGGTAACTGCTGCAGAACTCGAGTGATATCTTCAGTTTCAGAGTTAAGTGACAAAAAAACCAAGATTAATAAGTGGAGCTGTCCATGTGAAAGCAAATGTGGAGAGGATGCTGCAGCCCCCCCCCCGCTGCCTCTGGCTCCTGCAGCACTTTCTTCTTGAGGCGTGTAATACATTTAAAGGCTATTTGGAAAAGATGCTTCTAGCATCTTCTGGCCCAGCAGCGAGTGGGACTGTGCTGGGCAGCAGCACGTGAAGCTGATTAGATGAAGTGTCGGGTCACTGCCACTTGTCCTCTGCAATATCCAGAATTAAGCTGCTGCAAACACTTGAGTCCCAGTGAAATCTCAGCAAGGGGGCTGGACACGGGGCTTTCAGATTGCATCCTCTTGCCCTGATCTGTGCTCTCCTACTATTGACCCTGAGCTGTTGACCTTGGCTACTCTGCCAGGTGAGTGTGTGCAGTTCCCCTGCTCTGTGGGATTCCCTTAGCTAAAATCCACTGGTAACACCTTGCAGCTGTGATGATGCCTTAAGATTTTAGGTTTTATATTTTTCATATATTTTTATATATTTATAAACTCTGTATAGAGTGTTAGTTACTGTCTCCACATTTTGGTCAGACAAAACAATTCCTCTAGGCCTGAGATCCAAGAACACTCTCTGCCTCAGACCCTGAAAGTACAAATAAAAGTGAATTGTGGGGGGAGAAAACTGGGGGGATGTGACTTCATTACCTGAAGCTGTAATTGGAGGATTAACCCCTGATATGTAAATGGACCAAATTTATATCTGTCTGAAAAACTCGTGACCATCTTCCATCTTGGGTGTTGCCCCTGCGGGGGCTTTTTCTGCCCTTAATGTACCTGAAGGACCTTCATTAAATGTAACTGCTTTTTATTCTCCTAATTTTTTTTGCCCTCCGTTTCTAGGTAAGCCCAAAAAAGGCATCAGTAATAATGAGGATATATGAGCCAGCAATGGGTATCAGTGGTGGTATTCCAGCTCCTGTGGTGGGCTTTGCTGCAGAAATGTGTCAACAATGCAGAAAAGATCTGAAACTAAACCACAAAGTGAGATGGGGTCTGTCCTTGCACCCCTCACTGCTGCCCTTGTCTTTGGGGCAGGTGAGCAGCAGCTCCAGGGGTGTCCCAGCCACAGAGGTGACCTTGCTCTCCCCAGGGCAGGGAGCACTGTGGATCTCCTCACTTTGCTCAGGTCCCTCCTGGCCAAATACTTGCAAGAAAAGCAGTGTGAATTATTTTACTTCTTAAATGCTGCTTATGGAAATACTTCAAGGCCTGACCTAAGTCATGTCTCAGCAGACAATGGGTTGGGATAACCCAACCCTCTTAGTGCTTCTCTCAGCTTTGTAGTAGAAAGAGAATCCTCCAGCTTTACAGTGCAAAGAGAAAAACCAGACACCAGCTAGAAGGCAAGGGGAGAAGGCATGTGACTTTTGGAGCTTGCAGGCAGTAGGATTAAGACCCAGAAAGATGATTCTCTGCTCAAGATCAGCAGTGGTCTTGGGTACCCTGGCTCAATGTGGATCCTCTCCCTCCTGGCAGGTATGAGGGAGCCAGTGCTGAAGCTCCAGGCATGATCCTTTGCCATCTAGCAGTAATAAAATGCTTCTACCCCAATAAACAGGAGTTAATTTCAGTGCATTCAAGCTCTTTGTTCAGTTTTGTGGATTTGGGAGGTTCTTCCCAAAGCGTTCATGCTGAACTAACAAATTTTTATTAATGCTTTCAAATGGAGATGAAAATCGTATGTTATGGCAGAGATGTCAGGCTTGATGAAACCAAAAATCCCACAGCTTCAACCTCTGTTCCTCCTGCTTTGTTTAGCTGAGCCTTAATGCAGTAATGATCCCACAGTCCCCTCGGAGATGAAGACAGAAACCCTGACTGGATTAGCATGTGGAACTGTTTATTCCAGCTGGGCTTCCTTTGCTCACAGGAGCTGCTCTGAACTCATTCATTAACATGCTGCTAAAACAACTGAATGGATTTCAGACCTGAGTTTTGTCTTTCCCTTCTCCTCTCACCTAAGGAAACCAGCAGAGTATTTTATTTCCTCCAGCAGAGTAGTCCAGACCTAAATCCCAGGGGAAGACAGGTTAATCTCTTTGGCAACTGCAGCTGGTCAGTAGAATCCACTGGAAGCATGAATATTGGAGTTGGTCAGAGATAACCCCACCCTCATTGCTTTGTCCCTCAGTGAAGGGAGGGCTGGCAGCACTCACAGCTCATCTTGACAGCTTGGGGTTTTGGGGACAGGTGACACTCCTGTGTCATGGGGGTTTGGGGGCAGGTGACACTCCTGTGTCATGGGGGTTTGGGGACAGGTGGCTTTGGCTGCCAAGGGTGCCACAGCTCCTGTGTCAATGGGGGTTTGGGGGCAGGTGACACTCCTGTGTCATGGGGGTTTGGGGGCAGGTGACACTCCTGTGTCTTGGGGGTTTGGGGGCAGGTGGCTTTGGCTGCCAAGGGTGCCACAGCTCCTGCATCCACACGTGGCTTTGGCTGCTGAGGATGTTGTGGCTCTCCTGTGCCACTCTTTGCCCTGCTGGGGACACCAAGAGATGTCCCCATGGGCTGGTGGCTCTGCTCAGAGGGGTGGGCAGTCACAGCGATGGGCTGTGAGCTGAGGAAGGGTCATGGTCATCAGTGCAGCCATGTGTGTCCTTCACAGATTTCACTGTTAATAATGTCATTTTTAGCTTTCCCTCCCAGAACTCATCCAAGCAGGGATTGTTCATCTTGCTCAAGTGTATTTTGAAATACACTCTTACAAGAGTATATTGCATGAATATTAGAATCTTATTTTTTTCCCTTGCGTGTTCTTCAAATAATCCCTGCTTTGAAATGCTGAAACAAAGACACACAAAGGTCTGGCTCTGCAGGACAAGTGCAAGTGAAAGGTCACAGAGGAACATGGGGGTTGTCTGTGGAGCTAAAGGGATAAACACAAATGCCTTTCTGAACTTTCTTCCTCCTCTTGCTGCTCACCCGCCCCCACAGGAAACACTTTTCCAGAGGAAGCAGAGAGACTTTTCTCTCTTCTGAATCTTTCTGCAAATTTTCATTTTTAAAGTGGAACCAGATAGTAATAACTGTGCCTTTTCCTGGCTTAATGCAAGCAATCTTCCCAATGTCAAAGCAGCATTAGAAGCCATGGGGCCAATTCACTCCCTGGGTTTTCCTGTGACCTTTCAAGTCTGCACAGAGCTACACTTTGTATAAATAGACTGAAATAATAGTGAAGGATGTGGGTTGGCTCTTTAGTTTAGAAGCAAAAAAGGCTTTTCCTAGATAAACACAGCAATAAAGGTCAGAAACTGAGCCCTGGAGCCAGTGCAGGGGTTGGAATTAAAATCTGAATTGGCCCTTGGAGTCACCTCACCACACCAGAGCAGCCCTGGGCTGTATTTTGGCCAGCACCCAACATCTGCTGAGCTTTGCCCCTGGCTGGGGCTCCTGGGGTCCAGGCAGAGCAGTTCAGCTCTCCAGGTGTGCAGAGCAGGTACTGGAGGGCTCCACACTGGGCTGGGAGTGTCCAAACCCTCTGCCAAGGCACAGCTGTGTCCTACTTGTGTCCCTGCTGCCCTGCTGCCCGTGCCTATTAATGAGAAGGTATTTTAGGGCAGAGCACCAGGGAGTTGGTTTAATTAGCAGGTTACAGGGTATTTGTGCTTAAATTAACTTTGGCTCCATTTTCCTTGCATTGCACAAACTCAGTTAAAACAGCAGTTGCTGGTGCAGCCTCCTGACAGGGTCCTGGGCAAGAGGTTGTGGCTTCACCTTCCAACAACCAGAGGTTGTGATGTGACATTCTCCATGGGTGTATAAAAATAAACACGTGCAATGGCCTTTCAGCAATTCTGTGCAGGGTTTGGGCGAGGGGACAGAACATAAACACAGCCATAAAATCACTGTAACATCACACTGCTCAATGACAATATCTTGTCTAATTATGGAGAGCTCAGAGACATCCTCAAGAAGATATAAAATGGAAATGTGGGCCTGTGGATGGATCCAGGATGAATCCTGAGGAGATTGAGTAAAAGAAGTGGGTATTAATGAGTAGTGCAGAAACAAGGACTTGAGGAAATTCAACTATAAAAAGATGGGGAAAAGGGATTGTCTGTATAACTAGGAAACAGCTAAAACAACAGACCAAAAGGGAGACATAAAGCTGGAAATTGGGTAATAAATCTCTGCCCTCATCAAAGAAGAGACAGTTCTATTGGAAAATAAAAATAACATTCTGGAACACAACAAAGTGGAATTTATAGTCCAATTAAAAATGCACGACTGAAAAAAACCCCCCAAACCTCAAATACTTTTCTTCCTACTTTGGGTAGAATGCAGTGAGAGCACAGGATACGGCGGGAGCCCATCCCACACTGGAAGGAAAGAAAAGCTTGGGTGTGTAATTGATTCAGGAATTCTCCCTGCCTCGGAGGTGGTTTGCAAAGTCACAGTCTGCCCCAGAGCTGCTGCCTCCCCCAGTCTGGGAAGTCATTTGCTCTCCACCAGCTTTATCTCTCTCTACAGAGTGACTTCTCTCTACAGAGAGGATTTTATCACTCTCTACAACTCCCTGAAAGGTGGCTGTGCTCAGGTGAGGGTTGGTCCCTTTCTCCAGGCAGCACTGACAGAACGAGAGGACACAGCCTCAAGCTGTGCCAAGGGAAAGAAATATAGGCTGGATATCAGGAAAAAGTTGTTTACAGAAAGAGTGATAAAGTCCTGGAATGGTCTGCCTGGGGAGGTGGTGGAGTCACCATCCCTGGATGTGTTTAAGGAAAGATTGGGTGTGGGACTTGGTGCCAGGGTTTAGTTGAGGTGTTAGGGTTGGGTTGGACTTGATGATCCTGGAGGTCTCTTCCAACCTAATGATTCTGATTCTGATTCTGATTCTGATTCTGATTCTGATTCTGATTCTGAATGTCTGGCCCTGGTGCTCCAACCTGAGGCAGAGAGACTGTGGAAATGGAGCCCAGGGAAGGGTTTGTGGGGATGGCTGTGCTGTGTGTGACAGCACCGTGTGGGAATCTTGTAGGTTTAAACCTGATGCCTTTAAACTCGTGGGAGATGCAGTTGAGGGACAGGGTGGTAGAGGTTTGTACCTGAAGTGGTGTTGTCACAGGAAGCTGTGACAGGAGTCAGGAGCAGCCCTATGGATCTCATCCCCTGGGGAAATGCTGTGCCAGAGCATTATCCTGCCTACAAACCCATTGGAACAGCCTGGTGACAACAGATTGTCTCATTATAGAGCCCACAAAAACATCTTTAAGCATCATAAAGAACAGAAGTGCAGGTCTGAGGACGAGCTTCTGACTCCGAAATAAGATGGGAAAGGGGAGGAACACCAGTGTGCTGCACAGGGACAACAGGTCCCTCTTGTCCTGTGCTGGTGGTGACAGCAGGGAGGACAGAGGGGCCCCAGTGGGGCTTCAGTGGGGAGAGAATCCCCCTGTCTGTGCGGGGAGGGAGAGAGGAAAGCAAACACTGTTGCCATCACAAACCCTCCTGAAAACCCAGGGCAGCTTTTGCATGAGCAACAAAAGCCACACTGGCCACACAAACCATCTGGAGCTCCCTGTGGGGATTCAATAAACTCCTGCAAATTGCTTCAGACATTTTCCACTCTCTCCACTCATTTTATGTGCAGAGTTCAGCGAGGCGCTGTTTCCTATTCAAACAACACTTGTCACTTACATTTGGGTCGTTTTTCTTCTCCCTGGCAGTACTTTGCTTTTCTGGCTCTTTAGTTTCCTGTGTGCCCTCAGTGTGGAGGGGCTCAGTGTGAGCCTTGGCACAGCTCAGGGCAGTGTGTGGTACAGCAGTGTGGGTGAAAGCCTTTTCCTTGCTCCTAAGATTAAGAGCCAGACACGGTTAAGGGATAAAAGGCTTTTATCTTGGCATTTAATAAGGATCTTTAGGGTGCAACATTTCTCCAAGGTAGTGTACACTGAAATGTACACAAAAATAGATCACATATATGATTTTATAGACCTTTCAATCAGCATATCTAACAAGGATGCCCCAATGACAGGCTTTAATGAATAGCATGATATCCTTCTATTTCAAAGTATTCCTCCCTGGATGGGCCTAATCCTAGTTTATAGGATGTATTTTAGAGGGGACCTTGGTTTTGCAAGATAGTGCAGGGCTTTCCAGCCTCCAACTGTGAGGCCTTTGGGATGTTGGCCTAACAGAATATTAGGACTATGCTAAATTATCAGACTTAAGGAATTACAAGTATGCATGTTAAGGGCACTGAGAATACATCAAAGGTATATAAAAGAAAAGTCAATCCTGTGGTACAGCTCTGTGGGGTACTGTGGGCCTGATATTTCTGGGTCTGAGCTGCTAACTTTTTCCCAAGGAAAAATTTCTCAAGAAAACTTCTTCTCAAAACAATCCTGGCAAACAACTCTCTCAAAACAATCTTTGTCGAGGTGGGGTTTTGCTGATTCTCTGGTTTAATCAATGGGATTAGAGAGGTGTCATTCCTATTCACCAATCACGTTAAGTCTGTATGGGAACACCTTATAAAAGGTAGTAAGAATTAGACAATAAAGCCTTTTTTCTGTGCTCTTTGCCTTCTGAAATTAATTTAGACTCTCTCATCTTTCTTCCATGTCCCACAACGACAGGGTACAGCAGAGTGGGGTCCACCACCACCTGTGGAGTGTCACAGTGACACTGGTTGTGCTCCAGGGCTGTGACTCAGTTCCTGCCCCTTCCCTCCTCTCCCCCAGAGCTGCTGTAGTTTCCCCCCTGTCCCATTCCCTGCTGCAGCCCAGGCAGCCGTGCCAGCAGCACCAGCTGGTGCCCACGTCCTGCCTGTCTGCTGCTTATCAGGAGTCCAGCCACAGACACACTCCAGCAGTGAATTATGATACAAAAATAAGCACAGGCCTGATTATCCCCTTTGTCTGCTGTTTTTTGCAAACAGATGTTGCATTATTTGTCGAGCCTGTTCTCGAACTCCACTGACACACATGTGGTGGGGGGCACCTTAGACCTGCAGGCACTTTGGTGTCTCAATTTTTAAAGTGTATTCTTTAAAATGCCCTGCAGATGCATATTGTGTGTGGTGGGTTTGAGTGACCTTGTGCCCCAGGACAATGCAGTCAGCAGTGACTGAAGGCCAAAAGAGTTTTGCTTCCCAACCCTGTCAGAGACATAGATGCCACCACAGCCTTGACCTGGAGAAAGCATGTGGGTATCTACCCCAGCCTTCCCACGCTGGTGCTCAGGGGCTCATCTTAAGGAAGGAGAAACTTTGTTGTGCTAACTCAGAGTCAGTTTTCTGCCAGACAGTGTGGAAATGTGCTGAAGGAATGGTCACTGACCCCTGATCATGTCATCTCATGACATACAGGAGGCTGAACTCTTCACAAGTTGCTCAGTGCATGCTCTCTGCTCTGCTGAATGACCAAAAGGTATTTCTGGGGCCTCATACACTTAATTTGCTCAGCTGCAGGTTGTCTGTGAATATAGGCGCTCACATGATGAAGAGTTACATTGTGTTGAACACATTATCCCTTATCTATCTGCACAGCATATATATTGCAAGCAGATTCATTAAAGAAAAAGAGTTTTACATTGAGAATATTTGAAGATGTTGTGCCTACCAGGGTTGTTAGGCAGATGGTGGATATAAAAGAGCCCCTGCCTGCTCATGGTGCTTCTTGTGACATTCTCAAATCTCAGCCCTGTCCCGTCTACCAGTGCTGCAAGAGTGTGTCCTGAATAAGGGGATTTGGTGAAGCTCTGCAGGACTCAGCAATTTCAGCTCCCAGGGATACAGAGGAGCAATTTCCCTCATGCTCCTTGCCATTTCAGGTTTCATTTCTGAAGAAACTTAAAGGAAAATTCAGCCCAAATTACTCTGTATTTGCCTCCCATCAGAGCAAAATTGTATGATAGCTTTTACTTGATTTCTGCATGAAACCCGTGTCTTTGCTGAGTTCTTTTTGGATGGATCCTGCTAAATGAGAAAGAAATGCAGGTGTTTGAAAGGGTAAAACCCAGGCTTGAATCACTCTCAGCAAGCTGGACTCACTGCAGCTCTCCAGCCAGGGAGGAAATCTCCTTTCTAAAGGAGATTTCTTTCAGCTCCAGTCAGAATTTGTCCTGGGCTGAGGCGGCTTTGGTGCCTCTCTGGGTACCTGGAGTCCCTCAGCTTTTGGCAGTGCTGGGAAAGGCCAGTGCAGGATCCTGTGGGAATGGAAAAAGCCCAGACAAGAAACACTAACCTAGGCCAGGCTCTCTGCTCCTGCTGCTGCCAAATCTGTTTGTTCTGCTCCTAAAATAATAATAGAACAAATTTTCTGAGCGTCTTGGCGCCAGACTTCTCTTTCCTGGGTGCTTCAAAGGAAAGAGCTCCTTTTTTTCAGACCTTGCTGAGGTCACCGAGGCTGCAGCACAACAACACTCCATGGCTTTCAAAAGCATTTTCAATTAACACAAAAATCTAATGAAAGCACGTAATCACAGGTGCTCAGCTGCCACGGGACTAATCGGGGACGCCGACTTCAAATGCCGCGTCTTTAGAAACTCGGCTAAAAAAGGCTTTTTTTTGTGCCTGTTAGTCTGAGATGGGCCTTTCCACTCCTGCCTTCAGCCAGGGGGGTGGTGTTTGCTTCGTCCTGACAGAAGGAAAAACCACTTTGCCCTGCAGGGACTGAGTTTGGCCCCAGCCAGCAGAGCCAGAGCCACCACTGATCATTGCTGCCTCCAACCAGGACCCTCATCCCTTGGGAGGTCAGGCAGCAACCATCCCCTGGGTTCCTGCCCTTGGCCTGAATGGGTTTGTGTTGCCCTGATCTTTTCTAGCCTTCTGATGTTTGCATTTTTGTAGTGGAGTTTCTTACAAATTTTCATGTAAAGAAAGTGATGTTATTGTAAACTGTTTTTCTTGTTTATCATTCCTCTATGGAGGAGGGACAATTGATGGACTTTTAATTTGACCAGTGTGGTTGGAGAGGTGTCAGCCTCATCCTCCAATCCATAGTCATTGTCCAAAAATTATATAAATTGAAGTAGAAAAATAAACTTCCCTCTTTTTACCCTGACAACTTAACTGTGTGTGTGTCATTCATTGCATGTCCTATAGCAACAGGTTTGACTTCTACAAACCAAATTGGAACCTTCTAAATGATGTGCAGATGTGCATGGCTGTGTCTGGCTGAGAGGGGAACTCCAGCCCCTCTGAACAGCCACAAATCACTCAAGTTGGGCCACTTTGTTGCTTTTTGATAGCCAGGAAAAAAGCCAGTTTAAATTCAATAGTGACCAGAGTTTGACAGTCGTGTATTAGATTTGTGGCCAGGAAAAGCAAGCCAAAGGAACTTTTATTATTAAGTGTCCCTACAGCACAGAATATCTGAGCATGAATCCACCAGGGCTGATTCAATTGGAAATAATGTTTTCAAAAACAAAATGTGTCTGCTCTCACCTCCCCTAATGCGATTATTTAGTGCCCTGCTATTAAACTGCTGCAAGAAATAAGATTCACTGCATGCTAAAAATGACACAAAAAATTGATTCAGGCAGAGGAAGTGTGTCTGGAGCACCAGTGGTGACCCGAGCAGCTGTGCCACACTAGCACACTTCATGGGAAGTGCTTTTTATAGCAGCACCAGTAAGTGCCTCACAAATGTGCTGCTCCTGTTTTGTTCACAGCCCACTAAAGGCAGAGAATTGTTTGGAGCTCTTGGTGCAGGGACACGTAGTACTTGCTACTTCCCAGCAGTGGGAACGGTGTGAGGTGGGGGGAAGAATGATTAAATCACATAAAGTGGAGAAGAAATAGCCCTTGAGTGCCTTTTCTGCCAGAGTACAATTTCTTTTTCTGGTGTCCAAAGCTGTGGTTGGTGCTGGCACTTTCTTCCCACTCTAAAAACCAGACACATCATCACCCCTCTCTCCCAGAATTGTGTGACTGCTCCAAGGTGATGTCATTTCCAAGGAGGGTTCAGAGATAGTGGTACAGTGATATTTTTTTTTTCCCTAAAATTAGACAGGAAAGGAAGAAATGCCAAACTGCCCCTTCAGACCCCTGGCCTGGCCGTACAGGCCCCTCCAGATGCACCTCACCAGTCTCTGTGTCTTTCACCATCCTCCCAAATGTCTCCTCACACTAATTTGTGCCACTTGCCTGCACCAGGCTCACTCTAACACTAAACTCCAAGACCGGATAAGAGAGGCCGTACCCAAATCCCAAACCTCATCAGAGAGTGAAGTCAGATTTCTTTGACAACAATTTTCCATGGAAATGTGTGCAGCAGCATCACACTACTGCTAAATACTTCAGTAATTGGCTTTCCTGCCAGCTCTGCCAAGCCTACATCAACGGATTCATCCTGCTCTCCCCTCCTTCACAGTGTTCTCTCCCAGCTCCTTGAGCTCCCTGGATCTTACACATTTTGTTGGGACCAGCCCTTGCACCCAGAGCTGCTCCTGGTCTTCACCCAGGCCTCAGGGCAGCTGTTGGGTTTTCAGTCTCTCCTTAAAACCACAGTCTGGGCTTTCTCTCCAATACCTACAGGGAGAAATGCACTTTGGCTGCCCTCAGTGGCACTAGATGCCACTTTCCTTCTCATGTAAAGATCAGGAAATCTGTTTGAATATTCTTCTGCTTCCCTCTGCACTGGTAACAACAATTACATCACATTCCTCTAACAATGTCCTATCAGTTCAGTGGAGTTTCATAGGGTTTCACCTATTCTCCTCTGCCTTGCTGACTGTGGGTATTCTATCAGGATGCCTTTAGATTTTTCTCACCAATTTTTTGCTTCTCATTTATCTTTATTGTTACCAATTTGCTACTTTTCCTCTTCCTTGACAATGCTTTTTGTGGTTTGTTTCTGCCTTTTGATTTCATTGCTGGCTCCCATTCAGCCATGAGCCAGGGTGGGCTCCCAGCCAAAGCTCTCTTCCTCTCTGATTTGCTGAAGAAGATTTATCTCCATATTCTGGTACATTCCCCGAGGCTGGGGGGCTGCAGTGTCTGGGAGCTGCTGGCCAGGGCTGTGGTGCCAGTGCTGTGTGAGCAGCTGTGCAGGACCAGAAAGTTACTCAGAAAGATTCCCCAGCTTGATGAGCTGCACCTCAGCCCCTGGAGACTCTGTGGTCAATGTTTAAATATTCTCTTCATGTTTAAAAGAGATAATCTGGGTGCTGCACTGCAGGGAAGAGGGTTTCCAACTCCCTGTGGACAAGGTCTTTTCCTGCTGTGCCCATCCCTCATTCCAGAGCCCAAACACTGCTCAGGGCAGTAGAGAGATGCTCTTTGGCTGGCACAAAGAAGTAGCAGTCTCTGTGGCTCTGAAGCACCTTATCCAGAGAGTTTTGAGCAGGTTCTTCCTTTAGCCAGACAGGGATTGAGCCCTGTCCTTGCTCACAGGTGTCTGATCAACCCAGCTCTGTGCTCTGCCTGTGCCTGGGTGGAGCCCACAGGGCACATTGCCCTGTGCCCATGGAGCAGGCAGCCCTTGATGCCTAAAAACAGAGGACAGACAAAATTTAGGGAATAAAAAGCAGTTCTATTTATTGAAGGGCCTTCAGGTGCATTTAGGGCAGACAAGGCCCAAAGCCCCCAGGGGCTACACCCAAAATGGACAATGTGTCATGGGTTTTCACACTGTTATCAGTTTGGTCCATTTGCAGATTGGGGGTTAATCTTCCAATTACAGCTTCAGGTAATGGAGTCATTTACCCCAAGTTTGCTCCCCCAAATTCACTTTTGTTCACATCTCTCAGGGCCTGAGGCAGTGAGGTGTCCTTGATTGCCAGGCCTGGGGAGGAATTGTTGTGTCTGACCAAAATGGGGAAGCAGCAGCTCACACTGTGTGTGCAGTTTGGAGTTATGCCCTAAAGAACTGCAGGATTACAAATATATGAAAAATATTTGAAATATTAAATTATGAAAAAACATTATTTTTATAAACCTATAAATTATATATTTAAAATTATATTTAAAATATTTAAATCACGAAAAATTCAGGTAAAATCCCAAGTCATCAGCCTATGGATGGGGGAGAGCTGGCAGAGCTGCTGCCAGATCCTGACTCAGGGGAGCAGGGACATGGAGCACCCATGGGCTGGCAGCACAGTGCTCCCTCCTCAGTGTGTGCCCTCCTGCCACTGGCACAAGATGGTTTTTGCTAATGGGAATTACGGGTCCTTTCATCTGCATTGCTGCAGGAACTGCTGCAAAATCCCACCACTCTGCATGATTCCCAGTGCTCTGCACCCTGGAGGGGACACACACCCAGCAAGGAGCCACCAGCTGTGAGATATAACCTGTGCTTTCTCCAATGGATTCCTTTCTCCTGGGTTCTCTCCAGCCCCAGTCCTGGCTTACCCCAGGGCAGTGGAGCACCTCTGAGAGCCTGCAAAATCATCTGTTGGGCTCCAATTTCTCCTCTTTTAAACCTCCTCCAGCATTTCCTGCCGTTTGGTGGGAGCTGCAGAAAGCTTTCAACAACCACAGAAAATTCAGAGTATTGGGATTTAAAAACAGCAGTCACAGGGGTCCTGATGTACCTGGCTGAGAGAAGGCTCCATTTGCTTTGCTCTCTGCAAAGCCCACTCCAGCAGGGCTGTTCTGAACAACACACCAGTTCCTGGAATCTCAGACACAGCCTGAGATTGCAGTGTTTTTAAGACATAATGAAAAAGGTAATTTTCCAGCCTCCCTGCAATCTTCATCATTGGGGAGGTATTTTTGTGCAATTTTCAGTCCTGGCTGTAATCATGCTCCCAGAGATGATGGCGTGCTGCTGTGACACTGGGGGTGCTTTGAACCCTGTCATGCTTTTGGACCCCCAAATAAATGGAAGAAAAAGGGAGTGCAGCCACTGAGGTGCCATCCCTGCTGGGGCTGCCCGTGTACAAACCCCTACACTGAGGGCACAGGAAAAGGCTGGCAGAACATCCAGACCTGAACCTCTGCTTTCAACATGAGAAGTTCAAACAGAGATCAAAGGTGAAGGGATCCCATGGATGTGTTGGCACACAGACCAGACATCCCAGGAAGGGAGCACTGACCTGCCCCTGGTGACACAGTCTGCTCTGTTTGCTCCTCTGCTGTGCTGCTCTTCCAGGGGAATCACTCACAGCTCTGAAATTGTGGCAATCACCATCATCATCGTAATTTTGGCAGGATTAGTTGCTATGCAATGAAAGGGACGTGCAGTCCTTCTGATGTCCAGCACCTTTGAACACATAATGGGGCTTGGAAAAGCTTCTTGCTTGCTGGGGGCTCTGGAGCCTTGGCTTTGTCTGGGATGGATTTGCCAAAGCCGAGGGCAGAGGGGGAGCAGAGCAGGATTTATGGGGGGATGAGGGCTGGGGTACAAGGCACAGCTCTGAAGGCACCTGGGGGCTGTTTTGGGCCCCATCCTGGCAGTCCCTGTGGGCAGATATTGGGCTTAGGGAGGCACAGGAGCAGTGCTGTGGCTGCCACGTGGGTCTCCAGTGACACCAGGCAGGGCAGCTCCCCTCGTCCCACAGCTGGGCCTGTGACATCTGCAGACTCTTGTGGAACAGCATGTTTCAGAGCTGTGGGACAAGGCCTGAGAGGAGCTGTGAGGAGCAGGTTGCTAATGCCTGAATATGTAGATGTGGGGGGTATTAATAACAGAACAGCAGCTCTTTAGCTAGGAGCTCCCAGCAGTGAGGCTGCCTGGGATGGGCTCGTCTCCTGACACTGCAGTGATGGCTCAGCAGAGGCTGCATTTCACTCCCCGACTGCTTGTATCCACAAAGGAAATGCTGAGGGGTTACACAGAGCAGCACAGCCTCTGTGGTGCCCTTCCAGCAGCAGCTGATGGAAGAAAAGTGCAAAGTTGTGTTCCTGGCAGAACAGAGCCCAGGAGCCCTGGCAGCAGCCTCGGAGCGCTCATGAAATAAAAACAGGCTCTTGTGCTACCTGCCAGGGGCCATTAGCCAGAGAGCAAATGATCTCCAGAATGATCTGTGAGGAGAGCACAGCTCGGAGAGGAGGGGGTGCAGCAGCTCATCTGCCATCATTCACTTCATCAGGACATCTCTGTCACAGCCTCACGCCTCGTGCTTTCCAGTGTGAGGGCTGCTGATGGAGACTCGCAGGCAACAGGATGCAAACAAGCTGTAATGCTCAATCAGATGATGTTAAGGATTTCAAGGAAAACAGAAATGAAAATGTCAAACCTGTTAAGCTGTGGAGTGCTTTCACCAGAACGTGGGCAGAGGGACTCCAGGAGGTTGTTTAAAAATAGGAGCCAGGGGAGATTGCTCTCACAATGGCACCGTTCTGGTGCCAGTGCCCCGCTGGGGCATGGTGCACTCTGCTTTTTATAGATCTCAAAAGGAACAAGTAAATCATGTGATGCTGAATTTATGAACCCACTCAAAAAGCAGGGGCTCCAAACTTGGCTGTCGTCTCAAGCTGAGCCTTGATAGTGTCTGTGTCATCGTTCTGAGAGCCTGAACAAAGAGGCAGATGAGGGGAGGTGAGGCACAAGCAGCCACATCCACAGCTGGGGCCTCTTAGCATTATTTTTACCTGTGTAAGGACACTGCCACCTTGGAAAGGTGGCATCTTACACCTTTTTACAGCTCTTGAGTACAGATCTCTATATCAGAACGCAGAGAACTGGAGGCCAGCTGTCTGTGCTGCCTCTGCATGTGGCTCAGCTCACAGGGGCTGCTCAGCTCTCTGGAGCTGCTCCTCAGCTAAAGCACAGCATGGGTGAGAAGCTGCTGAATTGCCTCAAAGTACGGCAGGAGCAATGAATACCAGGAGAAGTCTCAGCAACTTTACGTGTCGAGGTGCAGCAGTTTCTCTTCCATGAGGGCACTGAGCACTGAAGGGATCAGGAAGGGTCACTGGGTGGGATTTTGCAGTTTAAGGCCATTTCATTCCGTGTGTAACTCAGGCTTTTGCTCAACTAAACTATGCAGATGTGACAGTAAAGTCTTTTCTCATGTTAATTTACATGCAAGGCTTTGGCTTGTGCTGTGCTGAGCTGGAGAGGCATTACTACAAATCTGTTTGTTAATGAAAGCAGTGCACTGGGAAAGGGAGGATTCTCCTCTCATCTTCTGCCCCAGCAGTTCCAGCACCTGGCAGTGACCTTACAGGATGGCCACAGGGTCCCCAATGTCCCAGCTGACCCATGGTGACACCCAGCACCTCCACCGAGGTGTCACAAGAGCTTGGCAAGATTTCCTTTAGCAGCTCTTTCAGCCCACCAGGATTCCCTAATGGTTACAGCTGCTCTGGTAACATAAAAGTGATTTGTTCCGAGCCTACAGATACAGAAACATTTTGCCTACCCCATTTTTCTTCTTGCCTGAGAGGAGGCCAGGCCAATACATCATCACCAGGTCTGCAAGCAGCATCACAGCCATAACTGATGTGTGAAAATGCTCTGAATCCTCTGCCCGTGGCTCCAACCACGGGCTGGGGACTCTGAGTGTCCCTGCCCTGCCTATCCCTGTGCCTGTCCAAGGCTCCTGCCACACAGGACAGAGCAGAGGGCTCTCAGGGAGGGATCTGCCCAGCTCCCTCTGTGCTGAGCTGAGAGCTGGAATACTGTGAAGCCTGAAGAAGGAGGGATTTGTAACGTGCCATATGCTGTCCCTTGGTAACTACACTCCAGCCACTCTTCCCTCCATCTGCATCAGGAGGCTCCCACCCTCCCTCCCCTTCCCTGTCCTTCCTCTCTCTCTCTCAGCTATTTACAGCCCCAGAAGCTCTTCCCAGCCACGGCTGGGTTTGCAGAGCCCCTCTGTGACAGGGTCCTTTTGCTGTCAGAGCCTCTCTCTGTCCCTGTCCCTGTGCTGGGGGTAGGGACTGTTTCTGTGGTGGCTCTGCCACGGGTGATCCCTGTTTTTCCTCTCTCCTTTGCTCCATGATCCCAGGGAGCAAACAGAGCTGTGAGTGCACTGAGCAGGACTGAATGCATGGCAGAAACAGTCTGATCCCACATCCAGGTGTGAGGTGACAAAACCCCAAGCAGCCAGCAGTGCCTGGGAGTGAATTGTGGTCCCCCAGCTTGGGGTGGGGCTCAGCTTTGCCCTCCTCCTTCCGTTATCTCCTCACTGGGCTGCTCCATCCCCAGGCACCTGGAGCCCCTCCTGCCAGCAGGCACCCACGGTGGGTCTGCTTTGTGCAAAATCAGTGTTAATATTAATGTCCATGGGTTTTGGTTGGTTCCCTGCCACCTCAGCAGGAGGAGAGTCACAGTGAGCACCCGACGGGCCACCCCACAGTAGGTGTGTGGCTTTGGGTTGGATTAAAAGCACCTCCTGGAGCAGAAATCCCAAAAGCCCCTCTCAGAGCTGTGCAGGGAGATGGAGATGAAGCAGAATCGCTGCAGCTGCAAATCCCCCAGGGCCAGGGATGGGCTTCGTGTTCTGGGAGAGAGAGGCAGGGAAACAAAAACTTCGGTCCCATAAAAAGTCGTAACATTCACCTTATAAAACACACAAACTCAGTGATTTAAAGGGGGGAAAACTACTATTTGTTTCCAAATTTACAGGCAATAACACTTGATTTAGATCCCTGTCTGCCTCCTGTATAGACTGCAGTATAATTTAAAGGACAATAAAGTCTGAGGCCATAACACCATCACCACGATAAATCAGGCCAGCTACCACCACTCAGAACAGAAATTATTAATCTGGGTTCCAAATGATATGCCTGCATATTGCTTATTTGAGCTGTTTATGCAGGAAGCTGAGATAGCACTTTCCCTCGTTATTATTTTTTACTTTTGCAGTGAAATACCATCTCCTCCTACCAAGGGGGGCATTTATTACCCAGTATATATGGGGGCAGCCAAGTGTGTTGTGAGCATCCAGCATCGATAGGACTTCCCAGAGTCCACACTCTGCCTGTCTAGGGTGTTCTCAGTGCTGAGGGCACTAACTCATCCCCAGCCAGTGGTGTGCCCTGGCCAGGGCTGCCAACACTGCCACAGTTTGGGGAAAGGATGGTTCTGATGCCTTTTTCAGGCTTATCACAGTTTGGGGAAAGGATGGTGCTGATGCTTTTTTGGGGCTTACCTAGAAACAGAGGCCAGAGAAAGTTAAAATAATAAAAGAGAGAGTAAATGAAATATATTTAATGAAGGGCCTTCACGTACATGGTTTCCCTAGAGGCTACACCCAAAATAGAAGATGATCACGAGTTTTTCAGACAGATACAAGTCTGGTCCATTCACATATCAGGGGTTAATCCTCCAATTACAGCTTCAGGTAATGAAGTAATTTACTCCCAGCTTGCTCCCTCCCATTTCACTTTTGTTAATACTTTTTGGGGCCTCAGGCTGTAGGGTGTCCTTGGATCTCAAGCCTAGAGGAATTGTTTTGTCTGACCAAAATGTGAAGACTAACTACACTTTGTATGGAGTTTAGAGCTGTGCACTAATGCAGTACAGGATTTGAAAAATATAAAGGCTAAAATCTTAAGGCATCTGTGCCACCCAGGGAGTCTGTCTGCAGCCAGGAACCAGAGACCCAGCTCCCAGCACCAGAGAGTTCCTGTTGGAATGCTCAGGATCCCCAGAGCTGTTTCTCCTCTCCCAGCTGTGGCACTTCCGGGAGGGCTCAGAGAACCTGGAGGGTTTGTACCCATTGCACTTACAGACCATCTGTGGGTTTGGCAAAGTGTGTTTACAACACTGACAGAATTCGAACTTTAAAAATTCAAATTTGAGGGGATTTTTAATGCTACAGGGGAGGGAGGAAAGTCTGATAAATTTTGAGGCAGAAAGCACGTATTTTCATGAAAAAGTGCAGAGGGGAGATTGCAGAAGGCTGAGCTCCCTCTTCATATCATTCCCCAGGAACTCTGAAGCAATGGACTGAAAATAGTGGGGTTTTTCTAGTTTTGGGGGCTTTTCAGACATCTCTACTGAGGCTTGATTGTGCAAGGTCCACCTTCCTCTAATAAAAAATTCTTGGAATCACATTTTCTGTTCAGGAATGATGAGTCCAGCCTGGAGCAAAGACCACCCCACCAGGGGTCTTCATCTGGATGCAAACTATTATGAGCTTCGTGTTTAAAATTAGAAGAAGGGCCAACACTCCTGAAATTGCAGGGATTTCCTGCGAGGAGGAAGTGCTGCTGTCATAGGCAAACCCACTCACAGCTGCACTCAGGATTTTGTCTGCATTATCCAGGGATTAGCATCATTTTCATTTGTGGGAATGATCTGCTTTCATCTGGTGTAAAACATGAAGATGTTAACGTGGATTTTAATGTACTCCTCAGGACGGCTTAAAAATTAGTGTTTTTAATAAAGTACAATTTATTTGCTAAACAAACAGCATTTAGAAAAAAAATATTGCCACCTCCCACATTTTCTGCAAACCCCCTTCTGTCTGAAGCAAAGGGCTGCAAGTTACATTTGTACATCATGAAACATTCAGCACTGAAAAATCCCCAGGAATGCCTCCATCTGCTGCTAGCTTTCTCTTCAGCTAATTATTAAATATATCTGAACAGAAATAAATAATAGATTTCCTTTAAAGAACCAGAAGTAAAATTTAATGAGCATTTGGTGTTTTTCCCTCAGAAGCTGCAGTCCCTTAACACACCCTGAGCCATCCTGAACTCCCACCCAGCACACCGAGACTCCCTTTGGCCTCAGGATTTTGTTCCTTTTCCATTTGCCATCAAACCCTTTTCCAAAGCCAGTCCTCAGGTAAAAAGAAAATGCCATTTTATAGCTATTTTAAGACCTTCTGCCCCTCAGGAAGGCCCCCGTTCCCCCCAGAGCCTCAGCAAACCCAGACTGGAAGAGCTCCAGTTTCTTCCATCATTTCTCTTCCTGCTGAGTGAATTTCATGCCTTCACTGGAAGCTATATCCAGGAATAAGGGAGTCTTTCTGTTAACAAATCATCTCACAATATGATGGCCTTTCTTTCAAAATTTGATGTGCAACATTAGGTATATTTATTTATATTGCATCACTTAATGCCACAGGCAGGGCCAGGGCCAAGGCAGGAGTGCCAAACAGCCCAAAAGATCCTGGCCCTGTTTCTGTTGGTTTTTGAACTCCTTGGAAATCTTTACTGAGCACAAGGAGCCTGAAGTTCCTCTGGTGCTGCTTTGGTAGAGCACAACCGTGTTGGGTCTTGTGAGAGATGTGATTTGGACCAATGCTCCTCTGGAGTGTTCTAGGGGAGAGGTTTTCTCTTCTTCCCTCACGTCAAAAATGTAGTGAAATTGTTAAAAAACATGAAGGAATGACAGTGCTATACTGCAGATACAGAAAATGTGGAAGAAAGGATGAGAAAAATTTTATTTCCCCTCAGACTAATTATTGACACGACCCTAGAAATGTTGCCTGAAAATAACTCTGTGCTGAGGCGTGCGGCCGACTGTCACCTCTATCCCACACCAGGCCAGGATGTGTCAAGCCTGGTTTTTGGGGTTCTTGCCCTCTTTGATGATGCTGAGGTGATGCTTCATTGAGACAACCTAAAAACAGAGGCCAGACAAAATGAAGGGAATAAAACCCAGTTCTATTTATTGAAGGGCCTTCAGTTACATTTAGGGCAGACAAAGCCCCCCCAGGGGCTACAGCTAAAAATGGATGATGGGTCAGGGGTTTTCACACTTTTGTCAGTTTGGTCTCTTTGCAGACTGGGGGTTAGTCTTCCAGTTACAGCTTCAGGTAATGAAGTCATTTACCCCAAGTTTGCTGCCCCCCAACTCACTTTAGTTTCCATCTCCCAGGCCCTGAGGCAGTGAGGTGTCCTTGATCCCCAGGCCTGGAGAGGAATTGTTGTGTCTGACCAAAATGGGAAAGCAGCAGCTCACACTGTGTGTGGAGTTTAGAGTTATACACTAAAGAATTGCAGGATTAGAAATCTATGAAGAATATAAAAGCATCAGAGGAACCACAGTGATGATGTGTCTGCCAGGAGACCTCCACCCCACAGCTCCCCGCTGCAGCCCATGGGAGGCAGGGCCTGCTGACACCATCCTTACACTCCACACTGGAACATTTTCTCTCCTCTCACTGGAAGCAGAAGTGTCCCTAATAGTGCAAATTGCTGCAGAAGTGTTAATGAAACACATTGCAGCTGTAAAGCCAGAAGAAATCTGTTACTATAAACTGCGTTTCCATTTCCTTATTTCCACTTAGACTCAGGGAGTCAAACGGGTCATGTTTGTGTACGGCTCATCAAGAAGAAGATTCACAGTTAAAATACCAAGAGGAAGAGTTGTTTAATTGTTAAATGTGCCTTTTTCTAGGGAGGAAATGGAAGGGTCTGGTTGGGAAGGAGCTCTCTGTCTGTCTATAGATGCCTCATCAATGGCTTTCTTTCCCCAAAATCCTAAATATTCCTGTTCTTAAATAAGGAACCTCTTCTAGAAATTACATATTCGTACCTCTAGGAAGATTTTCTTAATCCATTATTTATATCCCATGTGTTTCATGTTTTAAGGTGGTTTTAAAAATCTACAGAAAGGCGTCTTGTTGATGACAAATGTTGAAGTTATGTACAAATCCTGTTTGCAGCTTCTTCCCTTATGCCACAGGAACTTCCCGGGGAGAAAAAATGAAAGCTACAAATGTTAAGATAAAAGATCCCTATAAATAAGGTTTGATTCATCCTTCCATCATTTCTGGAAGAAATAAATTGAACTGTACCAAGCTCATGAAGTACCTGTACAACTGTACCTCTCCCCGAGGCTTTCAGATGAAATCCTAAAACACTTAAAATCTCTTTGTTCCTGGTAGAAGCTACAGGTCAGATGGTTATGATGAAGCATATTTTTTTGGGTTTATCACCTGGACAAAAAGCTGCTTTGATTTTAAGAAAATCCCATATTCCTGCTCTGGAGATGAACATGAACTGTGTGGTAAAACAGTTTGGGATCTCCAGCAGGCAAAGTCTGCATGTGTGTCTGATCTCCCACCAGCTGGTGCCAGTGGAGGTGAAACCTTTGTCTTCTCCCATGCTGGAATATCTCATTCCTTCTCACATCTGTTTTCCCCAAGTTATTCTAGATGACAGTAGGTTTAACATATATAACAGCAAGTGAAAATCTGATTTAAAATGCTTTCCATAAACTTTCTGTCCAAAAAAAATCAGCTCTGTCCCTTCCCATTGGCTTTTTGGTTTTCTGTGAGTTAATTGCAGAGTTGTCACTGTGATAGTGCTACAACTGGGAGGAGACTGAGGCAGCAGCCAAAGGCTGTGAATTATTCAGAAATGTGTATTTCTCCAGGGGACCCAGGTGAGGTCTGTTCATGCCCAAGACCTCGAAGACCCAGAGAAAACTTGGGAGTTAGTGCAAGCCCTTCAAATCTCCCAGGCTGAGATGATGTTTTGTCCATTAGCAGGTCCCTGTACCTGTGCCCTGACAGGAGCAGCCCGGACACACACACACACGGTACTTCATGCATTTTTAAAAGCTGCTTCTCTGCATCTTTCCTCCTCCCCTGAGCCCAAACCTTCCTGGTGCTGCCCACCTTCCCTGCTCAGCTTGGTCCTGCCCCTGCCCTGCTCTAGGGCTCCACAGCCCAGCTCAGGAGAACAAAGGGTTGGTGGCTCTGGGGACACGGGAGAGGAGCTGTGGTGACCCACAGGGTCAGGGCCACATGTTGTCACCAAGCACAGAACCCTGCCCAGCTCACTGCCACCTGCCAGTGCAGGATCCCACAATCACTGAGGCTGGAAAAGCTCTCCAAGAGTGTGAGTCCAACCTGTGACTGATCCCCACCTTGTCACCCAGCCCAGGGCACAGAGTGCCACATCCAGGCTTTCCTTGGACACCTCCAGGTATGGGGACTCCAAAGCCCCCTGGGCAGCCCCTTCCCATGCTTGATCACCCTTTCCATGAAGAAATTCTTCCAGATGTCCTCCCTGACCCTCCCCTGGAGCAGCTTGAGGCCATTTCTATTCGTCCTGTACCTTGTCCCCTGGGAGCAGAGACTGATCTCCACCTGGCCCCACTCTCCTGTCAGGGAGTTTTAGACATCGAGAAGGTTCCCCCTGGGCCTCTTTTTCTGCAGGCTGAGCCCCCCCAGCTCCCTCGGGGGCTGCTCATCAGACTTGGGGTGAACCAGAGGATCCAAACCAGAGCAGAGCAGGCAGGGGGAGCTGGCCTGTGCTGGGAGGAGAGGAACCGAGCAGGGACAGGAGGGACAAGGGCTGGGGACAGGAGAGAGAAGGGCTGGGACAGGAGGGAGAAGAGCAGGGAGCGGAGAGAGAAAGGCAGGGACAGGAGGGAGAAGTGTAGGGACGAGAGGGAGAAGGGCTGGGACAGGAGAGGATCCTCACAGGGAAAGGAGGGAGAAATGCAGGGGCAGGAGAGGACCCGAGCAGGGACAGGAAGGAGAAGGATAGGGAAGGGAGGGAGAAGGGAGGAACAGGAGGGAGAAGGGCTGGGACAGGAGAGGATCCGCACAGGGAAAGGAGGGAGAAGGGCAGGGATGGGAGGGAGAAGGGCCCGAACAAGAAGGAGAAGAACTGGGACAGGAGGGAGAAGGGCAGGGACAGGAGGGAGAAGGGCAGGGACAGGAGAGGATCCGCACAGGCAAAGGAGGGAGAAGTGCCGGGGCAGGAGAGGACCCGAGCAGGGACAGGAAGGAGAAGGGTAGGGAAGGGAGGGAGAAGGGAGAACAGGAGAGAGAAGGGCAGGGACAGGAGGGAGAAGTGCAGGGATAGGAGGGAAAAGGGCTGGGACAGAAGAGGATGCACACAGGGACGGGAGGGAGAAGGACAGGGACAGGAGAGGACCCGCGCAGGGACGGGAGGGAGAAGAGCAAGGACAGGCGGAGCCGCAGCTCCAGCCCGTTTCGGTGGCCGGGTTTGGGAAGGCTCCGAGCCGCATCTTTCACGGGTCACCTGCCGGAGCCCGGCAGGGCGGTGTTCCCTATTACCGCACAAACTCGCGCGTTGTGTCTTTGTTATGCTAATGTCCCAGCGCCGCACAATTTAAATAGCACTTCCAGAAAAATTAAGTATGTTCATTGACACAGTGAAATGTTTTCACCCTCCATGTAACCTTCACAGTTTCTGTACAAAATCTATCAGTCAGTAAACTATTCATCTGCGAATGCTTACCAATTATTATGCTAATGCATTACAATACATTACAGTGAATTCTTTTTAAATGCCAGGAAATGCAGCTGTCTGGCATCCTACCTCGCCTGTATTATGGAGCTATCAATAAACAGCAGAGCATTTGCAACTGGATTTTGACTGCTTTGTCAGAACTCTGCAAAAAATTTCTTATCATTTAATATTACGAGCAAATTCTGGAATTAAAGTGGTGTAATGTATTCTTCAGGCAGGGGACCCAAGAATGGCACATCACTAAAAAGATGAGGCTGTTGCAGAGGTGTGCACTGAGCCAGGGTGTGCAGGGACATGGGGTATGTGGGCCATGGGAGCCCAGAAATGTGCAGCATGCTTGGAGGTGTAACTGCTCCCCAAGTCTTTTCTCTTTTTGGACCTGAGTGGTATTAAAATTTTGACTAGCATATGTAGACTGCAAGTGCAGATACCAGGTTATATATGGAGTATGGCATATTAGTAGTTCACACTGAGATGATTCCTTCCCCACATCGTGGGAGCTGCTTCCAGGTACCAAAAGGAACTGTCTCTTTTGTTGCCTGAGAGAGGGAATATTCAATATTAATATAAATCTGGCAGTGCTCTAAATCATCCAGGGATCATACGATAAAAATCCCAGTTTATTATCTAGAATTAATATTGCTTGTTGGAAAGATGAAATTGCTTAGTCTGTGTATTTTAGGTTTCATTGCCTTTTTAGTGCCCTGCCTGTGCTGAGTGTGTGCAGAGCACTGAGCACCCAAGTTTGCATTCCCAGCAGCACTTTCTGTTCCCTTCCCTTCCCTGAGAACATGTGCCAATCCCCACCCAGCCCCTCACAGGGCTGTGCTGTGTAGGCTCCCAGAAATGTACGTACTTGGTATTTTTAAACATTTGCAATTGCATAATTCCTTAATGAATTCATTTATTCCTCCGTAGCATGACACAGAATATGGGAGAGAGGCTGAGCATACATTAGTGCCACAGAAACCTCCTGGGCTCTGAGGAGCCCTGACCACCAGGGTTTGGATCCCTGGAGAACAGCAGCTGTCCTGTAGGACAAGCTAAGCCTGGCTGCACTCAGAGCTCTGTCAGATACAATAATCACATCCTCGAGGCAGAGAAAATCTCCATTTTCTCAGAGGAGGTAACCCCTGGGGCCAGGAGATGCTGCCAGAGCCTGGTATCCCACAGAGCTGAGTTGGCTGAGCTCAGAGCTGGCCTCCAGCTGGACCTGCCAGGCATTTCCTAGCTGGCAGGAACTGGTGGACCTGGAGAGCAGAGCAGGAACAGTGGCACTGCCACATGAGCAAATCCCTCTGTAGGGATCCCTCTGCACCAGCCCCATCATTCCAGCAGCTCTGCCTCCCCTCCAGGATGCCCAGCCTTGGGGCTTTTTGGTCCTCTCCACTCCCAGGTCCTGGGATGCACAGTTTTCTGCAACTTCAGACATTGTGGACATTCTGCAGGAGCTCCTCTTGCCACACCAGCCCCATGGCTCCAACCCTACCTCACCCTACAGATTACAGGGAGTTGTCTCAGTGTTGGAGATGGTTGGGATTTTTAAAGCAAAAATGCAAAGTGAAAAAAATGCAGCTGGAGGCATCCATCAAAACTTCTCTGCTTCCTCTATTTGTCTTTTCTCAGAAGCTAATATCCATGAATTTGGTTATTAGAGTCATAATGTTATAATTATTTCATTTAATACTCTAATTATCCCTTGTGATTAATCCTGACCATAGCAGGAATGTCTGTGAGTCTGGAAGGCATGTTCCAATGGCTTCTGCATTATGAATGTTAATTTGAGTTAACAAGTATGAGAGCCAGAGGAAAAGAAACCAAAGAGCATGAGGACTCTTTGCTTACAAGTGAGTTCAGGGCTTTTCCTGCCTGTTTTTGGTGGTAACTGGGCCAGCAGCCCCATTTTCTGCTGGCATGGATCCCCTGACTGTGGTGTGGTGTTGGAATTCTGCCCACAGCTGGGGCAGGGAGGCAGAGGAGGCACAGGCTTCTGACAGCCCCGTGTCTGTGCCTTGTTTTGGCAGCACTGTCCTGCTCATCCCCTGTGAACATCCTTGGGCAGAGAGTGAGCCCATGAGTGGCACCAAGGTCCTCCTGCACCTCCCTGTTCCCCACTGCAGATGGATGTGGTGCAGAGCTTCACTTTGGCCAGTTGTTATTTCCAGGGCTGTTTCAGAGCTGGCTGATCCCATCACCCTCCCAGCTCCCTTTTTGTCAAGCTACAACATCACACTCAGAGAGAAATACCTGCAATTTTTAACTTCCTTCAGTGTTGTTGTCAGCAGAGCTGGTGTAGCCACAGCCAGGAATGGCAGAGCAGAAGCTTTTTCCTCACATCTGGAGGTCCCAGGACCTCTGTGGGTGAGATAAGTATTGGCTACATACACAGAGACTTCTGCACACACCTTCCACTGCAGCTGAAAAACTCCCTGTGGGGCGGCACCAGCCCAGCACCAGGTCTGGCATTTTGGGTGGAACCTGCTCCAGTGGTAACCTGAGCCAAAAAATTCCCAAATGGATCAGCAGCAAGTCTGGAACTTTGGGTGGAACCTGCTGCAGGGGTAACCTGAGACAAAAAACTCCCTTGTGGGGCAGCACTAGGTCTGGCACTTTGGGTAGGACCTGCTGCAATGGTAACCTGAACCAAAACACTCTCAGTGGGTGGGCACCAGGTCTGGCACTTTGGGCAGCTCCTGCAGGGGTAACCTGAACCAAAACACTCTCAGTGGGTGGGCACCAGGTCTGGCACGTTGGGCAGCTCCTGCAGTGGAGCAGTGAGCACAGGCTGTGGGCTGTGCTCAGACAAGTGTGCATTCACACCCAGCACACACGTGCCCTCACAAACCTCGGGTGCCCGTCTCCAGGGCTCCATCTGTGCCTTTGTGCACAGGGAAAAGGAACATATGGGCAAAGGGAGTCGATGCTGCTGGCAGAGACCCGTGGGGCCAAGCTCTGGGATCCCTGGGGGAAGGCTTTGCCTCTCAGAGCTTTGAACAGCATGGTGTCAAAACCAGCCAGTGGTGCCTCACGGGCTGAGACAGTGGCTGTGAACAAACCTCATTCAGGGTGCAAAATGAGGGGGTAGGAAAGTTTCTGAGCTTGTCTCCTGTGTGCAGGAGTTGGACAGAGCCAGCTTGGCACCTGTGACCATGTGCTTCACCTGGTGCCTGCCTTCACCATTGTCCCTCCTGCTCCACCTCCTCAGGGCCCAAGCAAAGGCTGCACAGGGTTTGTTTATATACACAACCTATGAGGCTGCAGGAAAGAGCCTTTCAGGGTGAGGAACCATGGCTGAGTCCTGGCTCCTGTGTCCATCTGTCCAAAGAACTGCTTGGAAAGGGGAAAGGCTTTCACCTTACATGTCCTGAATAATGCAGAGCAAGAGGAATCCAAACTTGATGAGCATGTGACTGCATGGAGAGATTTCTGGGGTCTTTATATTCCCATCACTAAAACAGGCAGTCTTTGAGGAATCAGGAATCCCAAAGATGATGCTCCTGCTGACAATACCTGAGGTTGTCTTGGAGCTCCAGTGTTTTCCTGTTCCCACTGGTGGTTTTTGGCTCCTACCCCCCAGCCTGATGAGACTTTAGCTCTGCAGGACCACGTTCCTGCTCCACCTGGGGCTGAGCTGGACAGGGAGCCCTCACTCTCTGACATGCTACTGCTTAGAAACCATTGCTGCTCAAAGGGAAGGAAAAGTCCCTAGTGGGGAACTGTTTTGTGTTTCATCAGCTGCACAGTTCTGAATCCTTTTGCTTCATTTGTTTCCAAAATGAGCTGCATTGTTTTGCAAAGCAAGTTACCAGGGATAGACAAATTACCAAAATTTATTTTTCCTCCAAATAAAGGAACACCTGGCAGTGTCTGGCTTCCAGGGGTCTGCAAATGTTGTTCTTTAAATATTTCTTCGTGTGCTTGCAGACGTTTGCACATCGACCTCCCCAGAGCTGGGAACTCCGGGAGTGCAGGGATGGAGCACAGTGTCTAATTTTAGGTACAGAAATGTGAAAGATTGAGCTAAATGTGGCAAAGCCTCCTGTACAGCCTGAGGTGGGAAGTGAAGCTCAGGAGAACCTCCTGAGGGATTCTCGTGCCCCTGGATGGCAAACAGGGAATTGCCCCAGGGCTGTATTATAGATAGGAAAATGAACATTACCTGGTTTCTTCTCTCCTAGTCCCTGACCCACACATTTGTGCCCAATTTAGTTCCCCTTGTAATAAGCCCACAGCAACTGGATTTGCCACCCCTGCCCTGCTGGCTGCACTAAGGTTTCTGCACTCTTGCTGCTGCACATCTGCACACAGCAGGCTCCTGACCTTCCCCTCCCACCTCCTGCAGCATTTCAGCTCCCCCAGATGGTTTCCAGAACTGCCCACAGCCGTGTCCTGCAGGGCAGAGCTCCTGTGCCCCCTCCCAGTGATCCAGGGAGAAGGTGTAGCTGTTCAGGCTGTGGTGCCTCCTGAGCATGGACAGAGCCAGACAGAGCTCCAGATGTTGAGCAGCTGCAGAGGGCACAGCTGGTGCAAAAGGCAGGCTGGTGGGAAGAGACTCTTCTGCAGGGGCACACAGGTGGTTCCTGATCCCTCCCAAGTTCTGTTCCACGTTCTCCAAAGCAGCTGCCCAGGATTGCCACCACACAACGGAGCTGCAGCCCTCAGCTGGCAGAAAAACGATCCCAATTCCACTGAAAAGTTCACATCAGACAAAATAGCTCTGCTGGGCTGCCTCAGCTCTCCTTGGGCTTGTGGGAGTGCTGCAGGAGCAGGGAAGGCTGGAGGAGGCACTTGCTGGGCTTCATGGGGCCGTTAAGGATGTGCTGTGCAGCACTCCCAAGGAAAGTGCTGATGGATGCTTTTGAGATGGAGCCACTTTAAGTTCCCCAGAGGGAGAAAACCTCATCCTCTGTGAGCAACACCATCCCCTGGATTACACAGTAATGCTGTGGGGTAGTTTGCAGTAAACAGCCACAGCGAGGAACATGCACAGTGGCTGCTGTACCCAGGGTGACCCTGATGTCTCAGGATTTTAGCTTATATATTGTTCATATATTTGTAATCCTGCAATTCTTTAGTGTGTAACTCTAAACTCCACACACAGTGTGAGCTGCTGCTTCCCCATTTTGGTCAGACACAACAATTCTTCTCCAGGCCTGGCAATCAAGGACACCTCACTGCCTCAGGCCTGAGAGATGGAAACAAAAGTGAGTTGAGGGGAGCAAACTTGAGGTAAATGACTTCATTACCTTTAGCTGTAATTGGAAGATGAACCCCCAATCTGCAAATGGACCAAACTTATAAAAGTGTGAAAACCTGTGACCCATTGTCCATTTTTGGGTGTAGCCCCTGGGGGGACTTCATCTGCCTGAAATATACCTGAAGCTCTTTAATTAATAAAACTCTTTTTTATTCCCTTAATTTTGTCTGGCCTCTGTTTTTAGGTAATCCCAGAAAAGCCTCACCCCATCACAGTCTCCTCCTGCACTCACCCTCCCTGCAGACAGCTGCTCACACCTTGCTCAGAGCCCAGGGGAGGAGCTGCACCCTGGGCACATGAAGGAAACACTCCCAGGGCTGTTTTCCCCATTTCCCCATCCTGCTACGGGGCAGGACGTGCAGGTGACATGGGACACACCCAGCTGGAGCTGGGGATCCTGGCAGTGCCCAGGCAGGAGCTGCCCCACAGCCTGGCCATGCCCTCATTTGATTAACGAGCGCATGAAGTCGTTAATGGACTGTGTACAGACAGCCAGTCTTGGGAAAGCCAAGTCCCCTTTTCTGTGTCTCTGGCAGCCAATTCCTCATTTCCAGTGCGACAGTCTGTTCCTAATTTGGCCAGTCAGGGGCTGTTGAAGGAAATAATGCAGCAATGTCCTCAGAGGGAGTCTCAGAAACAATATTCTAAGAGACAAGAGAAAATTAATGCAACAGTGTAATGTTTACCAGCCCCTGTCACTGCCCATGCCTGAAGGACTGACTATTAACACCTGGTCAATAAGAAGATCTTTCTCTGTAGATTTTTTTTTTATAAGGCATCAAGGATGATACTGAGGTGCATGAAAATAATCTGATTAGTATGATGTCTCCTTGAAACATTTCTGAAATGTGTGAAGTGCTACTTTTACTGCAGGGTTCTTTTCTTCACAAAGTGGAAATCGAAGTGCAGAACAACAGAAAAAGCAGAGATCCTTACGACACAGAATAATGAGGCCATAAAACCAAACAATAAAGTTAAATAATTTACCATAAATATCGAAAGCTCTGAAATTATTCTCTACATTAACTGCCTATGTTTCAAATGATCTTTGCATTCACCATGTCACAGATGGCAACATCAGACAAGAGAGTCCTTGACAAAATCTCGCTGTAATTATTCTTTCCACAGCTGCAGTTATTTTAATGCCTTTTCAGTTAAGCTGAAAGAGACGCACACGTTTTATAAATAAGGGCTTTTAACCAGTTTGACAATGAAGCATTTGAAACGTAGTGTGAAAAAAAAAGAAAAAAAAAACAACCCAAAAACTTTCGTTGCATCTTGAAACCTGGGAGAGCAACTGTGAGGACTTGGAGCAGAAAGACAACCAGTCTTTCTACAGCAATACTCAGCAATTAAGACTAAAATTATGTTGATTGTGATGGTCTGAGATAGCTGTTACTGGCAACTTCCAGAGTTGCTCAGACACAATGCAACAATTAGGTTTATTTTGGCTGGCAGCTCAGAGGAGTCTTTTCTCCATTGAGAAACTGCCCCTCAAGGACAGGCAGGGACTGACTTCGGGAGGAAAATACAGCTTGGATGAGGTCAAGGTTACACACTGCTCAAGGCCCAAGTGTCCAGCTGCAGTCCAAGTTTGTTGGCCTTTCTTGCATGTGTTGGCTTTTTCCAAAGTGCTTTAAATGGTTGTGGAGGGCCCTTCTCCCCAAGGAGCACCACAAACCCGTGGCCTCTCCTGCCCTGAGGGAATCTGGCCAGCTGGCTGACCGCAGTGGCTCAGCTGCACTGGCCAAGAGGAAAAGGATGAGCCACCCTGGCACACCCTCTGCTCTCCTCAAACCCCCTTTCTCAGCCAGGTTGATGCCTTAAGTTTTAGCTTTCATGTTTTTCAGATTCTGTGCTGCCTAGGGGTGTAGATCTGAGCCTGATATTAAGTGTCAGTCAGCTGAGCAGGTACACAGAACAAATCCCTTTTCTGATTAAGACCAAGGACAACAAGTACAAGTTTCAGGCCCAAAAGCACAAACAACATTGGACTTAAGGGAGGAACAAGAAGGATAAGACTTCATAATCTGAGGCTGAATTGGACAGTTAAACCCCAATATGCAAATGGACCAAAACTCATAAAAGTGTGAGACCTCGTGACCGGTTGGGCATTTTGTGTCCATTTTGTGACCATTCTGGGTCCACCTTGGATATAGCCCTGGCCAGGCTCTTGTCCTGCCCAAAGTGTATTCTTAAAGGCCTTTCAATAAATCTCTACTTTGTTCTCTAGCTCTGTCCAGTCTCTGTTCCAGCTCAGCCTTCCCAAGGCATCAAGGTGACCAACACTTCCTTCCCCAGCCGCTGGTTGTGCTCCCTCTTGAGCAGAATTCCTGTTCCCTTCAGTGCACAGCTGCTGCCCAGCTCAGCCCAGCCCTGCCCCTGCAGTGATTCCACTCAGGACATGGTTCTGAAAGCCCTGGATACTTCAGCACCTCCATAAAAGCAGGCTCACTTTGGAGTGGTCCTGCATCACAGAATCACAGATTCACAGGATCACAGGATCACAGACTGAACTAGGTTGGAAAAAACCTTTAAGCTCACCTAATTCAACCTATGGCCTAACACCTCCTCATCAACTAAACCACGGCACTGAGTGCCACATACAGTCTTTTTTTAAGCACATCCAGGGATGGTGACTCCACCACCTCCCTGGGCAGACCATCCCACTGCCCAATCATTCTTTCAGTGAAGAATTTTTTTCTGTCAAACCCAAACTTCCCTTAGCACAGCTTGAGACTGTGTCCTCTCCTTCTGCCGTTCCCATCCACTCAGAGGTGTTGGGGACTTTGGCACATATCAAACAGCACAGCTGAGGACTCCAACAGTGATGAAAAGTTGAGCTGACCTCCAAAATTTCAGTTCCCATGGGAGTTTGTGGAAGTGTAGCCAAGCACAGCAGGCAGTGGAGCACTGTGGGAATCTTCATTCCTGCTTCCAGCTCTCTGGAGAGCCCACAGAACACCTCTCCCCTGAATCCGTGTTTCAGGAGCCTGAATGAGTGGCTGTATTTTTTAAAGCTCTGAGCACTCAACAGCTCTTGTGGAAAACAAAAGGAGCTGAATCCTCTGGAAACGAAGTTCCCCTGCTCCCAGCAAGATGCAGCTGCTTCTCCTTCCCACCAAAAGCTGTCGGTTACTTTAAAAGAAATGCGTGGAGATGCAGCTAAAGCAGTGGGAGCTGTACTGGGAGGTTATTTTCCCGTTTAAACCAGATAAAATGAAAATGAAAGAGCTGGAGATCGGCGGGAGGTTTTTGACTGTGGAATCCTGGCAAGCTCTGGTGTACAAAGGAGACGTTGCAGGCTCCGAGGCTGGCGGGCTGGGGAAGCCTGATTAATGGGGGTTATTGTCGGGGAGGCCTGGCTTTTGTGCTCAGCACTGAAAGGCACCAAACCCTCCAAGTATTCAACATCACACAATAACAGATTGTGTGCAGTTAGCCTCAGAAAACAAACGTGTTCTCCCTCTATAGGATTACAGAGCATCCATCAGTGGCTGGCATTAAATACCACCCAAGTGCGTGTAATTACTGATACATGAAATCTAAACATCGTTTTAAAGCTGTTGGAACAACAGAAAACACCTGGAGGTTTCTGTTTCCCCTTCACTTTGAAGCATCCTTCCTTTCCTAACCCAAATTCCAGGGAACAGCCTCCTCCAGCCCATGCCTGGGAGGGAAGGGCTGCTCTCCTGGATTTCTGACATTTGGCTGCACCAGTCACCTTTCCCAGGACTGGGACCATTCCCTGCCAAAACCTCTGTTGATCTTCTTATTAGATTTAGACTGCAAACAAAATACAACTGCAGAGCTGAGAGGGGAAAAGGGGATTTTTATGAGACACTGTGCACTGGGTTCATGGGCAGCTCATAAACCTGGGCTGGCCTCGAAATCCCTTGCAAAACCCAAAGAGCTGCTGCACACTGATCCCTCTGCACTTTATCAGTTCTCTGTAGGAGGAGTTTGGTTTGCTCTGGGTTTTGCTGTCCCTGAGGGGCAACCAGGGTGAGGGCCTGGGCAGTGACCCAGGGAGCAGAAGGATCTCTTATCCTGCCTTTCTTGCACGGTACTGTAGGATCACACAATTAATTACTGTAGCCACACAATTAAGAGCTATATTTAAGCACTTGAATAAACAAGCTCCACTCCTGAAAGATTCAGACATGCCTCGTGGGGTCCCTGTGTTCCTCAGTTTTGAATCTCAGGCTGATAAATTAAAAGCAAAAGAATCACTTACACAAATTAACTTCATATCCTGCCACGGAGCGAGCACAAAGCTGTTGTCACTTCTGATTTCCAACAGGCTTGAATTGAAGGGGGCTTGGATTATTATTTTTTATTTGAGAGAAGCAGAGCAGTCACTTGGTGGGATGGCAAGCAGCTGGCTGCAGACAGATGTCTGAGAGCTCTTCCACAGAGCCTGCCTGTGGCAGCCTGGCACAGGGCAGGATAACCATACCAGCATGGCTCTGGGTGCCAGATTTATGATTCCCAGCTGGGGGAGAGGCCAGGGCAGAGCAAGGCAGGCCATGGGCTGCTCAGGAACCCAGGCAGGGAGGCAGCAGAGCAGGGATCCCAAGGTTCCCATGAACATCAGGCAGCATTTTGGCCTTGGTGCACCTTCCAAGGCTGCTCCTCCACATCAGAACTCCAAAGCTGGAGGTGGCTCCTGCAGGGAAGGGGCTGGTGCTCATTGCCATGGCAGGGATGAAGCCAGAGCTGCTGTGACAGGCAGCTGCTTCTGAAGAGCTGTATCACCCTTGGCCTGTGACATTCCAGTCCTGGGGAGCTCTGGAATCCAGGAGCATAAAGAATCCATGGTCCAGCCTCTCTCCCGGAGCATCCCGGCATTGGAGCCATCCCATATGGAGTGGGAGCAATCCCCAAGGTCTGCTGAGAACCCTGTGGGGTCATGACCTTGCTGATACAGCCCCACACAGAACCAGCCCAAAATGGACCTAGCCCCACAGGAACCAGCCCCACACAGAACAAGCTCCCCACAGAACCAGCCCCACAGGGACCCAGCCCCACATGGACCCAGGCCCAAATGGATCAGCTCCACATGAACCAGGCCCACACAGACCCAGCCCCAAATGGACCAGTCCCAAATGGACCAGCTCCACACGAACCAGCCTCACACTGACCCAGTCTCACACAGAACCAGCCCAAATGGATCAGCTCCACATGAACCAGCCCCACATGGACCCAACCCCAAATGGACCAGCTCCACACGAACCAGCCCCACACTGACCCAGCCCCACACACAGCCAGCCCCAAACAGAACCAGCCCAAAATGGACCAGTCCCACGTGGACCCAGCCCCACATGGACCGGCCCCAAATGGCCAAAATGGACCAGTCCCACACAGATCCAGCCCCACACAGACCCAGCCCCAAGTGGACCAGCTCCACATGAACCAGCTCCACACAGAACCAGCCCCACATGGACCCAGCCCCACACAGAACCAGCCCCAAATGGACCAGTCCCACATGGACCAGCTCCACAGATCCAGCCCCAAATGGACCAGCTCCCCACAGATCCAGCCCCACACAGAACCAGCCCCAAATGGACCAGTCCCACACAGACCCAGCTCCACACAGACCCAGCTCCACGCTGCCACTGTGTCATTCCAGGGTGTGCTTGGCACCCTCTGACAGGCAGAATCCTCCATCGTGTGGGTCTGGCTGAGGAGCCAAACAATTGGGAGCTTATTACAGCCTCCCCTTTAATTAAGTGTCTCAAATAGGATGTAATTGCAATGTAATAGCACACGCTATTGTACATTAGTTAAATACGAAGGGATTATTAAGAGTATGTTTTAAAGGCTTTCCAGTCCTGGATTGAGTAAACAGTCGCTAAATTTCGATAAATAACTTTTAAAATCTACATTAAATAAGCAGTTAAGTGTATTTAGGATACTCTTTTTATTTCCCCCAAAATTGCTCCAGTCAGAGAGTCCTGGGTTATAATCTCAGTATTTCACTGGTAATAGGGTTGTTGCCTGCTCATATCTGTTTGTTCTGCCTCAAAGATCCTGCTGGGTGTGGCAAGCTTGGCTGCTGACATCTGCAGGCTTTAAACCCTTCCCATTCCCACAGCCCAGAGGAGCTGGTTGTGTGCTCAGCTCTATTTTACAAGTACAGAATTAAGGCACAGAGAAGAGCAAAGTCATTTGTTCAAAGCCATGCAGGGAGTCTGTAATAAAGCAGAACAGGAGCCAACAACAGATCAAAAATTGCTTCTCTAAAAATAAGGCTTTGAAAATCCATAAAGGAAATGTGGCTCTGACAAAACGCTCCGTTACGATCAAAAATGCAATTAGTCATTGCTGGCTTTGGTAATGAATGTACAAATGTCTCATGACCCCCAAAAGCTAACAAACATCTCCATCCATTTGCTACTTGTGCCCAGGGACTGACAGCAATGGGTGAGCACCACTGAGTAATCCCTGGAGGCAGCTCCTGCCTCTGTTGCACCAGGAAAAGTCTGTCCAAGGTTGCACATTACAAAAAAAGAGATGTCATCACCCTGGCAGCCACAGCAAGGAATAATTTAGTGCTCCCTTCACTTTTGTCAGGCTGATCTGGAGCTCCCTGCTGCTCCCTGCTGCCGGGGTGTTCCCACTGAGAGTGGCTGGAGCATCCTGAGGAGTGAGCAGGTAAAAGCTGCTGTCCTGTAAAGGGGCACAGAGGCCCCGGTGGCATTTGGGGGACAGGACACAATGGGGGGCACAGCTGAACTCAGCCCAGCTGGCAGGGTGGGAGCAGGAGCAGCCAGGGCTGCACCAGAGGCTCTGGGCACAGGGACCCCTCAGTGATGTTGGAAAAGCCAAAATTGCTGGAGCTGGGGCAGCTGCACTGCCCTGGAGGGTGTCCAGGGTGGCTCAGAGCACGGACAACCAGCCCTGGGTGATGGGAGCCACCAGGCAGGCTGGGCCACTGAGTCCCTGCACCAGCTGGGGGATTAAACCTCGCTAAAATCTTTCTCCTGCTCCCTCCTTCTTGTCCAGAGCTTCCTGCTCCCGTTCTCCCCCTGTAAAGCAGCCTGGAGTGAAATGCTCCTCCCTGAAGTGTCACCTGCACTGCTCCACGCTGTTGAACAGGTGACACTAATGAAGGAACCACGGAGTCGGAACTCGTCAAGCAAGAGCTCTGAAAAATTAATGAGAAGCTGCAGAAGAACATAAATAATCCCTGCTCCCCATTAGAGGTAGTTAGCACCATTACTGTGATCCAGGGAAAACCTGCCCAGGCAGGTCCTGGAGGTTTTGTCAGCTGGAGTCAAAGGACAGTTAACACTTGAACACCCAGGTTATTTTGAAATAATTATTGTTAATATAAATCAAAAGTGACAGCTTAACTGGTCTCAGAAATGGATATATATAAACCAAAACGAAGTTGCCTGGCCTCAGAGGAAAAATCATTAGCTCCCTGGTGGGTTTACAAGTAATTTGCCAGCAATAAAAATGCAAAAACACATTTTGGTGTGCAATGATCATAAATAATCCTTGGACAAGATTTCTTTCTAGGACTCACAAGTCCACTCCCTTAATGGCAAGTTTTATTACCCTGGTTTCTCTGTGTTCTGTTACAAAATGTTGCTGTCAGAACAATTTACGAATTACAGCCCTGTTGGTATCAACTTCCATAATTCATATGGAAATTGGTTTCCCCACAAACCCTCACCAAGCACAAAGAGTCGTGTAACCACATAGAATGACCTTAATAACACAGAATATAGACACCAGGAGCCTGGGCCAGCACTAAACATTGATGGCCACCAGGCTGGGGAAAACTTCCATTTAATTTATGTGGTGGTGAGGTCAGTGTGGGTGCTCGGGGTGTCACCAGTGCTGTCACCCAGGCTGGTGGCACCTCGCAGGATTTTTAGGAAGCCAGGAACACTCTGAGGGTTCTGTTCCCAAGCACTGGTGATGAAAATCCCATCCAGCTGCTGAGGAAACTCTGAATTGTCTTAAAAATCAGCATTTTCTTAAAATACCAGGAAGTACAGCTTGTTCAGGATTTCAACTGTGTTCATCCCTTCCCTCCACTTTTGAGGCCTGGGGGTGAGGAGGGGAGTTCAGCAGCTGAGATGAAAGTCCCAGAGGGAGTGGCAGGAGAGAGTTTGTGCAGGAGCCCAGGGCAGGTCACACCTGCCAGGGTCAGTCCTGAGGAAGGATCAGGGGCTTTGCTCGTGGCTCATCCTTCAGGATGAGTTGTTCTTCACACTAAATGTGTGTGTGTGTGTGTGTGATCCCTGGAGTAACAGAGAGAAGGAAAAGGAGTGACAGTCAATGAGGTGAGAATCGCCTCCAAAAAGTTCTAAAATAAATACAAATCCAAAGTGTAAAGAGGGGGATCTGCAGCTCAGGCTGGGTTCTGGGTGCCCTGTGCCATTGCTCTCCCTTCAGCTGGAGGAAATGGATCCAGCAACTGAAATCGCCACATTTCATAGATGAAGTTCCACTGCAGGAAAGAAAACCACCCAAACAGAAACCACTGCATTAATGTCTAGGAAAATTAAGTAGAGATGGCTCTAACTATTTTTTTTACAGATCCTTTATGAGCACACAGTTCTGGCTATTGGAATATACCACAGGGTAGAAGGCAGCTGCTGGAAGAAATGAGCATTTCTTGTATTCAACACTTCATTTGTAACTTTAACCTAAAGGGAATTTGATCAACTGTGCAGGGACAAGCCCTACATTTTAAAAAATATTATTGGCTTCATCTAAGATCTTGAAACACCCGTTCTGGACAACCCTTTCACTGTGATGTAGATGAATAGGAAAGAAAACTACAGGTCCTATTTCCATTCAAACATTATGAGTCAAGCTGAGACGCCACCCTGAAGCAAAACATCCGGGTCTTGCTTTGAATTTCATCTAAGCAAAGATGACAAAAACTGCTTTTGCAGAAATAAAAATTCGCAAGAAACAAAAGTGCATGAAATGAGGGAGAAAATGGTTTTCTTTCCCTATAAAGAAAGAGCAGGTCCTTAGGATTTTATAGCTCAGAGATTTAAACCAAGAACCTCCTTTTTACAGGTCCCTGGTTCAGCTTAAAATGGTAATGGTATTACTGCTGAAACAAATGGCACCTGGAGCTGCAGGAGGTGCTGGGCTCTGCAGAACTCTTTGGATGGGAGGGACACGGATTCAGAGGATTCTCCTGCAGCTTCTTCTCCTCTCCTCCCATCCCAGGGACATTCTGGAGAGCTGCTGTCACAATGGGGAGCAGGACACCGACCATCAGCTCCTGCTCCTGGGAACGCCGTGGGGCTCTGCCACATCTCCAGGTTTTCAGTCTCTGTTAAGTTCTCAACTTTTGATGAGATGGTTCAAATCAGGGAAATCCTGTCTCTGTGCCAGGCAGTTAAAACTGAAAGTAATTAAGGCAAAATCTTTTCCTGCACAGAAAGTACCTAACATGTGGCAATAGCAGAATCATCAGCGTTTCTGCCATCATGAGCCCACAAAACAAATTGGATTTTGAATGAAGCACATGGAACAGTGACCTTTGTATACAACTTATCTTGACCTCTGAAAGTAATGCCATTTTGTCTCCAATTCTACTGCTAATTGCAAATGCCAGATTCTGAATATTCACATTTGAGAGGGATTCATGGTTTGATTGTTTCTGGAATCTGAAAGTTCCTGTCCTCATAGGAACAGTGTTTGCTGAAGTTCCCAGCCCTATTCTGGGAATAGTTTCCTGCCCAGCCCAAACTCCAGCAGCACTGTGGGAGGCTGAACCCAGGCTCCTCTTTCCCAGCTAAACCACCCATAAGCTCCAGACTTGGCAACTGTGACTCCTCTTGCTTCCTCCTACAGTTTGTTCCCCAGCTCAGCCCTTTCCCAACTCACAGGGGACAGACACATCAAATTCCTCACATCCCAGTCCCTGAGCTGCACAAGACCAATGAACCACCCCAGGGATGGGGAATCACATCCCACCTGGGCTGAGCCCCTTCTGCTGGGTCTGGACATGCCTCCAAACCAGGGGCAGAGATCCCCAAGCAGATTAAGAGCAGTTAAAGCAGCCAATAAAGCAGAGCCAGAGCAGAGACCAGGGCACGAGTGACCTGAAGCATGATTTGCAGCGAATGTCTTTCCCTCTCATAAATAGGAGAGACACAGTGGGACGATTATGCACCCAGATTTATCTCCTCAGCTCCGTGTATATCCTTCTGAGCTTAAAAATGTCTCACTGCCCTTTGCGTTATTGCATTGCCCTTTACATTCATAGCACATAAACCTCTCAAGTACCGTAAAACTTACAAGGTGTAATATAACGTCGGGGGTTTCTTTTACACACCATAAACAAAAGTCACTGGGAAAGGAGCAAAGAAAGGGAGACATTACTTGGCCTGACAACAGTACAGGAGGAAAATATATATACAAGTATACATATATACACTTAAAATCCTGAGGTGGATTGATTATCTGGCGTTGATGGATCACCTGGATGTGTTACGTAGATAAGGAAATTGATTATTCAATAAATCACTGTCTGCACTAAGAATCCAGTGTTAAAAAAGAAAGAGAAAATATTATAAATCTGTCTCACACAGGCAAAGAAAAAGTGTAAGCTTTTAAGGTTAATCATGATGTACCTTTTGCTGCACACCCAATAAAAGAATATCATCTTGGAGTTCTGCAGTGCTAAAGGACTGGTGTCTGTTCCAAGGCTCTCCAGGAAGGGAACCTCCCTTGTGTGGCTGAGGGGCTGCTCCTGTGTGCCAGCAGTGGGCAGGGTGATCTGACAGGGCCCCGGGGGTACATCAGCCCCTGGATCCCTGGAAGTGTCCAAGGCCAGGCTGGACAGGGCTTGGAGCAACCTGGGATAGTGGAAGGTGCCCTTGCCCATGGCAGGGGGGATGGAATGAGATGAACTTTGATGTCACTTCCAACCCAAACCATTCTGGGGTTCTATGACATCCAGCCTTGTATCCTCTGCTGAGCAGGTGCTGTGGCTGTTCCGTTCCATTCAGAACAAAATCCACCCCGTTCCCAACACAAAACTCCTGCTGCAGCCAGGAAAAGCCCCCTCCGCCTGGGCAGCCCAGGCAGGCACGGTGTCTCACAGGGGGTGGAATTCCAAATCACTGTGGTGACTTCCCTCAGAGTGCCTTGAATTCACTGCAAAACCAACCAACAAGTCTAACACTTCAATAGACAGCCGTAACTCAGCTAAATTTGTGGGTTATACCAGATTTTATTTACTGTTTCATCCTGGGAGGAAAGTGCGAGCTGACAGCCGTCTATTCATTAGAGTGGGGGAGCCGCCCACAGCGACGCTGGTTCTCTCCCCGTACACTTCCACGTCTCTAATCGAGTTTGGATTCTGCAGTACCAGCTCTGTTATTTTAGGAATGACGTGTGTCCCTACTCTCCTGGGAGCTGGGGAGTTCGGAGAGCTGGTCTGTTCACCTCCAAGTCCCCCAGTCTGAACAAAGGACATCTGTGGCCATCAGGTGTCATTTCCAGCTCATGAGTTCCCAGGGGCCTCTGTCACAGTCAGTGGCCTCATCCCAATCCTCACTGGAAGTGGGAACCATCATTTCCACCCAGCTGCTGCAGGGGCACCCTTGATGCTCCTGAAGCTGCTGCTTGCAGGTGCCAAGGATGAAATGGGAATCTGTCTCAAAATCCTGTGTAAGAGAGTGCTCCAGTCCCAGGGGAGCTGGTAGCCCTCAGAGGGGATCCCCAGTGCCCAGTTTCCAGAGTGATGAGCAAAGTGCAAGGCCCAAATTCAAGAATTTATCTGAACACTTCTATAATTTGAAGTCTTTATTTTGTGCCTTTGGTATTAGCTGGCTTCTCTGTCTGCTTAAAAACTTCTCCAAATGTACCCACATGGTCTGTGCCTTTGGAATCCCAGTCCTTCCTGCTGCTTTCCAGGTCACACTACTGTGCTGAATGTCCCAGGCACAACGAGCTGATACAGAATGTGCCAGTTGTTCCCTTAATACTTCCCAATTCTGATTTTTATTCTCTGAATCTGACCCCACACAGAGGGGTGCTGCTTGTTGGCTGGGGAACAACAAAAAAACCCGGGTCTAACGAGGTCCCTGGACTAAAGTATTAAATAATACAGATCCTGTGTGGTGGCCAAGGCTGGTGGTGTCTGCCTCCCTCTCTTCCTGCCAGTGCTGCAGAGCTGAGCAGTGTGGGGGAAGCTCAGAGCAGCGCTGGGGTTGCCTCTGACGCAGGGGTACCCCACGCTCTCCTCAGCCGTTTGCAGCTGAACCGCGTTTCCCTGATGATCCTCCCTGCCAGAAATAACAGAGCAGTCACAGCCGTGGTTGTGTATTCGTGCTCGGTGTCTCACTGCTGCGGATTTAAAGCACAAGGACCCGGGTGGTGAGAGTCTCACCGTGCGAACCTGAGCGGTGAAGATGTGGGTGCCCCGGGGGCAGCACAGCAAGGGGGGTGAGAGGAGGCAGAAGGGGTTAAATGCAACCACAAAGAAAAGCTGGTGTAGGAGCAAAGACAAAGCAATGAGCTGAGCCCTCCACTTGCTTTAAGAGCTCTTTCGCTTGTGCTAAGGACCGGCATCTATTTTAGCCTTTATTGCAAGTGGTAAACAGCAGCACATCATCCCTGTTTTCACTGTTAATAACACAAATCGATGCATCAACGCACGAACCCCCGTCCCGTTCGAATCCCCTCTCCATCGGCCCATGCTGCGACAATCCCCGCCTGGCAAACCAAGCTGGATCCTCAAAGGGCCACAGCACTCCTGTTCCATTCCACATCTATTCCCACCGCTGAGCAGTTCTTATCCTCTCAGCTCTTCTCAACATTTGCCTCCATCCTCCCTCGCCCGCTGTTCCGGCTCTTTCAACTCGCTATCTGCCTTTCCCAGACTCGCACGCCCGTGCTCTGCTGCGCGGAGGGAAAAGAGCCTGGGCAGCATCGCCTCAAAGCCGCAGCCGAGAGCAGGGGAAGGAGATGGCGAAACTGGTGGAGCCGCACATTACACTGGATTAGGAGGCTTAACGCCCCGCCGGGGCGGGTTTGACACCGCGTCTCCTCCACCGGGGAGATGCTGGAGCATCGCGGCTCCGGTGGCTCGGCGGCTCGGGGCGGGCGCCGGCAGATCCGTGCCGGTGGCTGCTCCGGGAGGAGGTGCGGGACGCGGCCGGGCAGTGCCCTCTGCCGATACGGGGCATATCGCGACAGGCGGGGAGGCTGGAGTTCCTTTAGGAGTGCTGATTCCCTGGAGCTTCTGCTCTGTGCCCAAGCAGAGCTTCATTTCCGGGGGAAAAGGGACCCGGCTTTCTTTTTAGTGTCGCTCCGTGCGTGGCTGCACCGACAGGAACCTTTCCATGGCATCAGCCTCTGCTGGGTTTCATTAATAAAAACATCAGAGACGCAGAGATGAAGTTCATAGAGGCGGATTTGCACCTGCTGGTGATAAAACCAGACGTGACACTGCAGCACGAGAGGCAGCTGCCATGGCACAGGAGCGTGTCAGTGTGTCCTGGGGTGTGTCTGTGTGTCCCAGTGTGTGCCAGTGTATCCAAGTGCATCCCAAGGTGTGTCAATGTGTCCCAGTGTGTGTCACTGTGTCCCAGTGTGTCCCAGTGTGTCCTGATGCGTGTCACAGTGTCCCAGCGTGTCCCAGTGTGTGTCACTGTGTCCCAGTGTGTCCCAGTGTGTCCCAGTGTGTCCCAGTGTCAGGTTATGTGCACCCAGCTCTCTCCATGCACCACAAGCCCACCAAAGCTCCCTCACCCCTCAGGCTGTACCCACACCCTGCTGCCTCCAGCCCGAGGGCTGTCCAAGCGCCCTGAGGCAGCAGCCCAGCACGGAGCTGTCTGCTTTGCTGTCTCTCCTGCCTCGTGATAAATGAGAGTCTATTCTTTTCTGGTATGTGGTTTGATCTTAATTTCCTGTATGAAGTTCTCAAGAGAATGCCAAGATCAAATAATTAGACTATTTTGCGATAAAGAGTTAACATTGTTATTCAAATGTATTCAGAATTCATTTACCACCAAACAATTTACACTGCCGCCCTCCTATCCTGCTGAAATTACCAGAACGTGTTATCTGACACACAAAGCGTCTCATGACCTGAAATAACTTCATCAACCACTAAATGCTTGAGCAGTGGGTGCACGGCCACAGAAATGCCCAAGGGAATGCAGGAGAAGCTGCAAAGGCAATAGTAGTGATTTAAAAACACCTTGGTGCCATCCCCTGCCAGTGTCCCCAAAGGACACTTTGGTCACCAGGCACAAGCTGAGCAGAAAACCCCTCGAGCTGCCTTTCTGAGGACTCCCACTCCAGCATTCATGTCCCCCATGGCTGTGCAGCTCCTGGCCCTTGGGTGCTGCCTTTTCAGCCTGGAAAAGCCTGTTTCTGCCTTTATTTTTAAAAATACAACTTCATTTGCAGAGTGTGGGAAGGTGGTTTCAAAATAAGATTCCTGACAGGCATAATAAGCCTCAGAAAAGCCAATCACACAGAGCAGGATAATTATCCACAGAATTTGTTTTCTATGTATTTGTATAAAATAATCAATGATATTTTTTCTCACACGGACTCCAATTTGATTGTGTTTTCTGTGTTACTTGCAAATCATACAAACAATCAATGCCCTGACCCCTTCTCTATGCAAACACAGCTTAGAAAGACACTGCAAGAAATAAAATCCGATAAATTCCTCATGCAGGGTTGTTTGTTTAAAAGCTTTGCTGGAGACTGATCCTGCTCACAGCGACTTCAGAGACACAGGACTGGGACTGTCAGACAGGCTCGAGGTGGGATTATTGCCACAAACACCAGCAGGAACAGAACCTTAGTGAAAAACCTGGCACAAAAGTGGGGACCCAGATGCAGATGTGATGCCTTTTAAAATGTAGCAAGGAAAATGAACCCATTCTCTGGCCCAGCATACTCCTCCTGCAGAGGGGCCAGGTGAGCACACAGCCGGGGTTGGGGTGGCCCAGGGGCAGGGCGGGCTGGGTCCCCTGGCCCACACAGGGGGACACATCAGCTGCACTCCTGGCAGGAGTGGGGTGGCAGCAGGGTGGTTCAGTGTCACCTCCTCAGCAGCACCCGAGTCCAAACCCACTCAGGAATCCCCAGACCCAGCTCCTGCTGCCTGCCCAGTGCTGAGGGTCTGTTCTTTACACTTTACTGATCCCAACCCATTGGCATCTGACCCGCACGTGTGTCTCACTAACACATCATCCCCCAAAATAATCACTCCGCGTGATTTCTGGTGATGCTTCAGCAAAGCAGGCGGCAGGAACGGGTCTGCTGGAGCCGCCGGTCCTGCTCCACCTGCGCCACCCATTCCGCTCATCCCGCCCTGCTTTGTTAGGGATGGTGCCATCAGCTCCGCAAAATGGCATCGAGCTCTCGTCTGTCTGTCTGTCGCGTCGAAAGGTGCTACTACGGCTTTTGAATCCGAGTGAAAGGTTACACAAACGGGCTCTCCACGGCATCGTAACCACCTCACTCAGGGTTTTTAGCTGCGAGGGGCACGGTGTTACAAACGCTCGGCTGCTCCGTGCAGCTCCTGGTGCCAGGTGTGATCTCCCGAAGCTCAGCCGCAGTGAGGGCTGCCAGCAGAGCAGGTTTTTTTATTGGGGGTAAACATGGGGCAGCTCCTCACACCGCCACCCTTCTCTGCCTCTATTCCGGAGTAACTCGGAGCTGAATCGAGCACTTGGAGCGGCTCCGGATGGTGTTTTCTGATACGGCATTTTCAAATATTTAACAGATTGCGTAATAACCGAGCAGCTGTTGAATAAGCCTCAGATACAAACTGCTGCTTAAAAAAACCTCCATCCAGTAGCAAGGCACAGATTTCTCTTTGTACGGGTGCATGTATAGATTATGTTTAGATGTGTAGATTAAATATTTATATTTTACTGGTGAGGGAAAGAGCGCTTTTGGCTTTTTCTTCCCTTTCTTAGATATCTTTCCCTGTATTTATTTTAATAGTCAGCTTCACGGGGGAAAAAAAGGAGATCTTTGAGAAGTTACCTGCTTTCTCTCTGGTTTGATTTTCAGTGCTAAACCAATAGTTACTTAAGTGTTCTCCACTTCTTGGCATAACCTAATAATTAAAATAATTACTTGAAAGCCAGGGCAGCTTTGCACAAATTAATGCAGGGCAAGAAGCTGCAGTTTTCCAGTGGGCTGAAAAAGAGGTCACAAAATGATGCCAGTTTTAGCTGAGAGAGAAGGTAAACACAGATCTCCCTGCAGCCCCGATTAAAGCCTTTTCCTGATCTTTCAAGTTTCTTATTTTACTGATCAAGAAGGTGGCTGGATGAGGGGGTGATTGCTGTGGGATTTCTCAGCAGGTAAAGCGAGACTGTTCCTGTGGAAGGCACGGCAGTGCTGGCAGTGGCACAGCTGTGCTCCTGCAGCGGGCAAACCTTCCTCCCTTCCTGCCTGCCTGCCTCCCTTCCTCCCTCCCTGCCTCCCTCCCTCCCTCCCTGCCTGCTTCCATCTCTCCCTGCCTGCCTCCATCCCTCCCTCCCTGCCTCCCTCCTTCCCTCCCTGCCTCCTTCCATCCCTCCCTCCCTGCATCCCTGCCTGCCTCCATCCCTCCCTGCCTCCATCCCTCTCTCTCTGCCTCCATCCCTCCCTGCCTGCCCGGGGAAGGGGAGCAGAGCTGCAGCAGACCCAGCTGCTTTGGTGGAGGGCTGGCAGCAACCTCTGCACTGAAATCTCTCCTCTGTCCTTTTGTGCAACTGCTTTGAGCCTAGAAAATCCGTTTTCAGGACAACTGAGGCACTGAGATTTGAGACTAAACATCTCCACGGAGCCCCCAGGGATAGTCCTGAGCCTGAACATCCCCACCATGAGTATTCCCGGGAGTCTCAGCATCCTCCAGCCCCAGCGGCCTCAGCCCGTTCCCCCGCCAGCATCTGCCACAGCTGCAGCTGCCCCTCGCCCTCCTCCTCCAGCGACAGCCTGGCAGCAGCCGGCTCTGGCCACCAAGACTCAGGCCCGCTGCTGCCAAGCCGAGAGCAGGAGGAGCTGCCAGCCCGGCAGCCCAGCTGCCACAGCCCCCCCTGCCCTCCCAAAGGGGATCCGAGCCCTGGGACCTGTCGGCGAGGGAAACTCGGCCACGGCACTGCGGTGCTCTCGGTGGGGACAGGCTGGTGACAGACGCGGGGGGTGTCACACCAGCAGGACGCCTCCTCCCCGCTCCTGCAGTGGGACTGGCGAAGCCCAGCGCGCCCTGTCAGCGGCAGCGGAGCCTTCCCGGGAGTGGGTTTGTGTGGCACAAAACATTTCCAGCTGTTCCAGGCGGAGGCTGAGCATACTAAGCAGCTTGGCTCTGGTGAAAGTTCAGCAGCCGCCAGGGCCCCAGGCCCCGGAGGCAGATCCATTAACCTTTTCCACCAATATTTCTGGTGCTATAGTGTGCACGGGATAACATCTGCGTTGAGAGCCCCATTCACAGGAGTCTGGGGGAGACCAGATGCTCACCCTGCAGCAATCAATCATGGACCCATGTCCATCAGACGATCTGGGCCATGCAGCCACTCCAAGCCGTGTTGGAGGTGACAGTGTTTCACTTCAAAAAGCACCTGTCTCTCAGGACCAGAATTTTTCTCTTTCTGGCTCTCATATGGCTGCTGTGCAATTGCACTGGCATAAATAAGAACCATTTCCATTCCAGTTAAAAATCTATTCGGTTTCCACTGGTTTCTCTGAGTTACAATTTGAACCCTGAAAAGGCAGGTAAACTCGTCCTTGTAATTTTTAGTGGGCAGACAGCAAATCCCTAGGAATGTGTACCGATGGCAAAGTGCATGGGATGTAACAGAAATCAGCGCCGTTCTTTACATGACATGATTAAAACAAGTATCTCGTTTAATTAGAAAAAGAAAGATCGCAGACTCATTCCCAGGATGTTATCTGTGCAATTACTTTATGTAACATTATTAAAAATTAATTTTCCCCAGAACCTCAGCAATTTAATGAAACACGCCTGGTCCTCAAGCAGCAGCTGCAGCGGAGCCAGCCCACTGGCATCCTCCAGGCAGCGGGACTCGGTGCCGCGGGGCCCCCCGGGCTGTCTGTCCCTTGTGCTGGGCACATCCAGCCCTGGGTCAAAGCACCTCTGCACAGCACCCCATTGCCGCAGGCTCCACACGGCTCCTCGCACCGGGTACGGCAGCTCTCCTCGTCACAAGCTCAGCATCCCCCCTCTCCGAGAGCTCGACATCCCCCATCTCTGTGAGCAAAAAATCCTCCTTCTCCAGGGAATCAACATCCCCCCGTTCTCTGGGTGCTCGGCATCCCCCGTCTTTGGGGGCTCAGCATCCTCCCTCTCCAGAGGCAAAGCCTCCGTCCTCTCCGGGAGCAAAGCGTTCCCCTTGTGGAACCAGCACCCCATTCTCCAGAGGGACAGCATTCTCCTCTCCTCCTCGCAAGGTGCCCGGCACCCCCATCTCACCTCGCCCGGGGCGGCTGCCGGCACCGAGAGCGCTGCCCGCTCCGTTCCGGGACACAGCCCCCGCCTCGCCGGCACCCTCCGCCCCGGCACCCGGCAGCGCGTCCCCAGCCCCGGCCAGAGCATCCTTCCCCGGGGGAAACCTCCGCCCCGGCATCGGACAGCGCATCCCGCAGCCCCGGGTACCGCATCCCCCGCCGCGGTCCCGGGCAGCGCGTTCTCCGCCCCGGCCCCCGAAGTTCTCCCGCGGCCGCCGGCCCCTTACCGATCCGGATGACATGCGGCATCCCGTGCGAGCTCTGTCCCCAGAAGCCGCCGACCAGGAGCGCTGCCCAGTATTCCCAGAGGACGCGGCGAAGCGCCGGCCAGAGATGGGGCATCGTTGGGGAGGGCGCGGGCCGGCGCGGCCCTACGGCCCCAGGGGCAGCGGGGACGCGGGCGGCTGCTGCTGCCCGGGGCTCAGGCGGAGCTCGGTACTGGGGCCGGGCGGCTCATGGCACATCTTAGAGCGGCCGCGCCGGCCCGTCCCGCGGCAGCCACAGCTCCGGCCGCTCCTTTCGGTGCCGAGCCGAGCCGAGCCGGGCCGTTCCGAGCCGTGCGGTGCCGGTGCCGGTCGGGCGGCACCTGCGGAGCCGGGGCTGCCGGTGCGCCCCAGGAGCGGCTCT
>JBBMKD010000079.1:3358673-3405991 GCA_037834095.1 Argya squamiceps | reverse complement strand
CTGCGGCGGTACCCGCGGCGGGCGCCCGGCCCGCGCTCCGCAGCCGGGAGTTTAATGACCTCTGTGACAGAGACAAAGGGCTGCCCATGCCTCGGACGGGGAGCTGCTTTGTCAACGTGCTGGGCCAGGCTAGGGAGAATTCCTCTTTTTTTCTCCTTTAAATAATTTGATCTATTCCATCATTTCCAATCGCTCCCATTTGCCAGCTGTCTGCTGACTCCAGCCTGGAACAGCTGAAGAGCAAATCTTTAATTTTCTTACAAACATACTATTACTCTGTATCGGTTCATCTTTTAAATTTTCCTTGCCCGTCACTCGGGCAAGCTCGGCGTGGTCCCGTGCGGGGAGAAATGCTGATCGCCGTCCTGCACTCTGCTCCAGAGACCCATCCCGGAGCAGCTCCGGGTGTGTGGACCGGAGAAGGAACACTGATCATTACTGATCTACAACTCAAAGAGAAGTTGCTGGGTGTTGCCTCTGGCAGCAGGCAGCGAGTACGGGATGGCTGCAGCGAGGTGGACACGGGAGGGATTCCCTGCGTGCCCATTGCAGTGGTGTCTGGGCTCTGGCTGTCCGCACAGCAGCAGCAGCAGTGGGGGATTGGCCAGGGAATGTGACAGCCGTCATCAACACGGAATCGTAAGGAAAAGCTGGAAGAGTCTCTGGCAGATCTAACACGCCCGGGGCAGGAGCAGCCCCTCCCAGAGATGCTGCGGTGCCTCCCTGGGCCGTGGTGTCACTGGTGCAGCCATGGGAAGCTGCCCCTGAGCGTGGCCTGGGGTCTCAGCGCTGTGTCACGGTGGAGGGGACGCCTCACTCCCACCTCAACATCGAGCCAGAGCGGCAGAGGTGCTGCTCAGCCTCCTGCAAGCACTGCGAGCTCTTAGGGGAGGGGGGTGTTGGTGTTGATGGTGGGCAGGGCCAAGGCTCCACTCCCAGCCCGAACCTTCCCGCCTGTGCCCAAGATGGTGACAGAGAAGAGTGGCTCGAGTTAGGGATATTTTTATCCCTCCTGACACCAAAATGGATAAGATTTAGCAAAAGGGCATGGAAGAAAATTTCTTTACATACTGCTTAAGAGAAGGACAGCTGTTTCTGTGAACTTGCCATAAAATTAAATGTCACAACCTGGTGACTCTTTGCAGCTGGAGATAAAAAAGCCCCACAAAGCTGTTGGGAGGGAGCAGGTGAAAAAGGGCCGTTTCAGCTGTGGCTGAAGAGTCTTTGCTCTTTGCAGACTCCAGCACATGGGGAAGAGGTTTGATTTTTGTGGAGTGTTTAAACTGTAGCTGGGAGGAAATAATTCTGTTCGTTTGGGATGCTGCTCCCTGCCTTTCTGTTGGCATCAGGCACTGATAAAACTCCAACCTCAGCTTCAGCCACTGGATCCTACTGCAGCGCCAGCACAGACAGTTTATTTTGTATTAAATTATTTGATTAATCACAGATGGAGGTCATGGACAGTCCTCATCTTGTGCATGTTGGTCAGAGAGGGCAGGACAGGAACAGTCCTGTATCAGGAATTACCACAGCAGTCGAGCTTGGGCACAGGCACAGGAGCATTCCAGGGCTGCTCAGATCTTGACTGGGCTTTGCATGGCTTTTCCTTCCCCAAGCACCCAAGGGTGTTCAGCAGAACAGCCCATCATGGCTGTGTCTCCCTTTGTATTCCCAGACTCCCACCCTGTCCCCAGCCCATCCCTCACGGGTGACTTGGCAATGCTCCTCTCTCTGGGCAGCACCCTGGGGATCCTCTGTGGCAGGATTACAAAGAGGGCATCTTTGAAACTTCTCTTAGGTGTTGCACCATAACTGCTTGGGGTTTGTTTGTTTTTTTGCCTCACACAAAGACTCAATTTCACCTGATGCCCACGGAGGGGCTGCATGGGCCCAGAGCTGTGAGCAGTGACCTTCAACTGCCAGGCCAGACTCCCACTGGAGCAGCAGGCAGGTGGTGATGGATAATTACAGCACAGACAGCGTGGCTGGACTAAAGAAGGAAGCACCTGGAAGGTTGTTAGAGCTCCTCGTGGGCCCAGAGCTCTGGCTCAGGGCTGCTGCACAGGTGAGTGCTGCCCAGCGGGATGCTGGGCCTTGGGAGTGGGATTTATACCAAGCTGAGTCAGGACTTTCTTCAGGAATCTTTGGCTGTGCCTTCAAGGATGATCAAAGGTAGCAGAAAGGCTTTGGCTAACTTGTTACAGTAATGCTAAAAATACAAGATATTTGCCCAGTTCATAAGTGCTGTGAAAATAGCTTTAATGTGGCAATTCATCATTTAAGAGTGTATCAATTAATGCAAACTCGGGTGTATTTATAACTCGTGAACATAGTGTACCAGTGAGGAGAAGTCGATTGGTTATTTTGAGTTTGTTGTGCAGATATTTGGATGTTATTTTTTCCGTGCTGCTGTTTTTACTATGAATACATGTGGTATTTAGAGTTCCAGGTATTACAGAGGTCAGATTTGAAACTGTGTACTTCTTATGGGGGCTTTAAATACATAAAATTTTCAGTCCTCTCCACCTACAAATAAAGCTGTAGGTTTATGGGTGTCCTCAAGTCACTGATGTAAAACTCCTTATTTTTGAATATGAAAGGGAACCACTTGCAAAAATGGAAAATAATGTTGGGATTATTAATATCTAGGGGGAAATGCTGATTGACGAAGGACATTTTCAAATCAGACTAATGCTTTAGAACAGCAGCAGAACTATGAACCTGGCAGAAAAATACATAAGCATTTCTATAGCTATAGCATTTTTCAATCCTAATGAAGAAAAAGAGGCTTCTCTTTATTTCTGTAATGGTATCTAAACTGGTTCGTTCGAATTAGCTCCATCCACATGTGTTTTGTTTAGATTTATATACATCAGGTCTAATAGAACCACGATCACTCTGAGTTATGGGGCTCAGTGCTCGCATTACCGAGATTCATGTGCCGAAGTCGGCTCCTAAAACATCAGAGGGAAAATACCTGGGAAATGCAGATTTCTGGGACTTGAGTGCCCTCTACTGAAACCGTCCCGGCTCCGGCCCTTCGCTGTGACACCCGCAGCTTGATTGATGGGTTGCTAAATTGCATTGAAGCCTGCGATTCACACATCCATTATGAAGGATCCCCTCCTTTTCCTTCCTGCGGGTCTCATCCCGGACTCCAACTCTCTGGTTAATTCTGGCTCCCGCAGCTCTGCCAGAGCAGATTTCCTGGTTTAAATGGCACGTTTAAGTGCTGTAAGGAGAATTCCTCTGGCTGTAATCATCCGGGAGCTGTGAAGGCATTGAGGAACGGCGAGGGCTGCGCTGGGTTGGGCTGGGCAGGGAGAAGCCGGCTTTGCCCGAGGAGTTTGGGTCTGCTCGGTGCCTTTTCCTGGGGGAGGCACGAACTGGGTGCCAGCAGCAGGATGAGGTGACGCCGCCACCCACGCCCCAGCAGCTCTCGCAAAAGCAAACACCAGCCATCCGCCTTTGCCCCCGCAAACTCACTGCCGTTTGTGTTACGTTTTGCTCGTTGTGGGGCGGAGGGAAAAGGGGAAAATTTCCATTTCCCACTCGGCATTCCGTCTGGAAGGGAGAGGCAGGGCGTTTGTCCGTGCCTTGCCTGCAGCAGGGCAGGGTTTGTGCGGTTGGGATGGAGGCACCGGCAGCTCCACCGTGGGGCCAGGGCATTGGGAAGTGCTGCTCTTGTGTTGTGCAGCTGATTTGAGAGTGGGGAGGTTTCCCACTTAGATTTTTATTTTAGAGGTTTATCCTCTATTTAATTCCCGCTATGGCAGTGTGGCTGCTCTGTCCGGGGCAGAGAAATGTGGGGTTTGTGCAAATCTGTGAAATAACTCTGGGAAGAATTGTTGCTGCACTACACCGCATATATTTGTGTTGGAACACACTGTGGTATAATAGCTGGTTTGAAATGTATCCAGTTCTGCTGAATATATTATTGTGAAAGTCAGGAGAACGCGCCGGGAGAACGCGAGCTGCTGTCAAACCCCGAGCAGCGACGCCCCACAGAGCCCGGGAGAGTGGGAAAGGGAATGGGAGCTGCACTCCCCTCCTTGGCTGGGCTGGCTGCGGGGGCTCGGGGCTGCAGGAAGCTCAGATCAGAGCCCCGTGTGCCTTTTGGGCAGATCAAAAGGCTCTGTCTCTGCTCTCTGAAGCAGTTGGCATCGCCCCACAGTGCAAACCCCACCCGGGAGCTGCGACCGGGCGGGTCCCGCCCTCAGCTGCCCGCAGCCGACACGGCGGGTGGAAGCAGGTACGAGACTTTGTCACCACTGTCCCCAGGCTGGCAGGAGATGTGAATTGACTCTTCCTTTCCCCCCGTGGTGTTTGCAGCACCGATTTCTTCCATGGCCCCTTTCCAGCAGAGCAGACGTGGGGTGGGACAAGGGCTGTGCTGGGAGTTCACAACCCTTCAAACAACGGCCAGAGAGGTTTACCAGACTTCCCTGCCTGGACATGAGGGTATTGGGGCCTCTCTGAATGAGATGATAACAAAGCATGTGAATCTCATTTTCTATCAGTTACTCTGCAGTTTGCCCTGTCTGAGGGTGCCCTGCAGGGTCACAGAGTGTCACACACCCAGCAGGGTCCCTGCACCAGCAGCAGCACCCAAGCCCTGCCACCAGGGATGTCAGACCTTGGTGACCTGGTGTCATACCTGGCAGGGCACAGTGGGGACCCTTGGGTGGCATTGGGAGGTGGGAGTTTGTGGAGATGGTTCAGCCAGCCTGGCTGTGGGGCAGCTCTTGCCTGGACCCTGTGCAGCCAGAGACTCACCGGGCACCTTTGGTCAGCCCCTTCCTTCAAAGGGATCTTGGTCTGAACCTGGAGAAGGGCTGGTTCAGCCTAGGAAGGTGAACATGGGAGGATGCAGAGACCTGCCTGGCCTCTTTGGATGTGGTGTGGTGGCTGTGAGCAGGGATGGAGCTGTCCTGGCACCTGAGAGGTGACAGATCCCCCAGGGCTCACAGAATGAGCCACGTGCATCCCGGCTGATTGTCAGCCTCGTGCAGCAGCAGCTGAATTTGTACAATTGCAGCGTGTCATACGGGCTGAAAAGGGCAACAGGGAGCAAATGGCTAAGTAAGACCAGTTAAAATTATTGTCTTTATCACCCGCTGTGTTCAAATCTGACAGAAGAAACTGTTTTGGCCAGTTGCTTCCATCAAGGTCTCCTGTTTCTGGGCTGCAAGATGATCTCTTTGAACTAGCTGAGTGAAAATACATATTTGTGTCAGACAGGCTTTGCATATGTTTTTTCATCTTCTTTCTGCAGAGGTAGGAAATAATCTTTTTTTCTCTTTTTTTTTTTCCCCTTAAAAAAAAAAGTCCTCTATCTTTAGGATTGGTGGGAGAAGCCATTTGCAACTGATGGGTGTAAATTATGCCTGCTTAGTCAGACAAGAAAATTAGAGACTGCGGAATTAGCCTCTGCTCGCTATTATCTTTGCATGGAACCAGTTTACAAAGGAACTTGGTTTGCTCCATGGCATCCTGCTCAGCTCCCACGTGACTCGTTTGTGACTTGTTTGTGACCTGTCAGCCCCAGCTCGTGGCCCATTGTACAGACCCAGCCAGGGCAGCTCCTTTTTCTCCTGAACAAAGGTACCAACTGGCAGAGCAGAAGGTTGGGCACCTGCCAGCCCAGGAGTGCACAAGGCTCTTTGCTCCCCACATGGCTAATTACCCGTGCAAAGATTGAGAATGAGTCGTTAATACCTTTCTTTTTTTTCTTCTTGTACACATGCAAAGGGCAAGAAAAGATCACGTTATTTCAAATGCCTCTTAAATTCCACTTCAGTGGAATTACGCTGGGAATTAATTTGGCCAGCTGCAGCCAGTTGTTTTGCCCAATCCCTGTGAATTTCAGCCTGTTTCCAATTCACAGCAAATTCCTTGGTTGTTCCAGCATGTTCAGAGGAAGTTTAAATGCTGGGTGAGAAGCTGTGGGTGGATCTGGCTGTACCCACAGGGAAGAAAATCTGTCCTGATGTGAGGGGACAAGGGGATCCCTGCCTCGAGTGGGGTCTGGAGAGAACAGCTCTCCCACGGCAGTGGGTGTTGGCCACAGGAGATGCTGTGGAAGCCTGAGGAGAGTTAAATGTGTGGAGGCAAAAAATTACGTGCCTGCAGGAGGAAAATGACCTGACCCTGAGCTGTGGAGGGGTCCCACCTTTGGGCAGGGGTGTGAGAGAGCAGGAGGGGTGTCGTGTCCTGCCGTGGGGTGACTCAGGGGCTGGGATGATCCTTGCATTCATCTGGCTCAGCCAAAATCTGTGTCACTACCTGCACCCCCAAGCATCTCCCACAGTGTCAGCCTCAAACCCCAGTCTCTGTAAGATTTGCAAAGCCCACTCTTCTCTCTGTCTTGCCTGGATAATGACAGAGAAGTTCACGGGGTTGTGCCTGGTCCTGGCTGTGTCCCTTTTTCCTGCTGCAATGAGCAGTGACAAACCCTGTGCCAACAGCTCTGATGGGCAGCAGGGCTGGGGGCAATGCAGAAAACCACCCTCAAACACATCCCTGCTGGGGTTTTCAGGGCTTGTTTGTGGCCAAACTCTGTGCAGTGAAACCATGGGGTGGGTCTGGCAGTGTCCCTGCACGGAGGGAGAACCTCTCCATCAGCCACTACCACCAGTTCTTCCCTCAGCTCAGCTCATGGGATGTGAGGAGCCTCTGGAACATGAATTTCCAGTGGCCTTGTTTTAAGCTCCTTGTTTTGAGACTCCTCCTAAACGAGATCATTGTATCAGTTAAATCCCTTTTATTCCCAGTTGCCAGTGTCTGGGCACCAGGTTAATTTTGGCACTTTTCAGCTTAGCAAGCAATGAGCAGGTTCTCCTTCTTTCCCATGGGAAGGAGATTGTGCAGCACATGGGGATTTGTAGGTTGAAAGGGGAATGTGGGAGGCTTCCCATGTGTATTATTACTCACAGGAAAAAAAAGAAATGCTGCTTTTTAAAATTTTTTTTCAATCTGATGTTTATTTGGCATTTAAATGGTGGTAGGAAAACAGAGAAAATTAATTTTGAGAGATGGAAAACAAACTGGGTTTTTAAAAATGTGCTGCACTCTGGTTTTCCTGCTTCTCCCAAGTCACACCAGCGATGCTGGGGATTGACACACTGCCAGGGATGGCTGCTGCTGGTGGGAGACACCTTTCCCTCCAACACTGGTGCCCCTGAGCACCCCGGGCAGCTGCTGACATCCCCGTGGAGGAGAGGCTGGAAGATGATGTGCCTCAGGCCAAGCTGAGGGTGGCTTTTTGTGGGAACCATTTCCAGATGGTTCCTTATGGCAGTGCAGCAGATGCAGGGCTCAAAGATCCCCCAGCAGAGGCTCTGGAGGTGCCTCATACAGGACATTTTCTTCTCGTGGCTCTAAATTGGAAGCCAAACCCCTAATTTCATTTTGCTGCTGTTTCTATGTGTTGTTTCTGTTTGGCGATGAGGCAGAAGAATAATACATTTAAGCAGCTCTTAGCACAAGCAAAATGAAGCTGATGTGGCTTTATTTTACACAGTGTACACAAAATCTTCACTAGATTCTATCTGTGCACAGCCCTCCATGGTGGGAGCGTGACTTGCATATTGAAACTTGGTGTGAAAAATCCCTTGGAAAAATAACGAGCCTCTCTTCCTCGTTTATTTCCATATTTTTTCCATGGGAGGCATTTGCTTTTTTTCAAATGTAAAGGAAAAAGCCAGAACTGTGTCCAGTAAGCATCTGATATTTAAAGTATTTGTACACAGAGAAGTATTTGTGTTGGCTTTTTACAGTATAAAAGCAGAAAAAAAAGCATAATTTTGCATAACTATTTTTGGTTTATAAGCATCCCCTGGGGGAAGGGAGAGTAAGGTCTTGCCAAAATTATATGTGTTCTGCACAATTTTAATTTTACTTTTTTAACCCCAAGGCATTTCATTGTATCCAAGACTCAGCTGGGGGTGTGATGCTCACTCTGTCCAGGACAGGGGGAGGCTGATGCTGGACTGGGCTGGGTGGCTGGTTTTTAATAAATGAAGGACAAAATCACACGTCATTGATCCATTAGCACTTATTTCTACACCCCAGCTAAGGCACCAGGGGAGTCAGGTGCCTTTCTGCATTGACTGGAAGTGAATATATCTCTTTCCAGGAAAAGCCATCACAATCCTCATATAATATTTCAGTGAGCTACAGCCTGAAAGTGGAGGTGAGCAAAATATCCCAGCTCTGCTCTCCTGGGGCTCAGCCTCTTCCTGCGGGCAGATGTGGCCTGGAGAGAGGCAATTACACACCCTGATGTAGCAGTTTAAAGATCAAGTGGAGAGCAGTTTGACTAGAGATTAAATATAAAGATACCCATTTATGAATTGGGAAAAGAGAAGGAAAAACCCTCGGAGTAGATTAAAGTCTTGCAGAACTGACTAATAAATCAGCAGCTGGCGGAGCGTGGCAACCTCGTCTGCCACTCTGAAGTGACTGAGGACCAGTTTAATAAAGCTTTACACTTCAGAGGCTAAATGAAGAGCAGGCACAGAGAGAGCAGCACACCCACTGGCTGAGGGTGGTGGAGAGGGACTCAGGAAGGGGCAGGAGCCTTGGCTGGGGGAGGGCAGGGTGACACCTTAGGATTTTAGCTTTTATATTCTTCATAGATTTGTAATCCTGCAGTTCTTTAGTGTGTAACTCCAAACTCCACACACAGTGTGAGCTGCTGCTTCCCCATTTTGGTCAGACACAACAATTCCTCTCCAGACCTGGGGATCAAGGACACCTCACTGCCTCAGGCCCTGAGAAATGGAAACAAAATGAGTTGAGGGAGCAAACGGGTTAAATGACTTCATTACCTGCAGCTGTAATTGGAAGATTAAACCCCAACCTGCAAATGGATCCCCAAACTGATAAAAGTGTGAAAACCCATGACCCATTGTCCATTTTGTGTGCAGCCCCTTGGGGGGGCTTTATTGGCCCTAAATGTACCTGCAGGCCCTTCAATAAATAGAACTGCTTTTTATTCCCTTAATTTTGTCTGGCTTCTGTTTTTAGGCAGCCCCAAAGAGGCATCACTGTCATGTAGGCCCCGTGCTTGGGCTGGGCCTCTGGTGTGCAGGAGAGGAATGATGAAGGCAATGAAGGCATGTGGGATGAAGGGGGGAAGCTCAGAACTTTGCTGGCTCCTGGTCTGGGACGAAGGGGGAAAACTCAGAGTTTTTCTGGCTCGTGGTCCATGGTTATTTGTGTTGCAATAATGTTATTTGTGTTGCAGTGACTCTCCTGCACCATCACAGGCCAGCGCTCCTGCAGCCCCAGCACTGCCCCAGGGCTCAGAGCCACCCTGAGGGTATAAGGCAGTGAGACAAGTTTTACTTGCAATACTTGTGTTGGTTAGTGCATTCTGAGGTCTTGTCTAAGGCATAGGCAGCCTTTAGTGCTGGGCTTTTGAGCAGGGGTGAAGGGACATTTGTGTCCCCAGGTAAAAGCCTGGTGTGATGCCAAACAGGCTGGAATGCACTGGGGACAGGCTTGGGAAGCACATTACCCTGGTGGGAAATGGACCTTACAGAGCAGGTGCAGTGCCACCAGGTAAGACAGGTCATTTACTCCAGCAGAAACCTCTTGCTTTCCCAGGGTGTTCACTCCTAACAGCCCAGCCCACAGGGCCAGCAGCCTGCGGGATTGATTGCTGCCGCAGGGAGTGAGCAGCTCGAGGTGAAGTCAAGGGTGATCAGCCTCAGCCAGACAGTCAGTTCCCAGGAGATGCGGTGTGCCAAGGGTACCTCTGTCTATAAATTGCTTTGGATGTTTGAATATAGACCTCTTGTAAACTCAGACACTGCACAGGACACTCGTGTCCTCGCTCTGCCATCGCGCTCTCCATCACTGTCTGTTGTTCAAGGTCATAAGAAGAGCCCGTAGTGATCTAGAATTAAATCAAATTTGTTCAGCTGCTTGTATTTTTTTGTCTTGTCTTTGCACACAGTTATCCCAGCTTTCCTGAAATGCTTTTCAGTTGTGTCCTGTGGGGAACTCCTGGGTCCAACTCGGTGCTGATGTATCAGGCGCCTCCTGAGCAGCCACAACTGGATTATTTCTGCAGGGTGCTCTCAGAATCTGCTCCAAGAGGGAGCACAGTGCTGAGAGCCTCTGGCAAGCAAAGCACTCAGACCCCCATTAAAAACAGCAGAACAAGTTTAATCTCTGGATGGCAGGGAAGTTTGCCTCGTCAGCAGTGTTTGATCCAAGTTTTCAAGGCAAAATTGAAATCATTCTTCACCAGGCTCAACACATTGATCTTTAGAAAAGAGCACTTGTAAATAAGCTCCTTGAGAATGTGTCGCCCTCTTTCTCCTCCAAAGCTACTCCTCTGTGAGAAGGGCAATCCCTGAGGATGCTCCAAAAGCAAGGAGGAGGATAAGCAGAAATGGCTTCAGGGAATTTCTCTCTGTCTTTACTTCCTTCTCCAGTCTACCACTGCATGCACATATCACATGCTCCAGATCACAAGCCATTAATAAGGAAAAACACTGATGCTCTTGTTTCCCCTCTCCCAAGAAGGGCTGAGTTCCTTTCCCGAGCAGTTTATCATCTTTGCTGCTGGAGCAGGCACAGGGCAGGACTGACTGCAGACCCCTGGTGCCAGGGGGACTCACACCCCAAAAGTGGATTGGTTGGGTTCTGGTGCAGAAGTTTTGTCCCACAGCACCCGTGCTCTTCCTCTCCTTAGGGCCATGGTTTTCCATGTCCTGCCTCAGTGAGGAATCCTTCATGCCTCCTGTAACTCACTGTAATCTCCTTGTTAGTGCTGCTCCTGGCTGAGGCTCCTCTCAGTGCCCAGGTGCCTGCAGGCAGCCTCCAGGGCTCTGCTCCTCCTCCCTTTTTCACATCAAGAATTTATTCTTTCCACCTGGCAAAGCACAGAGGCCAAGCCCCCACCTCTCACTTTTTTGGCAATTATTGGGAATTACAAAGCACTTAAGCAAACTCCCATCAGTGCTCCCCCTCTATCTGCAGCAGTCCAAGCCAGCACCTCTTGTTCTCCAAATCCTCATCTCTTTTTTGTACACCCTGAGGAAACCCAGCCCGTGGGAGGCACATCCCTCGGGGTGCTGTGCTGCAAATCAGAGGGAATAGAAGGAAATAGAAGCATTCTCCTGCCTTTGGGCATGGTGCTGTGGGATTTGGGCTCTGGGCTCTGCATGCAGGCTCACCTTCCCTCAGTGCTGACCCTATTCCATCCCCTCTCAGGGTTGCTTCAGTACAGCCTTTGGGGCAGAATGAACGATCCCCTTGTCTTGGGGATCGATCAGATGTTTTTTAGGAACATTTTCAGTTGAAAGGAGAAGCAGCTAATGTTAGACTTGCTCTAAGCATGAGATTTCCCTGGCAGGGTTGGATATATTTAGGGCATCTGAATGCCAGAGAATTATAAAGTGGTTTTGGGCTTTTTTTTTCTTCCTCACCAAATGAAACACAATGATCCCTTCCAGCATCTTGTGAATTGCACTTGAAAAATGGCAAAGTTTCCCATTTGGAGACTTGAATTTTTATTTTTGAATTAGCCCCTGGTTAACCTTGAGATGGCTCGAGGCTGGGGGAGCATGGGGCTCCCCTGCACGGTGTAACTGTGCTGGTCTAACTGGTCTGACTGGTCTGACTGGTGTAACTGGTAAAACTGCCACCAATGCCACTGTTGGAGCTGCTGCCATGAACGTGGCCTCTTGTGGGATGTGATGGTGAAAGGTGCTGAGAGCACTTCAGATCTGATCTCCAAGCATCTTTGACTTCTGTGAGCTGATTCATTAGTGTCAAGTTAAGAATATGTTCAAATGGTTTGCAGAATTGAACCCAGCCAATGTGATTTTCAAATTAGATCCATTTCCACGGGTCTTTTTCCTTAGACTTATTGGATTTTAAACGGGTCTGAAGGGATTCTGTGGCAGTTGCTGTGACCTACTTCAGAGCAGAGGCTGGTGAGTCTATCCCACGGCTCTGTGCTGGCTGACAGGTTCTCTCTAAATGCAGACCTGGCCACTTGAATGTAATTTTCCTGTTAGGGGAAAAATAAATCATTAGGGCTGTGTAAATGGGGCAAATTCACAGGAAAAGCATCTTTGAACAGTGGCAGGCATCAAACCCCTGTTCTACCCTGAAGAAGGAGCATGCTTCCTCTCCCTCCCTCCCTCCCTCCCTCCCTCCTCCTCTTATGTGGACAAATCTTCCTGACCAGGGACAGAGCCAGGACTGTGGTTACCAAGCATCTCAGTGGTGACACGCAGCATTTGATTATGTATTGTTCCAGAATTAATGTATTCCAAATGTCCTGTTGGTCCAGAAGGGCTGTGTGAGGTGCACTGAGGGTTGGAAGATCTTCATACTGGGGGAAACAACTCTATTTCTTTTCCAAGTGAAGCTATGTCTGCATCTGAAAGTGAAAATGGCCATGATGTATTTTTCAGAACGAGCCTCAGCAGAAGATCCAGTGATGCCAATGAGGGAGAGGATGTTCTGGCACAGCTCCCACTGTGGCTGGGATGGCTCTGGGGACACTGGGCTCCCCAGTAAGGGACAAAGGGGTGTTTTAAGCCCAGTCTCCCTGGGCTGCCATCAGGGTGCTGAGTGCTCTGAGCCCTGTGGGTGCTGCCTCATGCAGTCCCTAATTTCTGGTGTCAGGGGCAGCTGGAGTGTGGGAAATGAGTTTGCAGAGAATTCCCAAAGCCTGACAGAAAGCTCACATAGCCTTGTACATCTGTATGCAAACTTTGAGAGAAATTATGCTGACTTAGAAAGGCCATGGAATAGAACAGACATTGTTGAGAGGGAAACAAGAAACAAGTTTCAAATATCGGTCTTGCAAATAGACCAGATATTTTGGAGAAACAGAACCATGAAAGATGTATTGTACGAAACTCACATGGGGTATTTTTAGATTATTAGCTTAGAAGCATTAGTAGTGTTGGTGGCAAAAGCTGATAGGCCAAAAAACACTTATAATGTGTTGGAATTAGGAAATAGTTTGGCTTCTGGTTGTGGTGGCGTGAATTGTAACATCTGCATTGTCTCACCCTTCTCATGAGACTGAAAACGGAATAAAAGTCTTTAAAACACCTCTCAGGGGCCCCATCTCTGGGTCAGAAAAAGGTTTTTCCAACACTGGAGAGCAGCCAAAGTCTGCTGGGGTGGGCCCAAGGCAGAGCCTGATCAAACCTGGCTTGGCCAGCACTGGAACCTTGGTGTGTCCGGCAGGACAGAGGGGCAGGAGAACCTCTGCTGGCTCTGGAAACCCTTGGGGAGGAAGGAGCTGTGGAGCCATGTAATGATCAGAGCCTGTGGATCTGGGGAGTGCAGGCAGGAGGGGAGAGAGAACAAAGCATTGTTTGGAAATGAAATGAAGTCATCTTTAATGAGGCCCTTCAAAAATAGCTTTGTCAGTTTTACTCACAAAGGAAGTCATTGTGGTGAAATTACCTGATCATCTCGTGCTGGTTTCCCACCATGCTGTGCCTCCAGTGGAAAGGGACTCAAAAAGCTGGTTTTTTCCCTCAGAAAACCAATGCTGTGTGGAGGTGTGTTTGTAATCAATGGGGGCTTGTAGCTAATGCATTCAAAAAGTTTAGAAGCCAGCAACAAACTGAAGGCATTAATAACTGTTGCTTTCAAGTCAATGGGATTGATTAGCAAATTCCCTTTATTTCTGAATGATCATTGTAGAAAAGTGGAGAGCAAACCAATAGTGAGAGATGTACCTGCAAGCAATAACACATGATTGCAGGCTGGGCCACAGAGCCCGGGCTGGTGACACAACAGATCATTCATAATTGTCAGCCAAATTGCCCAGCTGGTATTGAGCTTTAAAAAAATGAACCATAAGAAGAATTTCATATCGATTTTTGTTTCGTTAGAAACAATATAAGACTGCCTTAAAGAACCCAGAACAGACTGCAATTGATTCTCTTTTCTTTTCTGAGCAAATTCTAGTAGAATTTGATATTGGTTATTAATGTGGGATTTATGAATGCTTTTCCTCTCTCTTTGCTTCAAATCTCTCCTCCTTCTGTTGCTGGAGGAGAGATTTGAAGGAACAGGACCTGAACTAGAACTTGGAGAAAATTGGTGCCATAGGACACCTAGTCCATTGAAGCTGGATATTTCACTGATCCTGCAGAGAAGGGTAAAAAATTAAATCCAGAGTCCAACACAGAGCCAGAGACTACTGATTCCTGGCAGGTAGGCAGGATGTGCTGCTGCCAGCCCTACAATTCATTTCTGCTTCTCTGCCAGATATTGGGATTATCACCAGTTCCCCCTCACTGTCCTTCCTCTGCTGCACAGGTACTGTCATTAAACCATTTATTTATTAAATATTAGGCCTGTACTTGCAAACAGAGAGTTCAGATGTCTGGTTTCTAAATGATCCTTAGGGTTTTAAGGTGAAAATGCCATTCCTGTGACAGGACCTGAGTTTCTTAGGTGTTGGTTTCACTGGGGTTTGTGAGTCCTGAGCAGACCAGGGTTCCTTCCCAAGGCAGACAGGCGGACAGAGGTGTTCCCTCCCAAAAAATTATGTCACTGCATCCACGTGTGGGATTCAGCTGCCCTGCTTTCTCCTAAAAATCTATTTGCTCTTCCATTCCCCCACTGCCAATAAATACACAGCCCCTCATCCATGAAGGTTACGCATCCATCCTTCCTCCTCGGAGGCACAGGCAAAGCCTCTAAAACCTAATGTTATTTAAGGTCCTTCTTACATGAAAATGAGATGTAATCACCCTTCACAGGTGAGGTGTTCTGAGGGGATTCATTTCACATAGCTCTACATTAAGCTGGCTCAGTGTAGGTGACAATGTTTTACACTGCAACCACACAGACTCTGACTTCAGAAGGCTGAAAATGACTCTTCTATTTTTGGGATGTGTTTCTCTTATATACTATTTTACACTATATACTATATTTTACCTATATACTATTTTACACATCGAACTTTATATCAGTTCAATCTGATTGGTGACAAAAAGACAAACTTCTTCAATCACATTGGTCAGACCAGAGGGACATCAAGAAGAAGTCCCTCCTATGGAAAGGAATGAAAACACAGTTACAAAAACACTTCTCTTGTTTACAGAAAATTCCCTAGGAAAAGAATTTCAGAAAACCAAAACACCTCAGGCACAAAACCAGGGCTACATGTAGGTGCTTTGTGCTGGCTGTGAGGAGGGGGAGGCCAGGTGGGGTCTGGCCAGGTGGGCTGAGCCAGGTACCTGTGGGTGAGCACTGCCCCTTTCTGAGCCTCCTGCAAAGGCTCAGTGAGGCTGGAGGGGATGCACAGCACTGGTGTTTGGGGTAAAAAACCAAAGCAACTGGGTAGCTTAGAGTCACTATGAAAGTGTTTATGTTTTACCTTGTAAAATATTTCCCAGCTGCCAATGGCAATGTGATGTAAAACCAGATATTGTTTTTCTTCTCCTGGCATCACCTGGAGGGTGATGTGGCCCTGCTTGGGGGGAGCCACCTGCATCTGCCATTGTGCTGGCAGTCAGAGAGTCTTTTTGGGCCAGGATGGTCATTACCTGCTGTGTCCAAATCAGTCCCTGGCAGGGTTCCAGGTCTAGAATAACATCTGTGTGTTTCTGGTTTCCTGGAATACCAGCTGTGCTCCAGCTCAGCCCTGGGAGCATCAGCTTCTCCAAGAGCACTGGTTTGTAGGGGCCTGTTATTCACACCCTCCTGTTAATGGTGAAGATTTAAAACTGCCAAAATGATCTCAGGATCAAAATTACTCACAAACACGTCAAGGCCTGAAGCTGGTCAGATTTACATGGATCATATGGCTAAATAATTGGAGCTGAGCAGATTAGTGTGTTATGCCTCTGATGAAATGATCCCTGAATGTGCCACGGCCTTGTGCCAGGGCATTATGAGAGGTGGAAAATCCGTGTTTGCTGCCAGTGACATTCAAGTGACAATGAAAGCTGTTGCACTTATAGATGCTAAAAACAAAAAAATTGAAGATGTAAGACTCTTATCAGGAGCCCAGGAAGAAAAGACACATCAGGAAAAAACAACAAATCTCTGATTTTTATGCATTTGTACAATATTTTTGGCACTAGGAAGGGCATGTGTGAGCTGGAGCAGTTTGTGTGGGGGACAGGACTCAGACCATAGCAGCAGCAGCTCTGTGCTCACCATCTCAGACTGGTGCAGATGTGCTGATGTTCCCGTGGTTATCGTGGCTCTGGCATCTCCACAAACCCAGAGTTGCACACAGCATCAGCTCAGAAATCTATTAGCATAAATTACTGACAAATTCACCTCAAAAGCCAAGCCCCAGCTCCACGATTAAAAATAGTGACAGAACTTCAAAGGGGCAATAGGCATGATTTATTTTTGAGATAATGTGGATAATTTCAAGTACCAAAGGAAATGCTTATACTGCTTTCTGTGGTGTTCTGCATAATCTGCTGTGTCCAGCTAAGATTAGATAAAAGCCAACACAGGATCTTTTTTCCCTTCCAACATTAACTATTTAACTTACCTTTATCCAGAGATGAGTTTGCACAACTTAACATGCAGGCTCTGCTTTCAGATAAAACTTTTGGGGGGTTTTGTTGTTTGGTTTTTTCCTGCCTGTGTTGCTCGTGGTTGTCCCTGTGTGAGCCCTGGGGGTTGGGAAGGTGCCTTGGTAGAGCCAGGGAATGGTTTGGGTTGGAAGGGACTGTAGGGATCATCCAGCCACAGTGATGATGCCTTGGAGTGGCTCCTTAGGACAGAGGCTGGACAAGATTAAGAGAATAAAGTGGGGATTTATTAAAGGCCTTCAATAGATGCACCTTGGGCAGTCAGGAGCCTTCTAGAAACTACACCCAAGATGGAGGTGGTCACGAGTTTTTCAGACAGATATAAGTTTGGTCCATTTATGTATCAGGGGTTAACTCTCCAATTACAGCTTTGGGTAATGAAGTCAGATACCCCTAGCTTGCTCCTCCCCCAATTCACTTTTGGTAATACTTTTCAGGGCCTGAGGCTGTAGGGTGTCCTTGGATCTCAGGCCTAGAGGGATTCTTCTGTCTGACCACAATGTGAAGACAGTAACTAACACTTTATATGGAGTTCAGAGTTACACACTAATGCAGTACAGGATGTGAAAAATGTAAAGGCTAAAATCCTAAGGCATCAACAGGCCCCAACCATGTCTGTGGTGTGTGTGGTCACATCCCTGCTGGCCAAGGGCCATCCAGCCTCATCCTCCCTGCCCGTTTTCATTTTAAACTTTTTATTTACTCACACTGGTGCAAATGAGCCTTCCACACAAACATCAGCAGAGCTCATTTGCTGTGTGCCAGGCATCTTTAAAAGTCCATTTTGTTTCATCAGGCTTTTAATTCTTCACAAATTACTCCGGCTCAAAAGGGAGTAAACGCTCCCGTAAAACTGACGTGATCTGGCGTCTCTTTTCCTACACTTGATCTACTTTTGGTTGTTATATCCTGGCAATCTTTCTTGTTTCAGGAGCTCCTGGAGCACACTTGTGGTGCTGGTGAGTCTGTTCCCACATCAGAAACCTCCTCCAGGCCACAGTAACCGTGAAACATTGGGACAGCACTAATTCACTTCCAAATTTCTCCAGGATGGCTCCAGCGATGATGAACTGGGCTCTACCTGCATTTCTGGTTTTACCCACCAGTTTTGTTTTACCCTATTTGTGTCGGATTATACCCTTTTCTGACCCAGAAATGGAGAAACTGAGAGGTGTTTAAAAACTTTTATTCCATTTTCAGTCTCATGTGAAGGGTGAGACAATACAGATATTACAATTCACGCCATCACAATCAGAAGCCAAACTATTTCCTAATTCCAATAGATTATAAGTGTTTCTTGGCTCTACATTAGTGTGGCAGAACTCCTCAAAACAAAGCAAAAAGAACTTTCAGGAACAATCAAAGCCCAGCCTCTCCCCGAGTGAGCCCTCCTCATCCTTTCACCCCTTCCCTTTCCCGTTGTTAAGTGGCAGCAGAGGGGGGATCGATGCCTTTGGTGTCAGGGCATGACAATAACTGTGTGTTCTGGCCATGATATTGACAGCTCGGCTGCTTTTCTCCTGTCGTCTCCACTTCATTTGTGAAAAGTACCACAATTATCCCCTGGCAGTCGTTTGGGGAATGGCAACAGCTTGAAAAGAAAGCGAAATGGGCACACCTGATTGAAAGAAAAACACTTTAAATATTGAACAATTTTTTTTTCTAACTGGTTCAATATTTTCAGTTTTGTTCAGTTTTCTATCTGCCTTGGCACTTAGCATCTGCACAGCCGTTTTGTATGAGCCTTAACAATGGACGTTTTACATGGAGGGCATTTTAGAGCAGCAAAAAAATGAAGGAAGGTTCATCCTCCACACCCTTTTCTCACTGTTCTGCATCTCTCCTTCCCTGTGCTCTCAGGCAATTACTAAACCCTTAAATCTGTCTTTCCCCCCCATCCATGCAGTTCTGCCCAGCCTAATTGTCAGTCTGTCTTTCATTAAGCCAACTGCAGACTTTTGATCTACTCCTTTGGAAGAGCTTTTGTGCTCAGCATTCGAACGAACCAGTCCCCTGTTTACAAGATTTACATCAAAATAAGGTTTCTGGAAAAGAAAATGCAGCTTAGCAAAATAAAAAATTGTGCAAAGCCCCAAGAGAGCTAATTCATCTGCATCTCAGCAATAATAGTAATAATAAAAAAATAGCATGAGACAGGCTGGCTTGGCAGTGGGGAGCTGCAGGAGGGATGGGGTGTTCTCTGCTCTCCAATTTTTTGGGTGCCTGTTGAAACAGCAGCAAGTTTGTAGGATGAAGGTGCTACACCTCTGTGCCTCTTTTTATTTGGAAAATTTATCACCCTGATACCAACCCCTTGGGCTTTGTATTGAGGTAACTCCCAAGAGTCCTGAGCTGGAGGAAGCTCCTTGGGCAGGGGGTTCCCAGCCCTGCTCTGTGATAACTCTGCTCCCTGGGGATGTGCTCAGCTCTGGAACAAGTGATCCTCGTGCCCTTGCTCTAGACACATACCCTGTCACTTAGGGAAAAATCAATTTAGGAGCTGACAAAAGCTGAAGAAAACTGCAGCAGTTAATTAATAGCCCCGTGTCTCGCACAGTTGGCTCCAGCAGCAGACTCCAGTGTGGGAGCTAATTGGGAAGTCAGGCCAGATCGTATCCTACAGAACAAGTTCATGTTAATGAGTGATTTCTGTGTTCAAGGGTGGTTTTTATTCAATTTCTAGTACTTTGTTTTGACTAGCAAGTCAAATATTCTTGAAGTATCAAAACAATCTTTGTAGCTGTGTAAAAGGAGCGTGGCGGTGTCATTAAAACCCGAGCCCAGCTCCATCTGGATGCTGGCAAAACAACTTCAAAAGTATCCCAGTGACTCCAGGGGAAGGGAACTGTGTTCTCTCAGGATGAAAGGATCCACTGGAGAACAGTTTAAAGGCAAGCCTGGTCCCAGGTGGAGGGAAGGCAGCCTGGGGATCCTGCCTGGAACCAGCCTGAGAATGTGAGGGTGGATTTGGGAGAGGCTGTGAGTGCTGGGGGCAGCCCTTGGGGTCACACAGACCCGAATGTTGCCTGTGGGAAGGAGAGTGGGAGCAGCAATATTCTGTGCAGAGCATTTGGATTTGGTGTTCTCCCACATGGAGGGACCCACAGACATCTCCGGGCAGCTGTAAAACAGAGGGAAATGTTTGTTTTCAGAGCATGGAGGTCTTGGGGACTGGATCCTGTAGAGGACCATGAATGGGAAGGGAAGGGATGGGGGATGTCCTCGGGGGGCAGATAACCAGGAAATTCCTGACACTTTACCAGAGCTAGAAGTACAGAGGGTGGGAAATGTAATACCTTTAGTTATGACATATTTCAGAAATACATTATTTTAGTTTTTCTCCTATGACATATTTTAGAAATACATACTTTTAGTTTTCCTCCATACATCCACTTCTGCTGTTCTTGCAAGCAGGAGTGGCAGGACTCAGTTTACCTCAATTTTTAATTTTGTTTTTGTTAAAGTAAAGTTGTGAAAATGGCACTAATGCTGAGAGACAAGGAAATTCTGGAGGAGTCTATGGAGAATCCATGTTACATCAGTCAAGGCTGTGTCACCTGGGATTTGACAGAGCAGCCAACAAGTAGAATAAAAAAATTAATTTTGTATTGGCTTATGGAGACTGGGATTCTCTGCATTCCTTCCTTGTTTTGGGATTTATCCTTGGTTTTGTTTCTGGAGTGTCTCTTGGATTTAAGGAAGAGTAGGGCTTATTTAGTGGCTTTTCTTGCCCTAGTAGAGAAAAGGAATGTCAGAGATGTTAATTCAACAGTCTTGTGGGATGAGACTCTTCACTGAAAAACTGTTAAGGAATTTGGGCTTAAATTTCCTCATCTGGCAACATTCTTGTATCCTCACAGAGCTCAGCAGGTACCTCTGGGGTCCCTCTCCCACCGTCTGCAGACAAATGTGTCTTTAATTTTGGGGTCAAGGCATTAAAAGGAGGTCAGGATGGAGAGTTGCAGGTTAACACAACCTTTGTTTACAAGGGAGCAAAACCCCAGAGGTGTGAGAAGCCAATGCAGGATCTTCATTTTCCCCAATATTTGTCTTGCCACTGTAAAACCTCGTTCACATCAGCCATGAACGGTGGTGCAGCTCTGCCAGAAGGTCACTGTGCAGTGAAATGTGCAACACAAACTATTTCTGCATATTAACCAAAAAAAAAAAAAGAGGGGAAAAAAAAAAAGAGAGAGATTTTTCTTTTTTGCATGCAATTTTTAAGAAGCAGAGAGCAAAGAGCCATAAAGTTTCCTTTTATAGATGGAGGAGACAGCAGCGGAATGCGCCAAAGTGAGCGAGGAAAACCCAAGGTGACACATAATTTTAGTGATAATAAGCAGTGGCAAAACTCCTCTTGTTAAAGACCTAAGGCAAAACTGTGCAGCAGCCTGTGTGAATTCTGGAGCTGAGAACCACAGGGAGCGAAGGGAGATGGGGTAAGACACCTTGAGCAGGATTCAAAGAGCCAGGCTTTAATTTTAGGGATGAAGAATTTGAGTATCTCTGCTAAGCAATGAATGAATAATGCCTGTTACAGTGGGATGAGCTGTTCTGCCCCTCAGGTTCACACCAGGGGAATCCTCTGGATGAGGTGAGGCTGCTGCTGAGGCTGGGCTGGGGCTGCAGCCCCTGGCACAATGTTCTCCAGCTCCTGACCCCTGAGCATCCCTACTTCTCACAGCCTGTGTGAGCCATCAGAGGCAATTTCCAGTCTTGGAAAGGCTGGGGGGGAGCTGCTGGCTGTGACTGCAGTATTGAAGGGCTGAAGTCCTGTTCAGGTGCTGCTTTTTGGGTCCAGACAGAGACAGGTCTTGAGGGGCCAGTCCAGCCAAATTATCCTCCAGGCTTCTGGAGACAGAATCTGCCACCTTTCATCCTGAAACCTTGCAGCCTGTGGATTAGGGGAGAAGCTGGGTCAGAATTGGAGCTGACAGGTAGAAGGCATTCAGAGTGAAGTGTTTTCTTTAGCAGGTGACCAGCTAGCAGGGCTGTGGCCCACCTCAGCTTCTTTTAGCAGGTTTCACCATTGAAACCCCGGGGGCAGAGTATGCAGAGACAGAATTTCTTTCCTTTTACAGGCTTAGGGGTGAAGCACCACAATTCCCACCTTATGCTCAGCTCCAGTGCACAGGGGTGCAGTCTCTGGGGGCTGTGGGTGGAGTGGGGGGCCATTCAATCCCCCCTGCTCCAAACACATCTTTCTGGGAGCACAGAGCCCTGGCAGCTTCGTGCTGCAGCCCTCACCAGTTTCCCTTCATTCACTGTAAATTCTCCCGACTGAACGTTTCCAGAGGGACCAGGGCTCCTTCCAAAGGGCTCTCTGCAGATGCTGATTCCTGGTGGCAGCTCTGTCTGCAGATAATTGCCCAACACCTATCCTGGCAGCACTTTCTAGGGAAAAATTAATAAAGCCTAATAAGGCACTTAGAGAGGCTCGCAGCTCTGCCGAGGGGTGGGTGGTACAGCAGGGTATCAAATGTCTGCTCCACCCAGGGCTCCCCAGCCTGAGCTGCCCCTTTGGCCACAGCACTCCTGGAGCTGCTCTGGGAGCAGGTGCTGCAGGGGTTGTGGCAGTTTCAGGTATACAAAGAACGAGGCAGGCACAGCAGGTCAAGGGAAAGCTTCTCCATTTTAATTATCTGACTCCAATACTTATATACATTTGTGCAGAGGTCAAGAGATTGGTTACTCAGGTTGCCACCTCTTTGACCTGGCTGGTGAACATCACCATCAATCACATTCCTCCTCCCAGAGCAGAAATATGTAAACAATAGATAATTTCTGAAAATACACATTGTTTTCTTGAAGCTGCATGAGAATCTGGACTGCAAGATTTCAAACACTTGCAAGCAAGAAAACTGAGGGCAACAAGGGGTGGCCCACAGCAGTGTTTGCCAGTGAGTTCCAGGTGTGTTTGTTAATACAGGAGCCACCAGTTGGATGGAAAATAGACTTAAAAGCCCTGCGTGGCTGCTGCATGGGGAGAAATTGGCAGTTTTGCCATCTCTGTTCCTGTTCTCCTGTCGAGTTGTCCCGAGACAGTGCAGGATGTTGTGCTGAGGCTTTGGGTCATGATTCCAAATCTGGTTCATTTCTGCCTTGTCTCTGGTGCATCAGTGCACAGAATCTCTCAGTGCCCTTCAGCAGAGGCAGGAAGATGCTGCAGACTCCCATAATAACCCACCTGCACAGAAATCACCATCCCTAATGTGTGAGATGGGAAATTCAGCCCCAAAAAGCTGCTCCCAGGCACTGCCTGAGGCATGGTTTCCTCCCCAGAGCTCTGTGCAGAGGCTGCTCAGGGAAGGAGAGGGGCTGTGCCCAACCCTCAGCCCTGTCAGGGTGATCCTCCTTCAGCTCCGTGGCTGTGGAGAAACTGCTGATGATGCCTTGGAGTGGCTCCCTAGAACAGAGGCTGGACAAGATTAAAGAGAATAAAGTGGGGATTTATTAAAGGCCTTCAATAGATGCACCTTGGGCAGTCAGAGGCTACACCCAAGATGGACAATGGTCACAAGTTTTTCAGACAGATGTAAGTTTGTTCTATTTGCATATCAAGGGTTAATCCTCCAACTACAGCTTCAGGTAATGAAGTCACATTCCCCCAGTTTGCTCCTCCCCAATTCACTTTTGTTAATACTTTTTGGGGCATGAGGCTGCAGGGTGTCCTTGGATCTCAGGTCTAGAGGAATTGTTTTGTCTGGGCAAAATGTGAAGACAGTAACTAACACTCTGTGTGGAGTTTAGAGCTGTGCACTAATGCAGCACAGGATTTGAGAAATATAAAAGCTAAAATCTTAAGGCATCAGTGACACTCCCCATTGCTCGGAGCAGAGTCTCCAGCTGTGCAGGGTAACTCTTGTGCTCACCTCCCACAAGGTGTGTCTGTGCCCAGGAGCATTTTGGACACTTTTGCAGCCCCATGAGCTGCTGGGGCAGGACCTGGCTACTTCTGGGAGGACAGAAATGGATGGGTCAGCAGGGCATGACCTGAAACTTCCCAAAGGGAAGCATCTCCTTCCCTTCTGCAGGGGAAAGGAGACAGCCTGGCTGGACTGAGCCCCTGCCTGGCTGCCCCTGGAGATTCACTGCAGGGGAGAACAGGACAGAGAGATCAATTTCTCCCAAATCCATTCCTGCACCTCTGCCTCCTCCAGCTGGATCAAAGCAAGACTGCCTGGCCCAGACTGTGGCTCTGAATTTCTGACGTTGAGCTGCTTTATAGCAAGCCTGTGAAAGGAAGTGGAAGGCAGCAAGAAGGGGCATCCTGCTGACCAGCAGCTGCTGAGCCCTCAGCTGGCTGCAGAGGCAGCCCTCTCCCTGCCTGTGAGGACGTGGGTATAAATAGCCCTGGAGCTGAGGGGATGAGTTGGTTATACAATGAACCTCAGCACTCCCAGAGCCAAAAATACCTGCAGGAATGATGGGCAGTTGGAATGACATTCTCAGAACGCCACTGATGGCAAAAAAATTGCTGCCATGTCGAGCAGAGTCCCTGTCACAGAGTGACTCATCCTGTCCTGCCTGTGTGAGCCTCACACCCTGAGCTTGGTGCTGGGCCCAGCTCTGCACTGTGAATTCCCTGCTCCCTGCACAATTCTGCCCCAGGAGGGACAGGGAGCAGCTCACAAAAGGGTTCCAGAGTTTCGTGGCATCCTCAGCCTCGAGGCCCAGGTTTCAGGTCAATGTTATTTTCCTTTTCCATTTTGCAGAATGACAGGAGGACTGATTGTGCTCACCTTGGCAAGGCAGCGAATCCTCCCTTTGTTGCTGGATAATAAGGGACAATAATTCTCAGAGAGTGAGCAGGAGACAGAGTTTTTGTGAAATGCTCCCATTTTGTATATAAACCTGTCTCTATTTTTCAATCCTAAATGGCCCTTGAATTGAAATCCCAGTGTCAGAGCTGTCTCCATTCAGTGTGAAATCTGCAAAGAAAATGAAACTGTCCTGAACTGCTCAGCCTCTGGAGAGGGGACGTGTTTCTCAGTGGATGTCTGTAACTATGACTGTCTGTGAAACTGCCACGATTTTATGTTTATGATGTTGGGACAAAAGGTATTGAGCTTGTCCTCTGCCTCCATCACTGCCCTGGGTGGCTTTGGGCACTGTCTGTGTAAGCTGGAACACCTCTGGGATTGGTGTCCACTCCCCTGGCAGGGTCCTGGGTGCAGAGAGGGGACCTGCCTGTGGGTGGGTAAGTGCAGCCCCTGCAGATGGCCCAAATGCATCTTTTCTGGGCAGAAAATGGGCTGTTCCTCCCCTCTCTTTTCTTGCATTTTGGCTGTTTCTTGGATATGAGAGCTGAGGTTCAAGCATGACCTCTGGAAGGGGTTGTTAAGTGAGGTGTGTGTGTAGCAGGTTCTCCTGATTCAGGGGTCAGGGGGTTGGGAGCTGGCTGGCACCACAGGGCTGAGCTGTGCTGAAAACAAACAGTGAAGGTCCAGTGCTCCTTTCTAACACAGATTTCTGGAGCATTCCCCAAAAATCCTAAGTAAGGATGGAAATTTCCATCTGCCTTGCAAGGAGGGAGAGCCCAGTTAGAAATGCCTTCTTGAAACTCCAACCTGTGGAATTTCAATGTTCTGTTTATTTTCCTCTGTTTAGGGTAGTGAAATGCTCCTTTGGTTGTGCCTGCACCTCTTCCTGAGCTCCTTCAGAGAACAAAACCAGCACCGTGTCCCTGCCTGCTCCCAACCTTTGGATCCTCTAGACATATATTAGCAGTTGCATGACTCAATTGTATGAGTTGTTGCATTAAATTACACGGTGGTACTCAAAAAGAATGTTAATTTAGTTTTCCTACAACTGTGTTCAACTTAATTTTTAATCAGATCTGACAGCAAAAATTTAAATCAAGTGCTGCATCTCGGCTCCGAGAGGGCCGAGTAGATCCTGAACCTACCAAAGCCATCAGGACAAGTTTGCAACACTGATACTCACTAGATGTAGGCTGCCTGCTGTGTGGGAGGCAGAAATTATCCCTTTTCTCCCACCAGGCTTCAGGGAGGAGCAGCTGTGCCGAGCTCTGGGGTTGGGGAGGCAGAGCTGAGGCTGTTCAGGGCTCAGGCGCCGTGTCCACACCCCAAAGGACACAGCAGCTGTGGCAGGGGCTGGTGGCAGAGTCCCGGCTGCAAACATAAAGCAAGAGTAGATTAGAAATCAGGCTTCAATCTTTGTCATTTTCTTTGTAATTTGAGCAGTGCTGCAGGGCAGGGAGGGAGGAAACAAAAGCAATTTGCAGCCCAGAGCGAGAGTGTGACTGCGGGAAGTGGAGGTGACAGGGAGTTTTCTGGGCAGTTTCAGCATCACTGAACTCCTCCAGGTGCAAGAACATCTCCCAGATGGGGCCAGGGAGCAGCTCAGCACTTCCTGCTCTGCATTCAGGAGATCAGGTGCTGGAGATAAAGAATGACTGACTGATTAGGAAGGGTCGGCTAATTAAAGAAAAAACAAACCACTAAACCCCTTGCAAGCCAGTGGCCTGCTAATCATAGTCATATTCTGGGGGGAATTCAGGGAGATGTGCAAGTCCTTAAAAATCCCAACAAAAAATATTACACTGCTCTTCCTTTCTCTCTTTGTTTGAGATCATGGCATTTAAAGTGTGTTAATCTGCTGAAAATACCAAGGGCCACTTGTGGAAGGGGCAAACGTGGCCTTGTGGTCTGGGTTTCTGTCTTTGTTCCATCAGCAGGCAGGAAAGGGTTTTCCCTCTCTGGAAGCAGCCTGCATCACTGCGTGTCTTCTAATAGAAAAAGCAAGATCTGTATAAATTCATAATGGCTGCAGTAATCTTTCTTCTACGTGAAAAGCTGGTATTAATCAGGGGTGTCACAAACTATGAATTTTATTGTGGTGATATTCATTATATGTGATGTACGGAGGGAAAACGTGATGCAGAAAGTGCAATGAATTGCATTTGTTGCAATGACTAGAGCTAAGTGGAAATAAATTAAGCGTGATGTGTTTTAGGAGGTTCTGTGTTCTGTAGCAGGTATAAAAAACTGTCCAAAAACGTTGATATAGAAAAGATTTCTAAGGTGTAAACAGGGCTACAAACACAGCAAAAGAAAAATAAATTCATTTTGATGCACACAGACATGTCCTTTGATGTGCACTTAACAGAGGGCTGCAGAAAGCAAATATTCTTTCTATTCTAGAAATTTCCAGAACCAGGATAATTGCTACCTGTGGTTGCTGTGGGAACCAGAACTTTCTGATTCCAGATTTTAAGAGCATGAAGTCTCAGCCAAATGTGCCATGTCAGGGTAACTGCTGCCACATTAAAGAAAATCAGGCAATTGGTGGTTAACATAAACATGTTGGGAAAGGAGGATTTTGTCAGAGTAGAGACTTGGCTGGTGGGTTTTATCTGGAGAAAAAAAAATAAATCTCTTTTCTGAGGTTCTGGCAGCTGGATGGAGCCACAGGCTTTGTTCAAAGGTGGAGCTGCTTGACCCCAAATTGCCTTTTCTGTCCTGGAAGGAGGGAGAGGAGCCAGGGGCAGCACGGTGGAGGAGCAGATCCCTCCAGTGGAGCAGCACCATCCCACAGCCCAGCCCTTGGACCCCTCTGGGGTGTTCACAGAGACCCCTGGAGCAGCTCAGGCTCAGGGCCCCAGGGCAGTGATGCTCCAGGGCTTCTGAAGCTCATGTGGGACCAGGAAGTGTTTTGTTATTCCACGGGAAGGATGTAACCAGGATAAAAAGGGCTCCCTGCTTAATAATTCATGCTTGGCACAGGATGGTTTTCCATGTATGTGATGATTGCTGGGCACAGCCCTGGGCTGCAGCTGCTGGTGCTGAGCTGGGCAGTGCCACCAGCCCTGGCAGACCTGCACGATCCTTCCTGACACCCTGGGGACACCCTGAGCCATCATAAATACACTGCCTCCTCTGGAACCACCCTGGCAGTGTTTGATTTTGAAGGGACACTTTAAAGAGCCGGTTTGAAAACAAGGCAGAGAGAGGGCGGGAGGATGGGAGCAGGGGAGGATCCAGCAGGAGAGGCTGGGCAGCAGCTGGAACCCCCAGTAACGAGGCCCTGGTGAGAACTTCGGCACGAAATCTCACCTGTACTCAGAGTGAAGAGAAGGAGGCTCCAGCTTGGATCCATCTGCAGTGAAGCTTTATTGATTGTGTGAAACCCTTCAGGCAATTCCGCCAGCACCTGCGAGGGAGGATTGGGGTTTGTTCTCCGGGATGCTTTTGTTTTCTGCCTGCCAAGCTGCCTGGAATAGTCCTCCTGATTTCTTTTGTGCAGTGCTAGAAGCTGCTGGAATAACCACTTTAAAATTCGAGTTTCTAGAAGCAGCTAGAAGGAACAAAGCTGTTCCTTCTAGTTGTTCAGCTAAACTCACTGTTCAGCTAAACCCAGTGTTCCTTGCAGCAGCCTTGCATTTCCAGCCTCTGTAAGCTCTGCTCAGGGTTTGCTGTGTTGGCACATTTAGGCTGGGTTTTAGCAACTGGCACTTCAGGAGACCTCAAATATTCCTGTGTAAAAACTTATTCTGGCTATAGTGCATGGTGGCTTGTGCTTCTTCATTCTCAAAGGGTGTTGCTAAGTGCAGTAGAAATAGCAATTATTGTGCACAAATAGGATAAATTAGAGGGAACACTTGAAACTCCAGCATAGCAGCTAAGTGACATTTAAAGGAGAAGAGAAGAGGGTCCTGTGTCAGCACAGAGTGTCTTGATGCTCAGGAAGAAATTTGGAAGCAATAAATACCATGTGCTGTTTTCTGTTCTGTATAAGCAAGGGTTAAAAAGTGCAGAATTTAACAGATCTGTTAAATTTGGGGGTTACTGCTTGCAGAGCTAGAGATGGTTTATGGAGACAATGAAACTAAAACCAATGGACTATTTGATATTTCCTTCTGTTCTTTCCAAGGCTCACAAGTGCCCGCTCTGGCAAATCACTTCACTGCAGCCAGAGGTTTCCCAGGGAACTGGGGGCTGTTGGCTGGGGGGGCTGCTGTGGGCACATCTGGCACTGAGGGCTGGTGTGGGCACATCTGGCACTGAGAGTCTGTCTGTGCACATCTGGCTCTGGGGGGGTGCACATCTGGCTCTGAAGGCTGGTGTGGGCACATCTGGCACTGGGGGAGGTGTCCACATCTGGCACTGAGAGGCTGGTGTGGGCACATCTGGCTCTGGGGTGTGTGTTCACAGCTGGCACTGAGGGCTGGTGTGGGCACATCTGGCACTGAGGAGTGTGTGTCCACATCTGGCGTTGAGGGTTGATGTGCACATCTGGTTCTGAGGGCTGGTGTGGGCACATCTGGCAGTGAGGGGGTGTGTGCACATCTGGTTCTGAGGGCTGGTGTGGGCACATCTGGCTCTGGGGGAGGTGTCCACATCTGGTTCTGAGGGCTGGTGTGGGCACATCTGGCACTGGGGGGGGAGGTGGGCACATCTGGCACTGAGGAGTGTGTGTCCACATCTGGTGTTGAGGGTTGATGTGCACATCTGGCAGTGAGGGGGTGTGTGCACATCTGGCACTGAGGCATGTGGGGGCACATCTGCACTGAGGGCTGGTGGTTGCACATCTGGCTCTGGGGGAGGTGTCCACATCTGGTTCTGAGGGCTGGTGTGGGCACATCTGGCACTGGGGGAAGGTGGGCACATCTGTCACTGAGGGCTGGGGTGGGCACATCTGGCACTGGGGGGGGTGTGTGCACATCTGGCTCTGGGGGGAAGTGGGCACATCTGGCATTGAGGAGTGTGTGTCCACATCTGGCGTTGAGGGTTGATGTGCGCATCTGGCAGTGAGGGGGTGTGTGCACATCTGCACTGAGGGCTGGTGTGGGCACATCTGGCACTGTGGGCTGGGCTTTCTCTGGGCATTGCTGGAATTCTGCTGGTTTAGTAACCAGTTAAGAATCCTGTCCCCACCTGTAGGGTGATGCCTTGTCCTGGATTGATCAGGAGGATTTTGGGCTTGTAAGTTCATAAACAGATGATGGAAATACCCAATGCCTCTGCCATACATCAGTGTTTGCATAAAGAGCAGGAGTTACTCTCCTAAAAAAGCAATTTCTGTGCTCAGCCCCCTGCTAGGCAAAGGGGGCTTTTACTTACTCTGAATAAATGTTCTCATTTTAAAAGGAAATAAATCCATGAATTTTTATGATTATGTTGAACCATCTTATAGCACAATTAAAACACTGGGTTTTGTGTAATCTCACTGGGAAACAAAGGATTGTTTACAGAGTGAAGGAAATAACAAGCTTGCTGTTGTTGTCATTTGAGGATTCTCCTTTCCAGGGAAGGAACAAACCTGCCCCTGCACTGGCAATGGAAAGTAAAGATTTTTTCTGAGACCATTGAGCCTGGAAGTTAGACAAGCTAAACCAAAATGGCTTTTTCATTTTGAACATCTTTACTGCAGAATTTTGAGAAACTCAAACTTGATGTTTCCTTTAACACTTTCGTTAAACACTTTTCTTAAAACCAAGGCTTGGGCCAAAGCAAATGGAACCAGCTTGGGTTTGGAAATCTGGTTTGGATTTTAAACCTGTGATAGTACAACACTTTCCAAATTCCAATTAACTAGATTATTTTTCTCTGCCTTTTTTCTCCATAAGCCTCTATTCTTTATGCATTTTTAATAAGCTTTATCCTGGGAAAACATGAGAGTGCTGACTGCAAGTGAAAAGAATAAAAGCAGTTGCTGGGTCAGTGTGAAAATCTGAGGAGTGCTGGCAAGCTTGGAGGGGGAAGCAAAGCAATCAGGAAATCTGAGCTCTGGTTTCATTAGAAGCTGTGAATGGAGATAAAACCTTTCACAAACCCTGTTCAGCAAAAAGAAAAAAATGCAGAGTAACAGCAGTAGATAAACGTGTGAGGGGCTCACACTTGTGCTGATGGTGGAATCAACAGCAGGAGACCTCGATATCCTTTTTCCCCTCCTTAAATCTCTGAGTTTGGGACTGGCTGATCCCTCCCTGAGAGAGGAAAAGGGTGTTTCACACCAGGTCAGTGTGAAACACACAGAGGAGAAATCCCTCTCCAACCCAGATCTTTAAGGAGAAAACAGTGACAGAGATGATGCTTCCAGGATTTATAATTCATATTTCTGTTTTCCTTGAAGGAGAATAGATGGGCCTGGGGTGCCCAGCAGATGGGTTTGCTCCAGTCTGTGCTCTGGGGGCTGCTGGGAGCGTGGCAGGGAGTCACTGGGAGCAGAGCAGGGGCGGCTGTCGGGGGGCTGAGCCCACCCATCCCCTTCCCACAGGGCTGTGCACCCGTGGGGATCGCTGGCACGAGCTGTGGTGAGGAGTGAGACCCTGTTTGATGCCTTGTGGGGCTACCTAAAAACAGAGGCCAGACAAAATTAAGGGGATTAAAAGCAGTTCTCTTTATTGAAGGGCCTTCAGGTACATTTAGGGCAGACAAAGCCCCCCCAAGGGGCTACACCCCCAAAAAATAGACCATGGGTGACAGGTTTTCACACTTATATAAGTTTGGTCCATTTGCAGATTGGGGGTTTATCTCTCAATTAGAGCTTCAGATAATGAAGTAATTTACCCCAAGTTTGCTGCCCCCCAACTCACTTTAGTTTCCATCTCTCAGGCCCTGAGGCAGTGAGGGGTCCTTGATCCCCAGGCCTGGAGAGGAATTGTTGTGTGTGACCAAAATGGGGAAGCAGCAGCTCACACTGTGTGTGGAGTTTGGAGTTATACCCTAAAGAATTGCAGAATTACAAATATATGGAAAAAAAAAGCTGAAATTCTGAGGCATCAATCCCAGGTTAGGAGTGAGGAGCAGGACTGCCCGTGAGGGCTGTGGGGATGGAGAGGCTCTCTGGGGTTTTCTGGGGTTCTCTGGGGCTTTCTGGGGCTCTCTGAGGCTGCCCAGCGCTTGCTGCCATGTGTTCCTTCCCACCTGCTCATGTTTTGCAAACACTAAGAAATAATATTTAGTTGTTTAAACGAAACAGGCTCCTGATTTGAGACTAATCACTTGCAGTGTGTGGCTGGAGCCTCCAGAGCTGGTGCTGAGTGTTTGCTGTTCCCAAAGGACATTGGCACGTGCCTTCCCTTAACCAAAATGACACAACCCCAGAGGATTCCTCTGAATTGTCTCTGCTGTTTGCTGCCTCTCCCTTTCAGTGCCTGCTGTCCCGAGGGCACCATGACCTCTGGATAAATGTGGGGTGCTGGAGGCAGCCCCCCATGAGCAGCAGCTGGGGCAGGGGGGTGCTGGAGCTGCTGGGGCTGCATGGGTGGGTGCAGGATGCTGCAGGTGAGTCCTGCTCACCTCCTGGCTGGTCCCAGCCTCCCTGGGCAAGCTGCAGCCCAGCCCTTTCCCCGTCAGAACTAATCAGCATCAGGCGAGCTAATGGGGAGCACAAAACCTATTTAAAAGCCACATTTACCACTTGGCTGATTCCATTAGGTCGTGTAATAACCAGGTGTCACATTTCCTCTCCAAATGCCGATTTTAATGCTTTCCTGCCCTGCCGGGCTCAGCCCTTGTGATGGGGTTCTTCTTCTGCCCTGCAGGATGCAGCCAGGAGGAGAGGGGACCTGACGGTGGCAGTGGGTCACAGTGGGACAGAGGGGGCTTGGGATGAGGTTTCAGAGGGAGCTGGGGATGGGTTTCAATAGCTGAGCTGGGTGTGATGCTGCCAGACCCGAGTCCTGACAGTCCCGGGGACACGGAGCTGATGGGGGAGGTTCTGAAGTCTCTCAGGTTTCCAAGGCTTTTCCTGGACTTGATCCACGTGCTGATGGTCCCAGCTCCCCGTGGCAAAGGCTTCCTGGGAAAGCAGCAGCCCCTCGGTGATTTCTGAGATCTGAGAGCTGAGCACAGTCAGTTTTCAGTCTGTGTGTAGCCTCCGTTGTCACTGAATTATGCATGATCTCTCGGGAGCAGGAATGGCTTTAAGCTCTCTGCATTTGTTGTTTTTAAGCAGACACCTGTCCCCACCTTCCCCCCACTATAACAGTCAAACTGTGCCTCCCTGTCTGCTGTGTCACCCCAGCAGGGACAGGGACAGCTGAGGCCACCCCAGGGTTGGTTTGGTGTCTCCCTGTGCAGTGCTGCCCTTCCCATCAGAGCTCCACGACTCTCGGGTGCCTGGAATCACCTGGAACAATGAATTCCTATTTTGCAGTCACTCTTGCTTTAGAGCAGATATTTTTGCAAGGATTCAGGTGCTTAGTGAAATGTAAATATCACCAGTGCTGCTCACCTGGCTTCCCACTGGGGCCGTGTCAGGAGCAGCTTCACACAAGCCCCAAAAACCAACATAGACTCCAAGCAAGTTCTGCTGTGGGATTGGGATAGGCCTTGTAATGCTGAAGTGAGATTTTTAAGTCCCAGACAGAGCTTCCAGTGTGCTGAATTCCTCCCAAGGTGAGAACAATATTTTTTCAGCAAACCAAATGCTGTGTACATAACTCCTTGAGCTTCATCTCTTCCCAGGACTTATGAAGCTGGAATTCCTTTTCTAGCTTTTGCTTTTCTTCTGTTTTCCTTTCCCTTTGGGCCCTGAAATCTCACAGATCTCTGCTTGTCTTAGTAAGTGTATCCAGAATTAGAAGAAAACCTTATCTTGAGGCCTTGCTGATACTTTCAGTTCTCAGTACACAAATGCCAGAAAAAAAGCCCGTGAGTTTGCAGCTTGCACTCGAGTTGTCTTACGGGGATCTGAAGTCCCTGGGAGTTCTGAAGCTCCTTTCTGGGAGTCTTGAGTCAAGCATCAAAGATCAGTTGTCATTTTTTACTCTCCTGTTTGTGTTCGTGCTCTGGTGTGTGTTACCCGTGGTGTTTTTTTTATCTGTAGCTACAGTTTTATAGAACAAGATTAAGGATGTAATTGCTTTCTTTGGTTCTCAACAAGATCAAAGAGAGTGACAGGAACACCAGGAAAAGGTTTGGTGAGCTGCTCAGCTCTGGGAGCAGATGTGTGCCTGCCTCCAGCACTGAAGGGCTTGGGGAGCTCAGGGGATGCTCTGCTGGAAAGGAGAGGCTGCAGCCCCAGGAAATGCTGCTCACACACGAGTTTGGTCAGAGCAGGGTTTCCTTCCCAAGTAATTTTGATGGGTCAGAGATTGAACATGCACAGGAAAGTTGGGACAAGCCCAGCAGAGCCCAGGGAGGTGATCTCCTGGAGACAGCCTCTGTCTCTTGGGACAGGTGAGGCAGGATGGGCACTGCCCACAGTGCTGGTCCCACCATCCAGCTGTGCTCTGTCTGCTGCTCTGGGTGCCTTGATGCCTTTTCCAGGCTTAGAAAAGTTGGGACAACCCCAGCAGAGCCCAGGGAGGTGATTTCCTGGAGACAACCTGTCTTGTGGGACAGGTGAGGCAGGATGGGCACTGCCCCTAGTGCTGGTCCCACCATCCAGCTGTGCTGTGTTCTGTCTGCTGCCTGGGTGTCTTGATGCCTTGTTCAGGCTTACCTGGAAACAGAGGCCAGACAAAGTTAAAAGAATAAAAGAGGAGTTATATTTAATGAACAGCCTTCAGGTACATTAAGGGCAGACAGAGCCTCTCAAGAGGCTACATCCAAGATGGAAAATGGTCACGAGTTTTTCAGACAGATCTAGGTTTGGTCCATTTACATATCAGGGGTTAATCCTCCAATTACAGCTTCAGCTAATGAAGCCACATTCCCCCAGTTTGCTCCCCCACAATTCACTTCTGTTTATACTTTTGGGGCCTGAGACTGTAGGGTGTCCTCAGATCTCAGGCCTGGAGGGATTGTTTTGTCTGACCAAAATGTGAAGAGAGTAACTAACATTTTACATGGAGTTTAGAGTCATACACTAATGTAGTACAGTATAGAAAAACGTAGAAGTTAAATCTTAAGGCATCAGGGAGCCCTCACAGTGCCCTGTGATGTAGCCTCATGTTCAGTGTGATCCTCTGGTTCTGCTGCTGAGAACATCAGTGGTTAAATACAGGGACTCCTCTGTCAGTCTGTGAGGCAAGAAGAGTTTGAGGAGAATTCAGCTGACATGCAGGCAGAGCAGCCTGGAGCTGGCAGCAGAGCTGTGGAAGTGTGTCCATACCATGGCCATGTCCAGAACATGGGATTGATGGACATGAATCCTCTGAGAGGGACAGCAGTAGGAACATTGAAGGTACTACTGAGGATAAAAAAATGCAGTTTAACATTTGGGGTTTTAGAAAAAAATTTCTTTGGGTCCCCTTAAAGTTGCTTTGTGGGACGTGCTGTTGTGAACTGACATGAAGGTACTGATAAATAGTATGAAGATCCTGGAGGGATGCAACCAAAGTATCATATTTGGCACACCCTAAACTCAGATATTCAAATAAACTGAAGGGGAGGAGTATGACAAATGGATGTAGAAAGAAGCATTCTGGGTGCAGGTGCAGAAATAAAGAGAAGGGAAGACACAGGATTTTGTTTTCCTCTTTGAATTATCCTTTGCTCCTCTGAGATATTGGGGTGATAAGTCTTTGAGAAAGAAAAACCCTCCTCGCAGTGACCTTATGGATTTAAGATCTATTTCTAAACCAAATTTTCATAAAAAACCTGCCACACACAATCTCCAGATTAAACCTCATTTTATTTTCAGGCAGACATGACCTTTCCCAGCTTTGGATATTAAATATCACAAAACCTGCTGCAATTTAAGCTGAGGATTTTACATTCAAATAAATGTAACTTAAAAGCAAAAGCAACTTCTCTGCAGAGCACAGGGGACCAGGAGGGGGAAAGTACTTCCCTCTCTCAGTCCATGCCCTGTAGTGGTCTCTGCCCCCCTCCCCAGCCCCTGGAACAACCTTCTCAGCTGGAAAGAAGCAGTTTTTTCTGCTGCCAGTCTCTAGGGACACTGCTGGACAGGGGAGAAGGCATTCAGGGAATCCTTCCCTGTGCTGCAGGGATGGCCAGTGCCATCACAGTGGCCTCAGTGCAGCCTCTGCTGATGGGCTTTGCAAAGAGGGAAGAGAAAACCCCACCTGGTGAGAGAACACTGGGTTTGCTGTGCTCATCCTCACCAGAAGATGCATCATTATCAGGGGAATATGCACTGACATCAGCAGATTCTCTCTCTCCCTGCTGGAGAGCGTGTTCTCAGCTGTAAACCAAAGTTTGGCTAATTTACAAAAAACTTTAAACTCCAGCAGGGTTTTTTCCATCCTCCCCTTTCAGCTGCAAACGCTGCTCAGGTAACAAATGTTTTGTGACAACAAATCAATGTTGTTCTCTGTAACAGAATTAACTTGACTTGCTCAGCTCTGGCTCTGCTCTTTGGTCACTGTCAGTGTCTGAGCTCTCACGGGTGAAAGGAGGGATCTGAGCTCGTTAGCACCTGCTGAACTGGACCAGAGTCATCATCAGGAGGAAGGCAAAGCCTCCAGAGGAAAGGGCAGTTTGGATGGACATGAATGTTGAACAAAGGAAACAGTGCTGGCCAAGGCTGGGGTGAAGGAAATCATCTTGGTTTGAGCTGGGAGGGTTATTCTGGAAGCTCTCCCACGACTTTGCTCTGCTGCTTGGGTTTTTGGGTTTTTTTTCAGTCTTGCACTTGAAATTTCATGAGGATTAAATGGCTCCTCTGATTTCCAGCATTCCTGCTTCAGTATCTAGACCCTAAATATCTCTCCAGAGAGGAGCTGTTGCACTTTTGCCTTAGTTGCAGGGTTAAAACATCGTCAGGAAAAGGAGGTGGAAAGAAATCCCTGCTGTGGACAGAGCTGGGGAGAGAGGGCTCATGGCAGGGAACACACTGCACGTGTGGTGCTGCCATGGGCTCCTGCTGGGGGGTAAAGGCACCTCAAAGCAAAGGCTGTGCAGGGCCAAGGCCAAGGGAAGGGGCTGGTTGAGGGGTGGTGAAGGTGGGGGACTGCTCCAGTCGCAGGGAGCAGCAGGAGGGAGGGAGATGAAACGTTGGAAAGGGGATGTGGAGCATCAAATGGAATATTTCCACCCAGGGGGCTCCATGCTGTGCTACAGGCAGGTGGAGTGTAGCACTCAGCCAGGCTCTGGTGGGGTGTGTTGGAGGATGAAGGAGGGAGGGAGGAAGGCACCCACGCCCCTGCAAACTCCTGGTACTGCAGTGGAGCCTGGAGGGATTGGACTCCCTGGCTTCTTTGGACCATCTTCCCATTTATCCAGCCCTGAACTGGAGTCTCTGTCTGGGATTGGACCATGCTGGATTTGACAATGCTGCTCATGCCTGCCCCATCCCACCCATGAGGCCAGTCTTCTCCCTGACACACCTCCCTGCTTCCAAGCCTGCAAATCTGATTTACTGGGGTCATTCCAGCACAAATAGTGATGCTCAAAATCCACAGGCCCCACACTGCTCCTTCAGGCCATGTTGGCAGTTCCCTGCCCACCTTCCCTACTGCCCCAGCTGCGGGAGAAAGGTCTGAGCCAACCAAAACCCCCCTGGCAGTCCAGGAGAACCCCGAATTTCCCAACGCCGGGAAATTCAGGCCACAAATGCGAGTTGCCATGGAGATGTACTGAGCGCGGGCACGACGCTCCAGCGATGGAGCCTCACAGCCAGAGGCATCTGCTAATCTTATTTTTATCAATTTTTAAAGAGGGTATGATGGTGGTATCTTCCCCCATCTCCCCCTCATCTCTTGCAAAGTTTGGCATTATTGCTGGCTGTGAGCATGGGCTGCAATGACTTTGAAAATGAACCTTAACGAACACGGAGCGCCAGAGTGGGGAATGTGTGCTCTGAGGGGTGGAATTTAGTAGCAGGGAGCTGCCACCTTTGACACACAGCTCCAGCTTTAATGAGGGGGAGATTGGCAGCCCAGCACAGGTAAAAGGAAGATGCTCCTTTGCCTCTGCCTCAGGGGGTCACGGCTAAGCTGGGGCCCGTGGCCAGGTCAGGAGGAGGAAATGGAGGAAACTTTTATTCTTTATTTATGAAACTCTGATTCAGAGTCCGTCTGCAAGTGGATCTTTTAATTGGGTTTTCTTTCTTCTTGTGCTGGGTCCCTGACTCCTGCCAGGGCCGTGTTCCAGAGGGGATGGGTTGGTGGGTCCCGGGTGAGTGTCTGGCTCAGATGGAACATCTCTGGCTGTGCAAAAAGAGGGACACTGATGCCTTTTTGGGCTACCTAAAAACAGAGGCCAGACAAAATTAAGGGAATAAAAAGCAGTTCTATTTATTGAAGGGCCTGCAGGTACATTTAGGGCAGACAAAGCCCCCACAGGGGCTACACCCAAAAATGGACAACGGGTCACAGGTTTTCACACTTATATAAGTTTGGTCCATTTGCAGATTGGGGATTAATCTTCCAATTACAGCTTCAGGTAATGAAGTCATCTACCCCAAGTTTGCTCCCCTCCAACTCACTTTTGTCTCCATTTCTCAGGGCCTGAGGCAGTGAGGTGTCCTTGATCCCCAGGCCTGGAGAGGAATTGTTGTGTCTGACCAAAATGAGGAAGCAGCAGCTCACACTGTGTGTGGAGTTTAGAGTTATACCCTAAAGAATTGCAGGATTACAAATATATGGAAAATATAAAAGCTGAAATTCTGAGGCATCAACAGGAGCACCCAACAGCCCCTCCTGCTCTGACCACGGGGACAAAGGGCCAGGAGGGAGCCTGGCCATGGTCCTGCTGCAGTGCTGAGCTCTGGGGGTCCCAGGCAGGGTGGGACCCCCCAGCAGACAGGGCTGGTCACCAGGATTTCCCTGGAATCACACAGGGACGTCCAGCCAGGGTGTGTCTGTTGTTCAGCAAAGTTTCAAAGCCTCTCTGTCCTCAGCAGCGTTTGAAGTCCTCACACAACTGCAGGAGGATGTGAATGCTGAGCAGCAAGGGTGTTCTGAGGAAGAAATTATTGTTTAACACAAAGAGAATATCTGTGTTTTCCTCGTTTCCCCACATGATTTTATTTAGCTAAGTGCCATCAAGTCTCAACAATGGGAACATTTCCACTTCAGCTCTGACAAAAGCCAGCCTGTGTCTCGCAGTAAATCACACTCCCTCCACTAAGGCTCTTAGAAGTCACAATAAAAGTGACACAAAGAACCACACAGGGCGTGTGTGAGCCAAAACCAGCAGGGAGAGGGGGGAAGCAAAGCAGTTTTGGCCCTTATCACCACAAAGTACACTTTCCAAAGAGATTCCCAAGAAAAATAGCCTGAAGTGAGACTACTGTGAGCCAGTCAGTGATGATGTGGAGATGTTTCTCCTCACAGTGTCCAGATTTGCAGCATCTTAGTGGTGCTTGAAGACATCAGTGAGGCTCCAGCCTCGTTAAACTCTGCAACCATGTAATGAAAGGCTGCTCTCTCTGCTGGGAAATCCATCCCTGACCTTGAGCTGAGCAGGCTGGCTCCCAGCCCAGCACGTGAGTGGGCAGCACTGACAGGATGGGTGCTGGTGCCATGGGAGGTGACATTACCAAACTAGAAAGTAATTAGCACAAGCTGAGTCCTAATGAGTGTTGGGCAGAATAAAATAACCTGGGGTGAGATCACCTTCCCTCCTGGGGTGGGGAGGTGACTCTGGACCATGTCCACACTGTGCTATGCCTGCTCTGCTCCTGCCCACCCCAGACTCCAGCTGAGGGGACACAGATATTTATTTCTGTGTCACTGTGTGCAGGAGTGTCTCTGGAAGCCAACAGGATTCACTGTGGAGCACATAACACAGAATTATGAGAGTTGTTTGCCTGAGTATTATCTAATCTTGGAGCTAAACTGAGGTCTGTGCTGATCTGGACACATTTTCTACATGAGTAATCTGCAAAGAAAATGCTCTACATAAATGCCACCTGATTTTGCTTGGATTTAATTACCTTTATTTATTGCACCGTTGTACCTGTTTATTATTTTCAGCTTCTCCTCTGGCATTTTACCTGCGGTGTTTTATCCTGCATCAGGACATCTGGGTGAGGGCAGCACAGCACCCCCGTGTCACTCTCTGCTTGAATGTGAAAGTAGGAGAGGGAATAGAGAGAAAATAGATGCCAAAATAACTGCAGGCTCCAAAAATAGAGCCACAGCTCCTCACAGTGCTGGCAGGGAGGACTCTGGGGGCAGCCACCAGCCCTGCCCTGCCCAGCAGAGCACCTGCACTGGGTCAGTGCCAGTGTGGGCTCCCTCTCATTGTCAGTGTGTGCCCGTGGTCCCAGGCCAGGGCTGTGATTGCCTTAGGATTTTAGCTTTGATATTTTTCAGATCCTGTACTGCATTAGTGTATAATTCTGAACTCCATACAGTGTCAGTGAGCTCTCTTCACATTTTGGTTAGACAAAACAATTCTTCCAGGCCTGAGATCCAAGGACACCCTCTGCCCCAGACCCTGAAAAGTGTAAACAAAAGTGAAATGGAGAGAGCAAACCGGGGCTAAATGACTTTATTACCTGAAGCTGTAATTGGAGAATTAACCCCTGATACATAAATGGACCAAACTTATATCTGTCTGAAAAACTTGTGGCCATGGTCCCTCTTGGGTGTAGCCTCTGGGAGGCTCTGACTGCCCAAGGTGCATCTATTGAAGGCCTTTAATAAATCCCCACTTTATTCTCTTAATCTTTTCCAGCCTCTGTCCTAGGGAGCCACTCCAAGACATCAGCTGTGCCAGCAGCATCCGCCCCCAGCCCTGCCTGGGGCTGACCTGGTCCCACCCTGCTCCATCACCAGTGGCACAGTGCAATAAGGGGGGGCTGTAAAGAGCTGTCCAGGGTGTCCCACTGCAGCCTCAGGCTGGGCCAGCCAGGAATTCTGGCCTCAGGAGGTTGGGGGACCCATCCAGCCACCCCTTCTCCCAGGAGGAGAATGCTCTGGATTCTCCCCCTGGGCTACAGAGGTCTCCGTGCTGAGCTGTCAGCAGTTTATTATCAGACATTATTATGCCAATTAGCCCCCAAATCAAGCTCCAGCTTCAGGCAGGTTTTACAACCTGTCAGTGAGTCTCTGCTGGGCAGAGGAGCTCAGCCCTTTCCCTCAGATGGCTGCAGAATGATCAGCCTGGTGAGACACTGCAGTTTAGCACTCAGCTGGAGACAGTTTGGGTACAAACCCCTCGGTTTGTGGCTGGTTGGGTGCCTTGCTTTGCAGGACTGGTATCAATCCTCCTTCAAATCAAAGCCCCTCTCACACATGCTCCAGTGAAGTGGAATTGTGTGCAGAATGAGGTGTTATTAACCCAGGTCTGCACTTCCCAGTGAGGAAGGAGCCCTGTCACTGAAACCATTCCTCACCAGTGAACCCTGTTAAGCAGCGATTAGCAGAGCTCCCAGCACAGGGAAATGCAAACCTGTGACCTTTCCAGCTCTCAGCTGCAGTGGTTTTAAGACATATTTTTTTATTTCTCTTCACAGAATTCCAAAAAAACTGATTTTTACAGCTCTTCTCATCAGAAGCTTTTCCACTTCTCTGTTTCTGTTTGCTCCTCCTCTCCCTCTTGCTCTTGCTCCTGTGGCACCAGCCTGGGGACCCTGAGAGCTGGAGTGGGGAGAGGAACAGGGAGAACAGACACCCTGAAGCTCAGGGATGTGTGTCCTTGGGAGAGGTCACACCCTCACCTTCCCCAGGGAGCTTTTTGGTTCCTGGCAGTGCTGTGGCTCCCGCCAGGGGAGCAGAAAGAGCAGATGTGCCAAAACAAGCAGCCAAAACGGCAAAAATCACATCCCAGTGTGATGGGAATGGCCAAGCAGCCATGTCTGTGTGTGACACAACCACCCAAACACCCAGCATGGCCACAGGCTGTTTCAGGGGGGTTTGGTTGGTTTGAGCTGACCTGAACTTGTGCTTTTCACACTGTAAATTCCCAGCAGACCTGGCAGAGAGAGGGAAGTGGTGTCAGCTCAGGTACCAGAGCTTTTTCTTGGGGATAAGCTCTTACATCAGCTCAGAGAGCTAAGAGCTGTAATTATTAGCTTTTAAAAAATTCTCCAACTTTGAAATGAAAAGAAAGTTTCAGCATAAAGCAGAAATCTCTGTTAGAGGTATTGACACAGTCCTCACCCGCGCGCGTTGTCATAAACAAGGATATGATAATTAGATATTTTTAACAGACAAAATTATTTTATTTGCTTCCCTGCCAGTTTCCATGAGCCCATCAGTCATCCCCTTCATAGACAAGATTTCTTATGTTCCCTGACAGGATAAATTATATGGTTCTCATCCAGCAAATCAGCTTTACTGCGCAACATTATCTCTGGCAAAGAGATGGCTGAGAAAATCATAAATTCTGTCCAGGTTTATTAGATCTGTCTTTTATTCACATATTTATTTTATCCCGAGCTGGAGTGCATTTTTTCCATAATTATTAATGACATTCACAGAGGAGAGGATTTAGCTTTTGGTAAGCCAAATGCAGGGCAGTGATGCTCAGGTGATGATGGACTTTGATCAGAGGCTGCAGTGAGGTCTGGGAGATGGCTGAGACCTTCCAGAATCAGAGTTGAGTATTTTAGAAAATCTAAATTATTGGAATAACTTATTAATTATAGGCTTCCACATTTCCCCTCGTGAGCTCCCGGACAGGAGTCCAAAAATGAGCAGTGGGGCAGGAGGGGAATTTCTCCCTGCCAGGCTCTTGGTTATCAGAGGAACTGGAGAATCCCAGCACTACCAAATGAAATGAAGGTGTGATGGGATGGGACTCTGCAGAACTGTAAATGTCACCGTGAGTCAAGGACCTGCTGAATGTGAAGAGCTTGAAAACAAAATGGAGAAGGAAATCAGAAGCATGGTTGGCATTTAGAGATGATGATGATGATGATGATGATGCTCATCACCAGCCCAGCAGTGTGGGTGCTGGGCTCTGCTGACACCCCGGGCCATCACCTCCCACCAGGCACCTGCTCTGAGGAAGGAAATGGTGCTTCCCAGGTGTGAAAAGGTCCTCACAAGAAGCAGAAGCCACTGCTGGATTTATTGACTGTGTGAGCAGCTGGGTGCCAGGGGCTGAGGCATTTTTCACCTCACTTGTGTATAATATGGTCGGTGTAATTCCACATCCTTTTATTCTCCAGGGCTCGTCAGAAGCACTGAGAAATGAGGCTGGAAATGTGGGCAGGGGTGAGTGAGGCTGAGTTATTGTGGAAGTTATTGATTGAAGAGTGGGAGCAATAGCATTAAAGCCTGGATCTCGTTCTATCCTGGTAGTGAGAGGAAACAACATTTTCTTAAACTATAAGTCAATAAATAATTGTTTGTCACTTTTTTTTTACCTTTTCTGATGATGGTTTTATGTAGCTCTGAGGCATTTTGGGAAGGAGCACAGCATTCTTGGCCTGTGGAGCAGTGAAATCCATCACATTATCTGGCTGGTTAATGTGAAAAAGAGGAGCCTGGGTGCTTTAAAGAAAAGCAAATCTTTAACCAGCCAGAAAGGACAGGAGTGAAGGGAACCACAGGCAACCCATGATCTGCTAATTCTGGTGTCCTCACCCAGTTTCTGACAGAGCTCTGTGTTGAGGTGTGCTCTCCATCCTCAGAAACACTGGAGGAGCATCCAAACCAGTATTTAAAAGATCAGCAATTTGTAAGGTGTAGTTTATCCAGCAAATTAAAGTTTTCCTCCACAGAGATTTCTATGAAGGAACGGGTAATTTACTCCTTTGTTCAGTCACATTAAGCTGATGAGTAAAGAGCAGGAGCAGACTGCAGGGTTTTCATTTTATTCAGCGTTTGCCATTCTGGGCTGGGTTCTGGGACTGGCAGCCCAGGAGCCACGGGGCTGTTTCTCTGCCCTGGCTGCTCTCCTGACACTTTTAAGGAAGCCCTGCTTCTTCCAGTACAAGAGAGTTTAATCTTGTAATTAAATTAAACTTTCACTCTGAGCCAAAAAAAAAAAAAAAAAAAATTGCTTTTCAAGAATATAACTCAGAAAAGACCCAAATTCCCTTATTTCATCAGCTCCCCCCAAAGTGAACAGGAACAGTGGAACCATTTACTGCGATTTAAATTAATCACCGAGCAGAAATTTGCGTGTAATCGGCTGCCACCAGAGCAGTCACTAATGATTTTAAGCATTTTTCTCTCAGGGTCAGTGATTTCTCACCCTTTCAGGCTGGGATGAACGGGCTGTCAGGCTCCTTGCAGTGAAATCTCCCTCGGTAAAGGGAGGGGGTTGAAGGGTGTTGGGGTTAGAACAGGTTGGAGCTGTTTGCAGCGAGGAGATGGGGATGTGTGGGATGGTGCTGTAGGGCACACAGGGATGAAGAGCACGGTGGGGTTGTCAGGAAAATTAATGCACAAACACCAGAGGTTTATGCCCAAAAAGGAGACAGTGGAATCCTGGAAGTTTATTCAAATAAAGGGAGAGGTCATGGGGTCTTTCAAAGTTCTGGAGAGCACAGCCTCCTTTTTATCCCAATTTCTCTGTTGCATTTCCCTCTCTCCCCATTGGCTGAGGTCCTTGAGAGCTACAGACTTCCCAAATCACCTAATACAGACCCCCTCCTAATGTATAACAACCCCCCTTTTCTTTTCCTTGTGCCAATCAGTGGAATTCCTACGGAATTTATGGTTCTTCCTATTGTTTCTTTCATCTCTCAGCATCCAATTTTATTTATCAGCAGACCCACAGTTTGTTTGCAAAGACAGATCTCTCTCCTTCCATCTATCAATCAGTGGAATCCTTCCCAATGTTTCCTTTATCTCTCCGTGCCAGTTTTATCTAGTAGCAGACCCACAGTTGGTTTGTAAAGACAAATCCCTCATTCCTTTCAGGATGAAGGGCACAGAGGGCTGAAGAGCACAGTGGGGTCAAGGGCACAGAGTGGTAAAGAGCATGGAGGGGTGAAGGGCATTGGAGGGGTGAAAGGCACAGAGGTGAAGGGCACAGAAAGGTGAAGGGCACAGAGGGCTGAAGGGCACAGAGGGATGAAGGGCATGGAGGGATGAAGGGCACAGTGGGATCAAGGGCAGGGAGAGGTGAAGGGCATTTAGGGGTGGAAGGCACAATGGGGTGAAGAGCACAGAGGGGTGAAGAGCATTTAAGTGTGAAGGGCAAAAAGGGGTAAAGGGCACAGAGGGATGAAGGGCACAGAGAGGTGATGGTCACAGTGGGGTGTAGGGCAAAGTGGGGTGAAAATCATGAAGGATTGAAGGGCACAGTGGGTTCAAGGCCACAGAGGGTTAAAGGGCACTGAGGGGTGAAGGTCACAGTGGGATGAAAGACACAATGGGGTGAAGGGCACAGAAAGGTGAAGGACACAGAGGGGTAAAGGGCAACTTAGGGGTGAAGGGCACAGAGGGATGAAGGGCCCAGAGAGGTGGAGGGCACAGAGTGGTATAGAGTATGGAGGGGTGAAGGGCATTGGAGGGGTGAAAGGCACAGAAAGGTGAAGGGCACAGAAAGGTGAAGGGCACAGAGAGGTGAAGGGCACAGAGAGGTGAAGGGCACAGAAGGGTGAAGGGCACAGAAAGGTGAAGGGCACAGAGAGGTGAAGAGCATGGAGGAGTGAAGGGCATTTAGGGGTGAAAGGCACAGTGGGGTGAAGAGCACAGAGGGGTAAAGGGCAACTTAGGGGTGAAGGGCACAGAGGAATGAAGGGCACAGAGGAGTAAAGGGCATGTTGGGGTGCCTGGCCATGCTGAGGGGTACAAGGGAGGCAGGATGGGGCATGCAGGGCCGAGGCAGCAGTGATTTAGCAGCTCCCCACAGTGCTGGTGGGATGGATCCCCCAGGCAGTTCTCCCCCTGCGTTACAGCAGGGGCTGTTAACACCAGCCACACAGAGAGATCTGCCATCTGCTTTCAAGGAATAATGTTCTCCCGCTCCTTCTAAGTGGCATTGTGGGAGATGAAACCGTTTCTCAGGAACAGGCACAAGATTTGAACCGACATTCCCCGAGAAAATGAATTGTGTTGCTAATTTCCCAGGGCGCGGGTTGAGCTGAGCATTCAGTGAATGATCCTAAAGCACCGCCCGGGTGTTCATTAAGCTCCAGCTTCAGTTGTTTTGTTCCTGCCGTGTTCTGACTGCAGAAAACTTCAGCCTTGGAGGCCCAGCACCCAGAGGGACTTATTTGACCAGAGTGGTTATTTGGGAGCACACCGACCTGCAGACTGGTTTGCTTTTGTGGGCACTTTATGTTGTCTGGTCGTTTACCAAGACCAGGGATGTTTTTCAAAGAAACCACAGACATTTTGAGGCAGAGTAGGCAGATTTGGCTCTGCTTGGGTTTTCCTTTGAGAGGATGACAGACCTGTCTTTACAAACAAGCAGTGGGTCTGTTGGTAGATAAAACTAGCACTGAGAGAAAAAGGAAACAATGGGAAGCATTCCACTGATTGATGGATGGAAAAGGAGATATTTGCCTTTACACACAAACTGTAGGTTTGCTGATAAATGAAATTGGATGTTGAAAGATGGAAGAAACAACGGGAAAACCCATAAATTCCATAAGAATTAAAAAATAACAGGAGGATTATACATTAAAGGGAAATTTTAGGGATCAAGCACTCCGGGCAGTCTGTAACTCTCAAGTACCTCAGCCAATGGAGAAAGAGAGAGGGAAATGTGCCCGGGAAATTGGGATAAAAAGGAGGCTGCATCCTCCAAAACTTCAGAGACCCCATGGGAAATGCCTCATGGCCTCTCCCTTTATTCCAATGAAGTTACAGGACTCCTCTGTCTCCTTTTTGGACATAAACCTCTGGCGCTTGTGGATTAATTTTCCTGACAACATCTTGGGCCTGCCTCAGCACAGCTGAGTTCATAGGGAGGTGATGGAGAGGTGATCATCTCACAGTCTGCCTGTGAGCCACAGAAATAATATCATTGAGTCTCTCGTTATCCATTTGCGTGATTGACAAGAAAAATATTTATTTTAAAGCAAGTAACCAATCATTAAATCTCTGGATACCAATAGTGAGGAATTAACTCGGCATTAATGGGAATGCAGTGTGCTATTATTGTGGGTAGAGAAGTAAGGAGTAAGTCACTAAATAAAGGATCAGAGATGGGTGTAGAGGCTATACTGAAAAGAAGCAGCTGGATATCGATGCATTTGAAACAGGGAAATCCTTCAGGGCAGTTGAGAGAAGTTCAGCGCCAAGGCGTTTCCCAGAGCCCCAAAAGCCGAGGTTTGGTGATTTCAGACACATTACTGCATAGGTTCTCTTTGTCCTGCCTGAACCCACAACTCAAGTGAAAGGGAACTGGCCGGAGGAGAAATTGCTTCTGGACCTGGGTATTTGCACCCTGGAAAGTGCCCGCAGAGCGAGAACAGCTCGCTGCTTTGTCAGCCAAATAATCCTTTATTTCCATCCTAATGCAATGCTCACCTCGATTCCTCCCCGAAGGCGCCGCATCATCATGTTCCCTCATTGTGCCCGAGCACAATCACGGCTTCAAAGGGCTCGGATGGGGCCGAGGGGAGCCGGAGGGGGGATGTTTTTCTCCCGAACAATAGGCGTTGTTAAGGCTTTTGTGCGCAGCTCCCCGAGAACACCGAGCGGGTAATCTTCGCCAAAGGAAAGGGGGAAATCCATAAAGGCCGTTCCAGCCCCGCAGATTGCTTCGTTCCCCGAGGGGAGGGAAATAAATGCTGTCCCCCGGTGACAAACGGGGCACAGACCAGGGGTCCCGCGGCCGGAGGAGGATGTGCGGGGCGGGGGGATGCTCGGGGATGCTCAGGAATGCTCAGGGATGCTCAGGGATGCTCAGGGATGCTCAGGGATGGGATGGGGACAGGGATGGGATGGGGACAGGGATGGGATGGGGACGGGGATGGGATGGGATGGGGATGGGATGGGATGGGATGGGATGGAATGGGATGGGATAGGATGGGATGGGATGGGCTGGGATGGGATGGGATGGGATAAGATGCCAAGGGCTG
>JBBMKD010000079.1:3313268-3333263 GCA_037834095.1 Argya squamiceps | reverse complement strand
AGAAACTTGTGCTGTGCAGGTTCTGCTCCCCGGGGCCGCCCCTGGCAGCAGCTCCTGCTCTGCTCTGCTCTGGTTGCACAGCAACATCGCATTAGGATGCAGGATTTCAGCACTCAGCTCCCGTGCTTCACTCACCCCCTGAGCTGGGAAAATGGAGATGGCTTTCCCTCTCCTTTCCCTCTCCTTTCCCTCTCATTCCACCTCATCTGTGGCTGCAAAGTCGAAGTCTGTGAGCAGGATAGCTCATTAAAAATTCCTTGCATGGTGATAAAATCAGTGATTTGGTTCTCTCGCTTGGCTTGTGTCCCTGACCCTCTTTGGAGTGAAAACTTTGTTGCATGAACAGCTTGGGTGAGTCCTGCTTGTTTCTGTGTAAAACCTCAAAGGCCTTTTGCAGAGCAGAACATAGGGACCCCTTGGACATGGGGAGAGAAGAGAAGAAATCCTTCTGAAATACCCCAAAGGGGAGTTTCTCTATTTACTCACAAGAGTAAAGGCCAAAACATATTTTTTTGTCATTAGCACGTTCTAAAATAGCTTGTAATGAGTGAGTCAGAGGAAATGCTGGGGAGAGAGAAGGGCCTGTCATTCAGCACATGAAAGGCTGGGAAAGCTTTTTGTCTGTTTTACAGATTAAAGTATAAAGATTGGAGATTACTCCAGGCTGCAGGTAATGGTGGGGCAGCCACAACCTTGGAGCAGTGGAGGGATGTGCTCTGGGCTGCTTCTCTTGTGGATGGAACAACATTGGCAGAGGGGCCAGAGCCCTGACCCTGCCCACCTGTCCTGGCTGCCGTCCCTGCTCTGAAAATTTCTTTTTCAAGGAAATACTTCTTTTAAGTGCTAATATTGATATTTAAGACTTTTTTTAAGGGCTTTTTGAGCAAAATGGAGCTTTATCTGTGATTCAGCCCAACTTGCCAGTCAGGCACAGAGGTGTGTGTGTACAAATCTGAGCACACCCAGCCATGGCTGTGGCTGTTGGAACTGGAAATCAGTCAGTGTTGGGATGTAGTGACTGCTCATGACACGAGTTTGGTCACCAGGTTGGTTAATTGCTGCACTAATGACACCCCGGGTCAGGGAAAGGCAGGAGAAAAATTTTTTAAAAAGCTTAACAAATTAAAATGGCAATAAATGCAAACTGCCTAGACTTCACAGGATGGTTTCTAAACCAGCAGCTGAATTGGAGATGAGGAGACACCAAAAGGAACCTTGCTTCCAATTCTGTTCTCTATTTGAGCAGGTCTGAAAGCTCAGTCATTTTGTGTCATAAAGAAACTTTCCCAGCAGCAACTTTCCTGTGCCCCCACCCTCAGTGGCTCAGGCTGGGAGCCACTTTTCCCTTTCCAGCAGAAAATGGGGCTTGATTTTCAATGCTGTTATGAGTGGGAAGGAACAAGGGATGGGACCAGAGAAAGGACCTGCCCAGGGCCCTTCCCTGGGGCAGTGGAACATCTCAGGAAGGACAGAGGTCACAGCATGGGTGACAGTGAAGGCAGGGGCTGCACATTTGAGGGCTGGGTGTGTGCAGGGGGTGAGGAGGGAGCTCCTCTGCCCCCTCTTCACCCCTAAAGCTGGGGTTGTTTATCCTGGAGAAAAGGAGACTCAGAGGTGGCCTTGTCACTCTACAACTCCCTGAAAGGTGGCTGTGCTCAGCTGGGGTTGGGCTCTTTCTCCAGGCAGCACTGACAGAACGAGGGGACACAGCCTCAAGCTGCACCAAGGGAAATACAGGTTGGATATTAGGAAAAAAGTTCTTTACAGCAAGGGCAATTTAGGTTGGATATTAGGAAAAGGTTTTTTACAGAAAGGGTGATAAAGTACTGGAATGATCTGCCCAGGGAGGTGGTGGAGTCACCATCCCTGGGTGTGTTTAAGAAAAGATTGGATGTGGCACTCAGTGCCAGGGTTTAGTTGAGATTTTAGGGCCAGGTTGGACTCAATGATCTTAAAGGTCTCATCCAGCCCCATGATTCTGTGATTAAAGGGTTAATTTCTGCATCCCCATCAAGAGAAGCAGGAGCAGGAGGGAAACCTGGCTCACCCCACCTGCCATGGGAAGGTTGAGGGTTCAGATCTGGGGTTGTGGTTCCTGGTGCTGGCCAGAGTGCAGGCAAAGCCTATCAGAACCCAGGTAATTTGATTAGAAATTAATTGGCCTACATCAGAGCCTGAAAAATCCAACAGATTTGCTGCTGATAAAATTAAAATTAGAAACTGAATTGATTAGCCTGTGCCAGCAAAGGAACCAAAATGTCAGAGGCACCAGCTGCACATTTGCATTTGGTACTTAACAAAGTTCTCACCAAAGCGAGTGAGAGATGTTTGACATTTCCATGATTTCTGCAATTCTAATGTATGTTTTATTGATATTAATTCCAAAATGCAAGGGGATAATGAAGTGGGGAATGACAGGAGGGAGTTTGGTCATTCCAGCTCAGTGTCTCACACAGGGTGTGGTGTGTGGCTCCTGCTCTGCCATTTTTGGGAGCAATTGCTGTTGGACTGGGCATGTGTCATTTTTATGCTTATCATGCTGGAAAGAAAGAAAACTTGGGGAGTGTAAACCCTGGTGAAGTTTTAATTGGGAACAGTTATTTTGAAACATTTTCTTCTCTGATGTATTTTACCTTGGGGACTTATTACTGTGGGAAAATCCTTTCACATTTATGCGAAGACTTCTACCAGAGTCTACTGGGATATTTTAATTTCAGTTTCACAATGAGATATTCAGGAATATTGTGAATAAATTGGAATGATTTTACAATGGGAAATTACCAATACTTTCACCAAAGGGGGGAAATTTTCAGTTGTTTATTCAAAACAAAAAGCAACAGAAGTTATTTTTCCCCTCCTCAAATCCAGGGGCATTTCCAGTGTGCCTTGTGGAACTGAGGCCACGACTGCTGGTATTCACCAGCTGCCCATTGCTGGTCACTGCTGGTGCCTGTCACTGCCCATGGGCTTCCCCCTCTCCATCCCAGCCATCCCTCACTGTGCTTGGCTTCCTTTCTGTCCCTACAGACTAAAATTATAAATATGTCAGATGAAAAGCTTTGCTCTCTTGGAGTGAAGGTGAAGGAAAGCCCATAAATTTTGCAGCCTGTGTCTGAGAATCTGAAGGGCAGCTGCAAATTCCCTTTTAAAGAGAAATCCCTCCTGCTTCATAAATATTAATTGCCAGTCAGTGGTAATGAGAGAGACGAGGAGCCTCTGGCTGTGATCTGTGATTGTTTGACTAATACAAGCAACAGTTTAAACACGACAGTTATTATTTGATATGACACCAAATTAGAAGTTTCACACTTCATATTAAAGGTTGGCTGATGGAGAGCAGGAGGAATGTGATTCTGCAGGTCAGGACGATGCTCAGCAGATCTGGAGATTAAATTAGTGCCACGTGGGGTGGGGAGGTGCCACCAGGGTGAGGTCCCCGGGCTGTCCCCAGGGACAGCACGGGGAAAGTGAGGTTGTGCTGATGCCTTTTTGTGACTACCTAAAAACAGAGACCAGGCAAAATTAAGGGATTAAAAAGCAGTTCTATTTATTGAAAGGCCTTCAGGTACATTTAAGGCAGACCAAGACCCCCAGAGGGACACCCAAAAATGGATGATGGGTCACACAGAGTTTTCACACTTTTATAAATTTGGTCCCTTTGCAGATTGGGGATTAATCTCCCAGTTACAGCTTCAGGTAATGAAGTCATTTACCCCGAGTTTGCTCCCCCCAACTCACTTTAGTTTCCATTTCTCAGGGCCTGAGGCAGTGAGGTGTCCTTGATCCCCAGGCCTGGAGAGGAATTGTTGTGTCTGACCAAAATGGGGAAGCAGCAGCTCACACTGTGTGTGGAGTTTAGAGTTACACACTAAGGAATTGCAGGATTACAAATATATGAAGAATATAAAAGCTGAAATCCTGAGGCATCAGTGCCAGAGCACCCACCTGCTCCAGGAACAGAACTGCCTCTAAATCTTATAACCAGGCACTGAAAACGTGGGGAAAACAGAATATTTCCTCCTGCCAGCAACATTTCCTCAGGGAATGGGGGTCTGTGCAGTGAAGCCTCAGGAGAGGGTGGGTGAGACACAGCCCCAGGACAAATAAGGAAGGAGGAGCAGGATGCTGGTCCCCTGTTTCCCCCTGAGAATCCCGGGGCTGCCAAAGGACAGCACAGCCAAAAACAGATCAGGTGTCTGCCCAGACACCTGGGCAGCTTGCCGGGAGAAAAGGTGTGGCTCCAGGGGAGCAGGGAGTGGGCACAGAATCAATGATCATTTGGATGATCCAGGCAGAGCTGGAGTTCATCCTCTGGTGCATTAACTGGGCATTACTTGTACCCACCTGCATCACAGGCTTTGGGGAATACGGGGCATTGTTTCTTTTTATTGTGCCAACAATTAATTGTTGTTTTCAACTGCTGTTTGTGAGGCGGGTTCAGGTGATGGGTGAGCTGACAACACCACCAACAGCACCAGTCCCAAAACCTGCCTGGGGCTGAGCAGAGTCCTGTGGATCCTTTGGGAACAGACATACAAGGAATAAGCTGAGGATAACCAGGAAAAGCTTCCCTGGATTCCAGGACCTGCTCACATCCACTCACGATTCAAAGCCCAAACCAGAGTGACCCTGAGCCACTCTGACCATTTGAAGTCTGTGCTGTAATGCTGCTAAAATTACCAAAGCTCACAGCACTTAGGAAATAGCCATTATCAGGAGCTACTTTTATTGCCATGGAAACGGGAAGATAACAGAGCAAAGTCCGGCCACGTCTCCCAGCTGAAGGGGGATGTGTGTCATGTTTATGCATGAGCTGCTGGCCTGGGTGGGGCTGCCAGGGCCTGGGAGGTGGAGGGGCTCATGTGCACATGTATGTGTGGTATGTGTGAGTGCACATATAAAAATGTACCTGGATACAGTAGGAAAAATACAGCTTTGTACCAAACCTCCAGAATTCCCCATTTCTTTGTTTTTCTGGAGTTGTAGGAGGTGTAAAACTGATTCAGGGAAAAGCCAGAGCAGGAAAGCCAGCACAGCAGACAAAGGGAGGTCACTTTGTTAGCCCCTGCCCCATATGCACCCCGTATTCCTCCTTGTGCCTCAGATTTGGGATGAAAAACTCCAAGGCAGGGATGTGGAGCAGAGCATGGGAGGATGTGGGGCTGGTGACACAGGAGCAGCTGCTCCTCCAAGGCTCTGGAGGAAGGGACAGTGCCAGCTGACAGAGCGGCCTGCAGGGCCCCTCTGCTCTGTGGAAGAAAGAGGTGATGAAATTTTAATCAGAACTTCCCCAAAGTGCACAGAGTTGTGAATGAGGGCCTCAATGTGCTGCTCCACCTCCATCTTCCTCCTCCTCCTCCTCTCATCTCAGGCACCATCATCTGTGGAGCCACCACGGAGTGTTTTGTGCTCAGACTTTCCCCAGGACTTCAAGCCACCCAATTTATGTTCCTTTGAAGCACGAGACCTGCTCAATCTCTAATTTATATTTTTTAATTAGGACACCAAAGTGTGAGAGAGCTCAGGGGAACCATGTCCCTTTTAAAAACAAAGTTATTGCTTTAATAAACACGGAGGGAAGGCAGTAATGGACATGAGAGCTTCCCCTGGTTAAAAATTTAGTAATCCAGCCCTGCTCTTAATGATAATGAGGATTAGTCCCAGGGAACAGGAGCTTTTTTCTTGGCAGTGTGATAAGGATGGATGGTGTGACTGTGGGGAATGTGAATGGCACGGCAGAGTCCCTCTGGCAGGGGCCTTTGGGGCTTCCTCACCTGCCAGCCTTGTTTGGGGCTGCCCACAAGGGAATTCCTGGCCACTGCAGTGATGCTGGGGCCTGGCAGGGCACCCACAGCTGGCCCCCAGCTCTGCAGGGAGGGCTCACCCTGTGTGCACACAGCTGGAGGTGCTGTGTCCTGTCTAACTGTGATCTAGGTAATGACTCTGAGCTCCTGTAAAATCCCATTTCGTGTTGTGCCTTTCATTATCTCTGTCATCTCCTTTATTCCCCTGCTCACTTTGAAGCAGCCACCGTTCTGCACGTGGCCCTGGCTGGCCCTGAGCTGAGGTGTCATTATTCCTTAGGAGCACATTTGCAGGATGACAGCAGCTCTGGCCTAGAACAAAGGAGCCCAAAACACCCCCAGGAGTGTCGGGGCAGTGGTGGGAGCTGGGGGGGCAGCAGAGTCTCAGTGCTGGGGGAGCCTCAAAGTCATAGTGACAGTGACAGTGACAGTGACAGTGACAGTGACAGTGACAGTGACAGTGCCAGCACAGGGGACACTCGGCCTGTGGCACTTGGTGCAGCCCTGGTGAGTGAGCTGTGGGAAGGCTGGTGTGTGGCAAGTGGCTTAAAAACAGCAATAAAACCTTTCTGGAAAGACAATCAGTGACACCAGAGGCTCTCCCATCCCTCTCTGTGCTCGGGGGAGCTGATGGAGCCATGGGGACCAGCCCAGGGTCAGGCAATAGGAGTGTGGCTGCCCCTTTATTCTGCTTTTCAGCCTCTCCCTCCTCTGTACATCGTTAAAGGCATAATGTTCTGTCATATCTTCCTTGGCAGCATGTCAGGAGCCCGTGCCAGGCAAAGAGGGAAGTGAGACTAAAGGATTTCCTTTACACGTTCACTCCATGTAAAATGCTCTCAGTATTCACCAGATTGTTTTGCTTTTGCCCTTGAAAAGGCTTCTTGTGCAGAAAACTCTCACCCACCCCTGTCCACATGGCCTGAACGTCCTCGAGCCTGGGCCCATGTCTGGCTGTTCTCTGAATGGCTCCAGCTCTGCTCCAGCAGCAGGTGAAAACCTGAGGGCAGCACCCACAGGGCACACACAGCAATGAGACAAATGAAGGAGGATGGTGTTTTGCAAGACAAGCCAGTATAAAAGGCATTTATTCCTTCTTTATAGTTCATTAAAGCTGAAATGAGATTTTGCTGCTCAGAATTCAGATGCTTGGGATCCTTTCTGAAAGTGCTGTGAGCTCTTCCATCTAATTTTGGAAGAGCTATATTCATATTGCTCCTCATGCACTTCGTTGTGTCCCGAAAGGCTGACAACCTGCTGGCAGAAATTGCAGGAAAATGCAAGTAAACCCAGAGAAATGGTCATTACAGTGAGGCAGTGCCTGCCACAGACCCAGGCCAGGTGAGCAATAACCTGTCCTGTGCTCCAAGCTGTGCTGGCACATGCTGAGAGCCAGGCCAGCCCAGGGATGGAGAATTCCCACTGCACCATGTCCCCACTGCACTGTGACCTCCTGCTTGTCCCCAGGATCCCTTCACAGTGAGTCCTGGCAAGGCTGCTGCACCCTCTCCCCCTGCAATCTCCCCTCCACTATTCAGGGATGTTTTCACCAGGCCATCCTTTTCCCCAGCTGTAGTGCAGAGTGTGACACTGCCCTGCCCTGCCAGGGGACAGGAGTTGTCTGACACTGTCATTGGCGTCATTCTGGGGGGTGGCTGTGTGTCCATCTGACATCTGCACTGTGCAACGTCCTCCTGAGGCCTTGTGCTCCCTGCTCTGGGGTTCTGATCCTTGTTCTGGAGTTCTGATCCCTGCTCTGGGGTTCTGATCCCTGCTCTGGGGTTCTGATCCTTAATCTGGGGTTCTGATCCTTCATCTGGGGTTCTGATCCTTGCTCTGGTGGTTCTGATCCCTGTTTTGGGGTTCTGATCTTTGTTCTGGGGTTCTGATCTCTTCTCTGGGGTTCTAATCCCTGCTCTGGGGTTTTGATCCCTGCTCTTGGGTTCTGATCATTGTTCTGGGGTTCTGATTCTTGTTCCGGGGTTGTGATCCTTAATCTGGGGTTCTGATCCCCTGTACTCTCTGCTCTTGGGTTCTGATCCCTCCTCTGGAGTTCTGATTCTTGTTCTGGGGTTCTGAACCGTGTTCTGGGGTTCTGACCCCCTGTGCTCCCTCCTCTGGGCTTCTGATCCCTGCTCTGGGGTTCTGATCCTTGTTCTGGGGTTCTGATCTCTGCTCTGGGGTTCTGATCCTTATTCTGGGGTTTTGATCCCCTGTGCTCCCTGTTCTGGAGTTCTGATACCTATTATGGGATTCTTATCCCTGCTTTAGGGTTCTGATCCTTATTCTGGGGTTCTGATCCTTGTTCTGGGGTTCTGATCCCCTGTGATCCCTCCTCTGGGGTTCTGGTCCCCCGTGCTCACTGCTCTGGGGTTCTGCCTTAACGCCTTTGCACAATATATATGGACTTATTAGTCCTGTGTTAAGCATTCTAATGAATCCAGGCCTTCGGGAAGAATTAACAGTGAATTAACGCTGCATCTGAAAAATTAAAGGAATAGTCAAGCAAATTTCTTTTTATTGACTTTTAGTGAGCCATTTAATCCAAACATCTCGTTAACTGCAGGATAACGATACACTGTAATGGGTTCTGCAGTAAGAACAATTAGCTTTGCAATTAGCAGAAGAGTGAGCGCTCTGCAACCGGCTGCACTTGGCAGGAACATCCCGTGGAGAGCAAACAACAGCATTTCCATGGGCAAGGCAAAAACATTTGGCTTTAAACCCCAATAATATTTCTCCTATTGACCCCATGACCAAGGTATGGGGGGAAGGTTGGCTGCTCAGGGTCATCTTATTTCTCCCTTGGCACGGCATTGATCACTGGCTTTGCAGTGACAGTCACTGTCCTGTCAGTGCCTGTGGCATCCCGAGGTGGGCACAGTGATGGAACCCTGGAGGCTGAAAATTTCAGCCTTTCTGTGCTAAAAAACAGTGACCCTCAAGCCAGCACAACATTTGACTTGAGGCCGTGGAACAGCTTCCAAAATTGAGTGATGGCACTGGGGTTGTGGGTGTGTGCTTTGAATAGAATTGTGTGAGCTCACAGGGTGAAAAACTTGGAATTTAGGGTTTTAGTATATAGTAATATATGTGGAGGATTTAGGGCGTTGTCTAAGTCCTTCTTCACCTTCTTCTTAATGGTTTCAGGTGTTTTTTTCTAATTGGGTGAAAAGGGTCCACATTGTGGGCCTTGGGTGGTCATTATTGGGTCAGAAATATAAATAATATAGGTGTCACCTCATTATTGGGTGATTAACACCTAAATAACCTTGGAAAGAGTTAGATTCATTCATTTAACCTCCATTTTCTACCTTCCTAGTTAGAGCTCACAACTCGTGAGGCTGTAATATAGATAAAAATTAATAAACACTGAGTCTGAACATGAAAACTGCGACTCCTGTGTATTAATCCCGGCTCTAACACGAAGAAAAGAAGATAAGAAATCAACAGTAGAGGATGGATTTGTGGGGAAGCCTGGGCTGGTGAGCGTGGCTGCTTCAGTGCAGGCAAGGAGCACCCATCCCTGCCCCAGGGATGCTCCTGGGGAGCACGTGGCCAGGCAGGCTGCATGTCTGAGGGCACACAGAGATATTTCTGCTCCAGGAATTTTCCCTGTCAAAGGCAGAGTGTCTCTGTGGCTGCCCTCAAGCCTGTTCCTGGGAGAATATCCACTTGGGATTGTGCTGAGGTGTGGGATGTAATGGCTATCCATCACTCCAGGCCAGCTCTGCCTGGAGCTTCTCTTCCTTGGAAAACTGAAGACAACAAGGTTTGACATCTCAGGCTATTGAATAAATAATAACCATCAAAATGTCAGCGTTTAGGTTTTATTTAAATCTCCTCACCAACAACACTAACTTAAACTTTATGATGCACCATTAAAGCCTCCGAGAGCGTTCTGCCTGCTGAACAATATGTTCCATGAAAACTGATATAATCTGCTTGTTATCTGCAGCACTGCCTTGTAGTGGGCCTTTATTGATTTTCAGCATAATCACTGTAAAAAGCCTCTTTTTTTTTTCCCCTCCTTTGGTATCTTTTCATGATTCTGCAGGATTTGTTTCCGCCCATCTGTCATTTTTCACCCACTCTTATCTTGGCTGGTTTATGACGGTGAAAACCCACAACTCACTGTTGGTTTGCTGAGGCACATTAACAAACAGAAGGTGGAGTGGAGATGGGGAGAACTCCCCGGAGCTGCACGGGCAGACAGACACACAGACACATAGACACAGGGACAGACACACAGACAGACACACAGACACATGGACAGACAGACACACAGATAGGCACAGAGACACACAGACACATAGACACAAGGACAGACACGCAGACAGGCACACAGACACATAGACACAAGGACAGACACGCAGACAGGCACACAGACACATGGACAGACAGACACACAGATAGGCACAGAGACATACAGACACATAGACACAGGGACAGACACACAGACAGACACACAGACACATGGACAGACAGACACACAGATAGGCACAGAGACATACAGACACATAGACACAAGGACAGACACGCAGACAGGCACACAGGCACATAGACACAAGGACAGACACACAGACACACAGACACACAGACACACAGACAGACACAGACAGACACATGGACAGACAGACACACAGATAGGCACAGAGACACACAGACACAGACACAAGGACAGACACGCAGACAGGCACACAGGCACATAGACACAAGGACAGACAGACAGACACACAGACAGACAGACACACAGACAGACACAGACAGACACATGGACAGACAGACACACAGATAGGCACAGAGACACACAGACACATAGACACAAGGACAGACACACAGACACAGAGACACACAGACACAGACACAAGGACAGACACACAGACAGGCACACAGGCACATAGGCACACAGACAGACACGTAGACAGATACACAGACACACATTGACACACACAGACAGACAGACAGAAAAAGACACACAGACATGCACACAGACAGACACACAGACACGCTGACAGGCACATAGACAAACACAGACAGACAGACACACAGACAGACACATAGACACATAGACACACAGACAGACACACAGACAGACACAGACAGACACACACAAATAGACACACACACAGACAGACACAGACAGACACACACAAATAGACACACACACAGACAGACACACAGACACACAGACACCTCACAGGGGTCCCTGGAGCAGCAGACAGGAGCTCACAGCAGCTCTGCCACCCTGGGAGATGCTGGTCATGCCCTGCCCACAGAGGTGCTGGGGGACACCCCGGTGAGGAGGAGTGTGGTGGGGAGGCCCCTGCAGGAGGAACCTGCTGGCACAGGTCTGTCTCTGCTCTGCCTCAGGCACCTCTCCCTGGACGAGGCACATCTCTCTGGGACCAGGGAAGGGTCACAGCTCTCTCAGGGAGAAACAGGGGGCTGAGGGGAGCTGGTAAGTCACACAGAGATGTCACAGGGCTGAGGGGATCTGGGAAGTGACACAGGGATGTCACAGGGCTGAGGGGATCTGGGAAGTCACACAGGGATGTCACAGGGCTGAGGGGATCTGGGAAGTCACACAGAGATGTCACTGGGCTGAGGGGATCTGGTAAGTGACACAGAGATGTCACAGGGCTGAGGGGATCTGGTAAGTGACACAGGGATGTCACAGGGCTGAGGGGATCTGGGAAGTGACACAGGGATGTCACAGGGCTGAGGGGATCTGCTAAGTCACACAGAGATGTCACAGGGCTGCGGGGAGCTGGGAAGTCACACAGAGATGTCACAGGGCTGAGGGGAGCTGGGAAGTCACACAGAGATGTCCCAGCAGTGGCTCTGGTTTGGCCATGGATGTCTGAAGCCATCCCTCCCGGGGTGAAAGGCCCCTTGCTCGTGCTCACACCCTGCTCAGGGAGCTGCTGCCCTGTCCTCACTCCATCTCCAGCAATAATCTAAAGTCAATTTGCTATAACAATTGAGACTGTTCCCTTTGATGAATTCCTGTTTGCCTTTAATTTGTTACAAGATGATGAGACTTGGAGGAAATGTTCAGCTGTCAGGAAAGTGCACTCTCAGACACTTAAATTTGTGAACTTTGATATCATCGACTGAGTCATTTTCCAGAGACTCTCTCTAACTCCCAGCGTTGTCAGTGCTGGGTTTTCTGTCTTTCTCACATTTTCCGTGGCACCAGGCTGGATATTTTACATTGGGAAGGCTACCTGTGCCTTGCTGAGATTTAGATGCTTTGAAATGTCACTTGCCATATGCCACCACGATTATTATGAATTACAGTCAGATGAGGAGCAGCTTCTCCTGGGTGTGTAGTGCCAGACCTTTGCACTTCACAGGATGCCAAAGAGCCCCTCATGAAATGCCAGTAATAAACAAACCTCCTCTCTGCCCAACCAGCCACTTGGTTTTTTTAAGCTTTGGAGTTGGTTACCTTTGAACTGAGGCCTTGGGCTTGCATGGAAGGGCTCAGCAGGGACATTCACCCCCAGTGGCACCAGGTCCCAGCCTGGGGGCTGAAAATGCCACCAGAGGCATTGAACTGAGGCCTTGTGATGCTGTTTTACACCACAACGACACAGACTCTGAGATTCAGAAGGCTGAAAATGACTCCTTTATTTTTGGGATGTGTCTCCCTTTTATACTATTTTACACAGACCAATTGGATTGGTTTCTTCACTCACACTGGTCAGAGCAGAGGGACAGCAAGAAGTCCCTCCTAGGGAAAGGAATGAATAACAAAGTTACAGTTACAAAAACATTTCTCCTGTTTACAGAAAATTCCCTGGGAAAAGAATTTCAGAAAACCAAAACACCTCAGGCACAGACCCAGGGCTACAGCCTTGGACCTGCAAGGGCCATGGCAGGGCTCAGCAGGGACATTCACCCCCAGTGCCACCAGCCTGGGGTCTGGATAATGCCACCAGAGCCATTACCACAAGGCAGTGGTGTAGGGCAACACTGCTCAGGAAAGGGATGCTGGAGCTCAATGCCGGACTCAAAACTGGGATGGTTTTTCTGCTCTTCCCCCACAGTTTTGCTGCAGCTTCCCTTTAAAGCAGGCAGGGATACAAATGGGGAGAAAAAAAAATCTCTTTGCATTTCTGAGAGTTATGAAATAATCAGGTGGCATTTCCCTTCATCACAACTAATCACAAGAACAAGCTCTCACAAGGAATTAGTTTGCACTAAACCTTCTGTAAACCTTGCAAGCCGCAGATGAGAGATTGCAGAACTGGAGATTATGACTTTTAAGTTTAATTCATTACCTCAAATTAGCATCAAACTGCAGAGCCCTGTGAGCAGAGCTCATGGCACAGCCCCTGCCCTGAGCTGCACAAGCCCAGCAGCCCCAGTCGGGTGAGGCAGAGCAGACTTGAGAGTCTGGAGAGGAGAAGTTCACTCTGCTGTGTGATCAAAACAGGGTTTTCTCTTGCTGGAAAAAATCATTGCATTATTAGGCAAAAGAGATTTTAGCATTGATTTTCTTTGGCTACTTTCTTTTTTTTTTTTTCTTTCCTTTCCTGTGGTTGTGTTTAAGCTGAGTGAACAGCCTGGGCATGGGAGCTGTGCCCCTGCAGCAGTGTGAGCCAGAGGTGAGGGAGGAGGAATCCTGCTCTTAGAGTTCTGCTTGGATGAGCTCCCACCTCCCTGGCAGGGACAGAAAAGGGGCAGCAGGCTCTGGGGGGTGTTAGTGATATTTGTACCTGTCCAAAAAAAAAAAAAAGTCTGGAGACAGGAGATGAGGGAGCTGCTGCTGAGGATGGTGGCTCTGCTCCCCTGCTCCTGGGGGAAAATGTAGGGATAAATCATTACAGCTCCGAGAGCAGTGGAAATTTCAGAGATAATTTTTTGAAACTGATGAGTGTGAAGTTTCAATAAATCACTGAGGGGCGCTGGAAGGACCTGGGCGGTGGGAAACACAAAGCTGAGCCACCCTGGTCCTGCCAGGAGCAGCGTGGTCCCCATGGCCCTTCTCAAGGGGGGAGAGAGGAACATGCAGAGTCCTGGGGACATTCCACAGAGTGCACCTGCCCCTCCCTGTGCCCTGTCTGTGGGGGCAGCTCATTGCTCAGCACACAATCCAGGGCCGTTTATACCTGCACAATAGAGGGAAATGGCTTTGCTGCTGGGATCAATCCTTCAATCGAATGCCTCTCACTCCATTGTCACTGTATTTCATCTCCTGCTCGAGGATTGTCAGGTTTTTCACTTGACAGAACAAGAGCCGTGGAGAGAAGGACATAAGGATAAAAAGCACTCTAGTTTCCATTCAATGCAGAATGACCTGGGCAGGAAAGGAAAACTCATGAGCTACGATGATACTCTGCTTATGTCTGTGCTGCTCTGTGTTGTGGCTTTGTGGGGTTTTAAAGCAGGGCTCAGCACCTACTTGAGCATCTCCTGCTGCTCATGGAATGCTCCTGCCAGCTCGTGGCTGTGCCTCAGGCTCTGTCAGAGGGGAGCAGGCACAGCCAGAGCACCTCTGCCAGCCCAAGGGGGATTTGGGAATGGCAGAGGGGCACGGTGAGGGTGCAGGGGGCTGGGTGAGGGATCCCACAGCCCACGTTCCATGAAAGGCTTTTCCAAGCAGCCTGGCAGCTGCTGCAGACCTGGAGGCAGCCAGAGCGCTGCTCACTCCCCAGTGCTCACTCAGCCTGAACCAAAAGCTGTGGCAGTGAGGGGATGGCCCAGCCCTTCCTCTGTGCCTTCAATCAGGGGATGCTCCAGTGAGCCAGAAACTGAACTGCAGAAACCATTAGATCCAGCAACAGCACAGCCAGGCTCCTGCTCACAGCCACACAGAGCTGTCTCCCCGGGCTGACCCACCACTCCTCCTCCCAGTTTTCATTCATTTTTCATCACCCTGGCAGTGCTGGGCTGCAGCAGCACCGCAGTGTCCCAGGAGCAGGGCTGGGGTGGGTTTTCCATCGTGGTTTTGGAGCAAACTGGGGTGGGGAGTGCACGACCTGGAGCCCTGGGCACAAGCCAGCAGTGACAAGCTCCTGGGCTGTGTCCTGAGGGGGACCACGGGCTGGTCCCCAAGTGCCACCTCGTCCCCAGGTGAGTCTGGCAGGACAACAGGGGGTCAGGACAGGAATGTCCCCTGCCCCACACCTGCCTGCACAAAGGGGCACATCCCCACCGCAGCAGCACCCTCACAGCCCGCTAATTACGCCGTTTAATTAGGTGCCAAATATTCGTGTCTCGGTAACGGCTCTGCCCGTGCCGCATTCAGCTCCTCGCGGTGACGCGGCTCCCGCCCGTTCGCTCCCTCCTAATGAACAACCACTTGGAATTTTAAAAAGTGGAGAATATCTTTCTGAGTTAATTAGCTTGAAATTAGCTTAATCACAGCTCATTTAAACTTATCTAAACAACAGCATGAGGAACTCTAGGAAAACTTGGGCTCAGCCTTACTCAGCTTTCCACCCAGTGAGCCCGGCCGGCTGGGGGTTTTATGGCTCTGGATCAGACTAATTTGAATATTAATTGTGTGTGACCTGTTGCATTCAGCTCATGCAGATCCAGCCCACAACTACTTTATTTACCTGCTCTGCCTCCTGCAATCGCTGTCAGGAGTAATGAATAAACCCTGAATTTGATCCTGAACAGAGGAACGTCATGCTGGAACAAGTTTATTATTTCATGTGCTTTTCAGGGTTCCTGAACACGATGTTAAGATCTGATCAATTGAACATCTGGGTTTCCTGGAGGCTGAGGCGGGATCATGCAATATTTACATCAGTATTCTGAGATCAAAGAAGGCTGCGAGTCTTCAAAAAAAACCTCCACGCAGAGGGATAAAATGGAGTGCAGGAAACCACAGCTGAAATCCAAGTCAAGCCCTGCCCTGTGCAGACAGAACCTGACAGAGAAGGACACGAGGAGGTCCCTCAGTGCCATAGAGAGTTCTGCTGGGACATGGGTACCCTGAGAAGGGAGGGATCCACCAGATCCTGGGATCCACTTGGCCCAGTGTGGAGAGGGACAGCCCACCTCGGGAATTTGCTCTGGTGTCCTCCCACCCAAACTGCCACGTTTTTAACCTGCTCTTAGCTCCAACTTCAAAGGGGGAGGCAGACCCTTTAATGCTGAATTTCAGTTTCCAGAGCAAGTTCCACAGCACTTTCCCCCCACGAGCAGCTGGGAGCTGCCTGGTAGCAGGAGATGCTGATGGCAGTGCCAGCCCTGCTGCTACTGCAACTGTGGAGGAGAGCAGAGCAGGGTGAAGGCAGAAACCCTCAGAGATCTCATTAGTGGGAAGCATACTCCAACTGCTGCTGCATGGTTGTCAAACCCCAGCCTGCTCAGGGTTCAACCACAGCACAGAGAAAACCATGTCCTGGGCACAGAAGGGAGCGTGGACAGGCTGGGATGATGCAGTTACCTCTGACCAGAGAGGTCTGGGCTGCAGGTTGTTCCTGAGCTGTGTCACAGCCCACTGCCCATCTCATTGCTGCAGAGATGGAGAAACACCCATAAATCCATCCATCCATCCATCCATCCATCCATCCATCCATCCATCCATCCATCCATCCATCCATCCACCCATCCCCACTGCAGAGCAGCTGCTGATGGGATCAGAGGTGGAACATGGGAGGCCCCTGTTGCAGTTCCATTACACCAGGCTGAGGCTTCTTCTGCTGAGGATGAGGAGCAGTTCACCTCAATACATTCTTCTGAGGATGAGGAGCAACTCACCCCAAAATATTCTGCTGGGGAGGAGGAGCAGCTCACCCCAACACGTTCTGGTGAGGATGAGGAGAAGCTCACCCTGATACATTTTGCTGAGGATGAAGAGCAGCTCACCCCAAAATGTTCTGCTGGGGATGAGGAGCAGCTCACCCCAAAATATTCTGCTGGGGATGAAGAGCAGCTCACCCTGATACATTCTGCTGAGGATGAGGAGCAGCTCACCCCAAAATGTTCTGCTGAGGATGAGGAGCAGCTCAACCTGGCATGTTCTGCTTGGGATTACAGGCAACTCGCCCAAGTACCTCTCTAATTGCAGGTTTGCTGCATGGGCAGATTATTTTCACTGTGTCAGAACTTCCCAGAAGGAGCTCCCTTCATGAACACTCATATTTCCCATATCATTGAAAATGTAAGTAGCATTGAGGGCCTGTTTCACCACTCTGGTATTTGTGCCACTCTCATTAGCTGTATGAGGCAGCACCACGAGTGGAGCAATTCCTGTGTTTTTAAATCAGTCACAATATCAAAATACTTCAGGGCTCCTTCAGCAGAGAAACAAACACCCTCTGCCCACTGCAGTGATACCTGGTCCCTCTGGCTTAGTCATTGACTCTGCAGTTAGCAACAAGGTGAATTTTAATTCCAGACCATTTTTTTTCAGTCCTGCTGCTCCTTGTGTGTGTTGTGTCTAATAACAATGTGAGCCATATGGTGCCTCCAGCGCTGGGACTGCAGCCATGGGGTAACAGATGCAAAATGGCCCAAGATAATAGATGGAAAAGTTTGTCTCCTCGCTTTTGAGGAGTTTGAAGAGCTACCAAAAACAGCCACATGAAATATTCAGCAAATTAAACATGGCTGGAGTACATAAAGTCCAGCCCAACTGGAAATTAGTTCTTCTGGGGACCTTTTCTAGGACGATTTGGAGGCACAGCTCCAGAACCATGTCTGCAGGATGAGCTGCCTGAGAGCTGCTAAAACGTCTCCTTCACCAATCCTTTTAGGACCTGCCCAAAAAATGCCCATCAGAGCTGAATGGGCAGGGCCTGGAGCAGGGAGAGGGGTGACATGGCAACCTGAGATGTTGCCCTAAATTTTTTTACTTTTCAGTGTTTGCATTTTAGTCTCAGGCAGCTTCATGTAAACGATGTATTTTTAGAAATTATCTATTTTGTTTACATATTTCTCCTCTGGGAGGAGAAATATGATTGATGGTGATGTTCACCAATGAGGTCAAGAAAGTGACAACCTGTGTAGCCAATCTTTTGCCTTCTGATCAAAATGTATAAAGGATGGAGTCAAAAAATTAAAATAGAAGCTTTTCTGCCTGACCTTCTGCTGCCTGCCTTGTCCTTTTAGTGTCCAAAACTGTAACACTGAGGTCCTTCCCTTGCCTGGATTTGGAACTCCCAGACTCTTCCTACCCAGATGCTGGCCTTGCCTACAACACACAGCTGAGCTCTGCAGAGTCCTGCCTTAGCCAGGCAGGCAGGTCCCATTGTCCAAGAATTTCCAAACTCATTGGCACAAAATAATTGAAGCAAAATGAAAATTAGATTCTAAAGGATTATTTTTACAGCTCCTGCAGAGAGCAGAACTGAGAGAGGACAAGTCAAAGCAGTTCCCAGCCCATGTCAATACTGGGCTGAGACCCCACTAGGGCTTGGCTTTGCCCTGACACAGGGACTGGAAGGCAGGAGTGTATTGAACAGTCAGGAAAGCTCCTGAGGATGGTGTGTTTGGGTTCATTGCTCCCAGTGCACAGCCTGAGTGCTGAGGAGCTGATGTTGCTCATTAGAAAGGCATTAAAACACGACTTACAAATGACTGTGGAGTTCCACAAACGCCACCGCCCCATCAAACAGTTATTCAGTTATTGATTTGCATTAAACAAGTAGATAAATACTTAATCTGAGTAGCAGCACCACTCTCATCATAAAGTGAATTAGTGCCTAAAATGTCTCTGGCTCATTAGCAGACTCAGAGCTGTGTCACTGCTCCCAGGTCTGCAGCCAGAGCTGTTCATGACCCACATCCCCCCGGGTCCATGGCTGAGACCCCCAGGCTGCAGGACATGAAATGAAATGAAAAAAGATTTCTTTTTAAAAGTGGCAAACTGATGATAATCCCAAGTTTTGTCTCTTTACGTTGTTGGTGGGAAGGAAAAAGGGCTGAGAGGAGAAAGGAGTTCTAAAAGTTTATTTAGCTTTTATCACTCTCCTTTTTATACTGTTAATAAAGTTTTCTTTATACCCTTTTAAGTTTTGAGCCTGTGTTGCCCCTAAAACATTTTCTCCTAATCCTTATCTCAACCCCATGGGCTTTATTTTAACTAATTTTCCCCTCTTCTGCTCCAATTACAGCAGAGGAAGATGAGTAGATGATTTTTGTGAGTGCATTGGTGGTCAGCCCGCTACACAGAGCCACAACTGCCTTGTCCAGTCCCTCCCGAGGGATTCAGGGGTGGCAGGAGCAGCTGGGAGGAGACACAGCCTGCACACTGTGGGTGGGAACTGAGGCACCTCCCATCCCATCCTGCCTTCCCTCAGTGCCAGAAATGAGCTGCAATGAAGTGTGGAGTGCCAGAGCAAGGGAACAGCTGGAATCCGTGTTCCTGCAGCTCCTCCTGCAGCTCAGGCTGTCCAGGGGGGCTGTGCTGGGGCACAGGGGCCATCCCAGTCCATCCCAGTCCCCTCAGTGGCTCTGCAGAGGGGTGCACTGAGCTGCTTCCATGTCCCCTTCTCCCATGGGTCACATCCCTCTGTGGCTCTGGGCTTGGCTCCGGGCTGCTGGAGGGGGCAGTGAGGTACCAGGAATGGCAGAAAGGCCACAGATGGAGGCAGGAGAACTGTAAATACTTTTAAAAGGTAATTAAGACTTTGGACAACTTTCTTGTTAGAGGTGGAAACTAATATTGATAACCTTCTTCCTGAGCTATTCTCCTGTGGAAGGATTTGCTGCAGGAAATCAACTGAGCAACATATTAAAAAAAAAAATCCATTCTCATCATCCCTTTTCACATCCTGTCTTCCTTCCCTGGGCGCCTCCTCTCCTCCTGTCACCCATCAACAAACAAACAGTTTGGCTCTAATTGCGAAGGACACTCTGTAAAGCCGGGAGCTGCGGCCCGGGGAGAGGGATGGGCGGGGTGGGACGTTCTCCACACTGACACCGCGTCCCGGCACGGGGCGGGAGCAGTCTGGGCTGATTTACCTCAGCTTTGAGCCGGGAGTAAATTGGAAGGCATGAATCATCCTGACGCAGACGCTGCCGAGATGGATTACCTGCTTTGGCAGCTCGCTCCTCTCTTTCCACAGCCACGCTTTCCTCCCTTCACGGAGGTTTTCATTTCCCAGACACAGAAGGTTCCTGCTCCATGCCCAGGGAGCCTTGTGTTGTTGCCCTCAGTTTCTCTTGAAAATGCAAGTGTTTGAAATCTTGCAGTGCTGTTCTCACGCAGCTTCAAGAAAAC
>JBBMKD010000079.1:3290363-3302727 GCA_037834095.1 Argya squamiceps | reverse complement strand
GGCAGCGAGAGCCCCGAGGGGCCCGGCGACGGCCCCGAGCTGCAGCTGAAGGTGGATTTTTTCCGCAAGCTCGGCTACTCCTCGGAGGAGGTCCGCGTCGTGCTGCAGAAGCTGGGCCTGGGCGCCGACACCAACACGGTGCTGGGGGAGCTGGTGAAGCACGGCCCGGCCGAGCGGGACGCCCCCGAGGCCCCGCCCGAGCCCGGCGAGGCCCCGCTGGTCCCTCGGGGAGGCGCCGGCAACAAATCCCCCGCGCCGGGCCCCGAGGAAACGGAGAGCGACAACCTGAAGCCCATCGTCATCGATGGCAGCAACGTGGCCATGAGGTGCGTCCGGGGTGGGCGCGGGGCTGTCGCTGTGTCACCTCCGGGCATGAGCTCGGGGATGAAAAGCTGTGAGTGCCTCGCTCGAAGCAGCCTCTTCTGGGTGTTTGGTAATATTTTCCAAGTCTCCAAAGGCATCACGTTTGCTGGTGCGGGCCCGTCTTGCCGCTCGGAGCCGGCAGTCACGGGGCGATGATGAGGGCAGCAGTGCTTCCTTCAAAACAGACATTTCCTCCTGTGCTGTGGCGCTGAGGGGTAACTGAAGAGACGTTGTTCTCGCAACTAGTGGCTTTGTGTAAGTTCCCGTAGCAGGAAGTTGCTCAATAAATGATTATAGGGTTAATTAGAGGAGGCTTTGTAATACGGAGCTCCACTGGAAATTTGTCTCCGGTTGTGCCTCTTGTATTTTGGTGGGTTTTTGTGCAAGGTAGAGAACGATGAGATGTCAAAGGTGTTGCCAAGGCAGGGCTCTGGCTCGTCCTCAGCATGTCACATGTCCCTGTTAGACACTGTGACCAGAGCCCCCAGTATCCATGAAGCATCTAGAATCTCAGGGCTGGATATTTATTGGTGTGATATCCCCACTTTTTACCCTGGCTTTTACTCCCACGATGGTGAGCATTGCTTGCCCTCATCCCAACCCCAGCAGTATGTGTTCCCCACCTCTGCATAGTGGGGGTTCTGGGCTCTTAAAATTCAATGCACCAGGTTCTGAATTGGATTCTGAAAGCTTTTTTCCTGTTGTAACTCAGAAGCTGCCTGCTTTGTTGTTTGTGTTTTTGTATTCAGGTTTTGTAAAAAACAACCCAGGGTGCAGGTGGAGCTGCCGTGTGGGTAGCAGTAGGTTTGTCTGAGGTGAAAGTGCTGCGTGGAGGTTTGTTTGCAGGTGTGGTTTTTGCCAAGCGCTGGCTGACAGTTCTGAGAACAGAACTGAGAGTGATGGGGCACAGGCGAGTCCCAGGGCAAATGAGGGGGATGATGGCAGTGGAACGGGGCTGGAGAGTGAAATCTGTGCCTGGTGTCCCTGAAGAGAACCTGTTCCAGTTCCTCCCCTCTCCAAAGCTCTGGGCACACTGTGGAAAATGGCCCATTGTGAGCCCAGGCTGATAAGTGACTGTGGCAGCAAAGTTTACCTTGGATAAGGGCTTGGGCTTTACCAGCAGGATTGGCTGTGTTTGTTAATGAGGAGCCTCTTACTGGTGAAAGTTACCCCAAAATGCAGAGGGGAAATCACAGCAGCTGTGAGTCAGGGCAGGCCAGAGCCCAGGGTCTGACATGAGAGAAGCAGTCTGGCTTTTTTTTAAGCAATTTGCTAGAAGGGGAATTCCATTCTGAAACTTCCTGTATTGATGGTGTGATGTTCCCTGCTGATTCATTTTGCAGTGTGTACAGCGGCCTCCCTCAACAGCTCTTGACAAACTTATGCAAATCATACTGGAAATTAGCTTTTACTTCCTTCTAAGGGAATTTTTCTTTGGCTGCTGCCAAATCAGATCAGCCCAATTAGCTGCCTTCTGGAGGTTTGAGGTTGGTAGCAGGGACTCAAAAAATAATAAAAACCACCCCAACAAACAAAAAAATCAACCAAAAAGGATTTCATTTTCATATTTATCTCTAAAAAATTGTTGTAACCTGTGACTGGCTATTTATAGCTAAGTTCATCTGATATTGGAGAAAACTTTTAGAGCATCTTCTGGTGGTGATTGTCAGCCTTCCTGTAATTTAGGATTCTTATTGGAATTGTGTTAGGCGTCTCTTCAGGTGTTAATTCTGTTGCCAATTGTTTAGTTCTTCTAGAATAAGTACTTTTGTACAGCTCTTTAGCTTTCTTTGTAGTTTCAAAGAAAGGGTGAGGCCTGGAGGGGAAGTGAAACTTCTCTATAGTGGTGCTGCAGCAGTGCCCCTGCAGGAATGGGGCTGCTGAGGGGTGCTGAGAGCTGAAATGTCACTCAGGTGCAGGTGGAAGGAGTAAGACTTGGGACAGGTAGTGCCCAGGTGAGGAAAATCTTTGTGAATTCTGAGAGCAGTTCCCCTTTTGGTGCAGTGCATGAGTGCTGTCACAGGAACACGGGCAGTTGGATCCCCACAGTGACATATCAGGCTGGAATAGAAGTGTTGAACGTTTGCCAAAAACACTATCAGCAGATGAGCTGATTGCACTGTAAATACTAGTGCTTGTAAAACAGGAGGGGCAGTTTCCTCCTAGAAGTTCTGGAAATGTATTGATGTGACCTAATGAATAGGTAGGAAGCTCTTTGCATCAGTACGTGCCTTCTGATGAGGTTGTCAAACTTTGTTCTCCAACTGCCATGAGCTGTTCACTCGGGCAATGCTGATCACAGGAGGTGTTGCCATTTTATGCAAGGAGTGCAATTGTAGATGAGGTTTTGAGCCATCATGGAATGAATCATCTTTCTTTGAGGTGAGAGTGCATATAAAATGCCTTGTTTTCCTGAGGTCATCAGGACAAGTTTGCAAGCAAACCCCCAGTGAGAGTACAGTGCACCCTGGCAGGAAACATTAGCTGTCAGAGTAGCACAAAGGGGTTTGGGATCACATTGTGCTCCGGGCTAAAAATAACCATCAGAAGGCCAGAGTTGAAGCAGAGGCTGTTTCAGAGCAGCTGCAGCAGTTCCAGCTGCTGTCTCCCTCCCAGTGAGTATCTGGGTGTTCAGTGGTATCCTGAGGTGCTGGAATGAGCAGGGGTGCTGGGCAGGTCTCAGTGAGGGTGTTGTTACACCAGACAAACATCTGTGTTTGCTGCCTGTGCTCCTCAACACTTTACTGGAGCTTGTCCTAGTTGCCAGCTCCCTTTTTTCTGCCTTGCCTGACTGGCATGTACTGGATCATGAAGGAATTAAAGTCTTAACTTTCTCCTTTGCAGCCATGGGAATAAAGAAGTGTTCTCCTGCCGAGGCATCCTTCTGGCAGTCCAGTGGTTCTGGGACAGGGGACACAAGGACATTACAGTCTTTGTGCCATCGTGGAGGAAGGAGCAGCCCCGGCCAGATGTACTCATAACAGGTATGGAAACCAAAAGTAGCTTTTCAGGCTGACTGCTCTGTCACTTAGTGATGTTGCAGAGTTCTGGCTAAGTCAGTAATTAACTTCAGAATGGAAAGTCTGAGTAGTAGGAGCTGCAATGAGCTGAGCTGACCAGGAGAATTAGTCATTAACTTCTCCCCTAAGCCAGCTTTTGCCTGAATCAGTTGGACTAATTCAGACAACAAGGAATGTAATACTGCTCTGCTTCCTAACTTCTTGTCTTTTATTTCTTGATTTTTCATCTTTCAGGGATACACTTTGTGCCTTGTATTTAACTGAAGTGTATTTAGCCAGAATTATTCAAATTGAGGGGAGCTTGCAGAGATTTCTGAGTAATTCAGAACAGCAATGTGTGGACTCGATATTTTCTGAGCTTGAGAAGAGCTAGCTCTTCTCAAGGGCAACTTTTCAACAGTTTTCTTTCTCCCAAACAACCTTGTGTAAACAATATTTTTTTTTCTCATAACAGATGTTGTTTCTGTTACTTAGTCAGTGGGAGAGGTGGCAGCCCTATGGACCAATAATGTGCCTTTTTAGCACAGCATGTTATAAAAGGGCTGAATGAATTGTAAATAAACCTTCTGATTTCCTGGGAGAGGAAATCCCAAAGATTTGGGGAATCAAGCATCTTTATTTCCTATTCTGTTGAGACAGTGATGAGCAGGGCTGAATACAGTCTGAGTTGTGGAGAGATGGAATGACTTCACATGAATTTTGTTTATTTATAACATTACTTTATCCATGTGAAGGGCTGTCCAGGGGGTGTTACACTTTTACACCACAATGACACAGACTCTGAGATTCAGAAGGCTGAAAATGACTCCTTTATTTTTGGGATGTGTCCTCCTTTTATACTATTTCACACAGACCAATTTGATTGGTGAAACAAAGGTAAACTTCTTTAATCACATTGCTTGGACCAGAGGGACATCAAGAAGAAGCCCCTCCTAGGAAAAAGAATGAATAACAAAGTTACAGTTACAAAAACATTTCTCCTGTTTACACAAAATTCCCTGGGGAAAGAATTCCAGGAAACCAAAACACCTCAGGCACAGAACCAGGGCTTACAGGCGTGTGCTGACAGCTGTGTTTTCTCCAGACCAGCACATCCTGCGGGAGCTGGAGAAGAAGAAGATCCTGGTGTTCACGCCGTCGCGGCGGGTGGGCGGCAAGCGCGTGGTGTGCTACGACGACCGCTTCATCGTCAAACTGGCGCACGAGTCCGACGGCGTCGTGGTGTCCAACGACACCTACAGGGACCTGCAGAACGAGCGGCCCGAGTGGAAGAAGTTCATCGAGGAGCGCCTGCTGATGTACTCCTTTGTCAACGACAAGTATGGCTGATGCCTTGGGTTTTTAGGGGTTTATATCCTTTTCAGGTCCTGTGCTGCGTTAGTGGATAAATCTGAATTCCGGTAGTACAGGCTCTTCGCGTTATGGGCAGACAAAACAATCCTTCCAGGCCTGAGACACAAGGACACCCTCTGCATCAGGCCCCAAAAAGTGTAAACAAAAGTGAATTGGGGAGGAACAAACTTCATTACCTTAAGCTGTAACTGGACAATTAACCCCTGATATGCAAATAGACCAGACTTATAGCTGTCTGAAAAACTCGTGACCATGGTCCCTCTTGGGTGTAGCCTGTGCGAGGTTTTTGCACTGCCCAAGGTGTATCTATTGAAGGCCTTTAATGAATACCCACTTTATTCTCCTAACTTTGTCTACCTCTGTCCCAGGTAGCCACTCCAAGGCATCATGGTCACATCTTCCTGGGCTTTTAACAAAGATCTGTGTGAACACACTGGCTTGTTCTAATGAAGCAGTAGCAAGGGATGAATGAGAAGAACAAAATGCCAGTGAGGAAATAAAGAAAAGCTGTAGGATACAAAGGCAAAAGAAGTTGATGGCATCTCAGTAGTTGCTCCTAATTTGCAGCTAGGAGCTCCAAGGAGACCTTCAGGGTGCAGTTTCCTCACAGGACAATTGTTAGCAGGCTTAGCAGCAGGTAGTAATTCTGGTTGACAGCCAAGCACTGAACCTCCTCTGTGCCTGAAGGGAAGCATTTTGTGCCAGTGTGGGCTGGGTGGCAGGAGGGTTATCTCTGCAGGAAATGGGCTTTGTAGGGCTCAGATAGCTTTTGATCTTCAATGAAATAGGAGGCTTTGAGAAGAAACCAAACCTCAACTCAGAAAAGTGAACTGCCTCTTACTGAGGTCTGTTTTTCTTTAGGTTTATGCCTCCAGATGATCCCTTAGGGCGTCATGGCCCCAGCCTGGATAACTTCCTCAGGAAGAAACCTGTAGTTCCAGAACACAAGAAACAGCAGTGCCCTTATGGTAAGACCTGCCTTCTGTATGTGAAGAACAAGGTGTCTGTGCAAGTGTCATTCTAGTCAAATCCAGCTGCTCATTCCATGCTCTGGCTTTCCTTACAGGGAAAAAATGCACTTATGGCATTAAGTGTAAGTTCTACCATCCTGAAAGGATCAACCAGCCCCAGCGCTCGTTAGCTGATGAGCTCCGTGCCAACGCAAGGCTGTCTCCAACCAAGGAGGAGAAAAAGGGGAAACGGGGTTCCCAGGCAGAGCTCCTGTGCTCTGTGCCCACAGAGAGTGACAAGAGCTCTTTACAGGTCTCTGCAGAGAGGAAGAGCTTGGCCCACAAAGCCAAGCCCAGTGACGTTGTGGTTCAGGCCAAAGGCTGTGTGTCAGGCAGTGTCTCCCCTGACAGGTACCAGCAGCCTCCCATGGACTCTCTGTCCTACATCTCTCAGGAGCGTCTCGACTCAGGCATTGGCTCTCTGGAGAACCAGCTGTCTGACATGTGGCCCCACAGATGTTCCAGCCACTGTGACCATTCCCATGCCGAGCAGGTGCCCGTCTGCACCTGTGGGAGACAGAGACCCGTCTACCCACGTTCCCCCAGCTTAGAGCAGAACGGTCTGGTCCCTTACAAGCACAGCTCCCACAAATCTCCCTCCTCTGGTGGTAGCTTCTTGCAGTACAGCCCTGAGATGTCTCACTCAGGAGCAGCCCACTCTTTCTCAGGCTATGGGGTGCCTGTGCACACGGGTGCTGCGGGGCAGTACAGCCTGCCCGGGGAGTTCGGTGCCGCCCTGCCGCGCTCCCGGGAGTTCTGGTCCGAGCCCTTCCCCCTGCCCCAGGCCAGATCCCCCGGTGTGCCCGACCCCCGTGCTGTGCAGAGGGCTCCAGGCCCGGCCTATGGGGGGGACTCAGGGCCCTGGGCTGGGTCAGAGCAGTTTGCTGAGGAGAGGGCCAGCGTGCACGTCAAGCTGTGCGGCATCTTCCACCCACACCTGGTGGACGCCGTGATGAGCCGCTTCCCCCGGCTGCTGGACCCCCAGAGGCTGGCAGCAGAGATCCTCACCTACAAGGCCCAGAACCCAGGGATGTGAGGGCAGCCAGGCATGGGGGGAGCTTGAGGGGCTGGTTTTGCCTCTGCAGCTGCCACAGATGCCTTTTGAGTGCTCTTTCTTATTCCTTTGGAAGTCCTGGGCTCCAGCTGGATGCCAGATGGGGTGTGCTCACAGTAAATTCTGCTCCAGCTATGACCACATGCCTGTGGGAGAGGTGAGAACACCCCAGAGTCCCACCTTCCCCAGGGGCTGCTAGGCAGGAAGAGGCGCTGCAGCTCTAGAGCAGGACTGCTCCTTTGGGCTTCATGGGAGTTCAGCACACCCTGAATTCCTGCAGTTGTCCATGACTGGATGTGAGAGAAGTGGGTGCTGCCTTTGTAGTGGCCTCAGGCTAGTTTCTGAGGACCCAAATGCCTTGTCAATGCTGTTGGTAGGTCCTGACTAAGCCTCTTTACTAAATTCCACCATTCAGATCTGTGTTATTAATGTAATCTGAAGCTGGGTTTATCTGACTGGTTTTACTGGTGCACTTCTTGAATGATGTTTTCCACACCCCTCCCACCTCAGCTCGCCTTCCTGAGGTGAGGTAATTCTGCCACATGGACCACAAGTGCTTAGAGAGCTGCTCAGCTCCCAGGAGGAGCAGCTGGACACTGCTCCAGAGCTGTGTGGGAGCTGTGTGCCAGGCATGTGCTGACAACTGCAGTGTCAGAGCAGGTGTGAGTGCTGCTCTGGAGCTGTTCCTGTCCCAGGCTGGCTCTGTACAGCACTGACAAGGATTTATTATGTGCCTTTTGCCTTCAGACAGCAATAGAACAGCTGCAGTCACATCTGGACTGCTGCCAGGGGCCTTCCCGAGGAGTCTTTAATATTTTAGGCTGTAAAGCTGTTGCTTCATCTTCTTCCTCACCAATATTCCCCTGTCCCCTTTGGCTGTGCCCAACTAGAGCAGCATCCAGAACTGTAGAATAAGACTCATTTGGCAAGACTGTTCTGTTTCATTTCCTCTTACTCTGTAAGATATTTCCTATTGTAGGTACTGTAAGAGACTTTAAATATGCAAAACCAATTGCTGTAGTAATTGGTTCTGGTCCTGGAATTTTGCTGTGTGAGGGATGCAGAAACGTCCCCGGCACTTGCAGGCCAGAAGCAGTTGATTTGTTGATACACATTGTATCTGTGTGTGTTGTTGTTTTCTAAATACAATACGTCCTTCTGTGGTTAAACCAAGGTTATTGAGTGGCAAATTAGGAAGGGGAGAGTGGGGGGCAGCTGGTGCTGAAACCCTCCTGGGAGCAGTGTTGTCTGTTCCTGCTCTTCCCTCTGATGGCCAAGGGATGACCTGCCCAGACTGGCACCATGTGCCATGAGACCACAGGGACACAGAAACCTGTATACCTGGTGAATAATGATACATTACAAATTAGTAATGTTTCATGTTAGTAAGCAAAATGCTTCTTAATTTTAAGTAACCCGATACTTTGCGTATTTGTAAATTACAGGAGAAAAATGGTTTTTAATGTTATTGTTCAGCACCTTGCTGCTTGCAGTTTTAATCAATGCTGTTCTCACCTCAGCCATGTGTTCCTTGGCGAGGTGGGTTTGGGTTTCTGGTGGAATGCTGGTATCTGCTGCCTCTCTTGCAATGAGAAGATTAACATTTTGTACTCCCCAGCTGACACTTGCTGAACTTTCTGTATCACTGTGCAGTGTAGTCATGTACTGAACAGCCATGTGACAGCCATGGCAAAGAACTGTGTTATAGAAATAAAAACTGCTGGGTTGACACATTTGGTCTCTGGTGGCTTTGTGGAGGAACATTCAACATTTTGGTTGGCTTTCCAAGGAAGTCAGAGAAGTGATCCTTCCTCCCCGGGGTTCCTGTGCCAGGCTTTGATCTCTGTGTGCAGCCTGAGGGCTGGGTATTGACAGGCTGTTAATCGATGCAGGAGACCAAAACATCCATGTGCTGTGGCAGATAAGGGCTTGTGCAGTGTCTGCTGTTTATTTGGCTGTGCTGGGGTTGCTCAGTGCCTGGGGCAGGCCCTGGCAGGGCAGGTGGGATGAGCAGCAGACCACAGTGTGGGTGTCCCAGGTGCTAAAGCACACTCCTGGCAATTTTGGACTCAGAGTGGATGGTGTGTTTTGCTTTAAGGGGCAATTCCACAGTACAGCCTGGAAATAAATAAATATATATTTTATTTAGTTACAGTACATCTGTGTCAGATGTTGAGTGTGGAATATGTGAATGGTAACATGCCCAGATTTTGCTCTGAAGATTTTTTATGGACTGGAAGTGCAGCAGGAATATCAGTGCTCATGCTGTGGTGTAAGGATCTTCCCCTCCCACCTGCTCCAGTGCAGCACAGCACGTTCTTATCTCACTGGTTAAATAACTTTATGGTCTGCATTGAAACTTGTGCTCTTCATTTACCACAGGGCAATGACTCTCCAGTTAATAAGAAACCAGGGAGGCAGGTGCTCCCAGAGACCAACTGCATTTCAAAACAAACCTGCAGCTTCACAGTCTGAAATGTCTTTATTGACTGTGGGGGACTCTGAGGACGTCACTGCAGTGACAGAGCTCGTGTGGCTCTGTGTGTGTGTGGTGGGGGGATGGAGTGGTGTGTCAGGGCTCTGAGCACACCTGTAATCAGGTGAGGAGTTTGCTGCTGTCTGTAATGGGATCTGCAGTTAAAAAATGCTGCAGGATTTTAAGGCAGCATTTTTTCCTTAATAGAAAATAGAAATGTAAATAGAAATAGAAATGTAAATAGAAATAGAAATGTAAATAGAAATAGAAATGTAAATAGAAATAGAAATGTTCCTGTAATAGAAAATAGGTGATTCTAGTTTTACAGGCTGTGTAGAGGGAGGGTAAATGTTTTTGTGTCTCTCAAAGCTGCACTGAGACAGAATTAAGTGAATTAGTGCAGAGGTTCATTATCACAGCCAGGAGATGAAGAGCTGGAGCTGAGTGACTTTGGTTGTGATGTTTCTATTGCAGGGACAGTCCTGGAGCACACGGAGCAGTCTGGGTGGGTCAGGCCTAGCACAGATCTGTGGAAATTATTCCTCAAGCTGCTGTGTGTGCTGCTGGGGCAGCCAGCAAGCCCAGCCACACTCCCCCTGCTCTGCTCTGAATGTTCTTCTTCATTCACCCAAAGTGCTGTGTCCCCATTTCCCAAGCTCACCGTGGTGCCAGAGATTTGGGAAATGGGAATGCTGATGGGAACTGTTGCCACTGCACATTTTTTCCCCTACACTCCTCAGTGCCAGAAGTGGTGGGGCTGCCTGCCTGCACACCTTGGCAGCCCTGCTGGGGCTGTTAAAGTGGGGATTTTGGGGTGCAGCACTTCCTGGGCCTTGGGGGTAGAGCCTGCTGTGACTGCTGGGTGTTTGCTTTGTGTTCTGGGTGAGCCAAACTGGGTCAGGGCTGTCAGCTCACTGGGCTGTTGGAGGGAAGGAGGTCACACATGGGCCTGTTGAAGGTTTCCTGTGCTCAGGGGCTTCCCAGCCCTCATCCTGTCAGCTGTGTGCCACTGAAGCCTCATGATGAGCTTCAGGAGAGGCTGGTTCTTCCAAACAGAGCAGTTTGCTCTGCAGGACTTGCTCACTTCTCCATGGCCCCACTGCCCTGTGCTGCCCTTGCACTCTGAACTTCCATTTGAACTCAGCTGCTTCCTCCTGTTGGGGGTTTCCAGGATGTGGCTAGCTCAGTTCCAACATTTTAAAGCGTTTTCAGAGGCAGGAATGGGAAAGGTCCTGTGCAGGCTGTGGGAAAGGCCATGGGGTGTGTGTACCATCATGGGGGTGAGGTGATGTATCTGCTATGGGAGAAGATTCAGCATCAACCCTGTGTTCCCCCAGTGCTGGGCTGCTGCTCTCCCCATAAAGAGGAATAGATTCACTGAGCATAGCAGCAGCTCTGCACCCTGGACCCCAAACTGCTGCTGCAGCACAGCCTCCCTGTGAGACAGGACTGCAGGAAGAGAGCAGCTGCAAAGGCTGTATTGCATACAGGAGAAGGGAAAGGTGCTGGGGAGGAGCTGGGTGCTGCCCCGGGGCAGTGGGGGACACTGGGGTGGGGTGGTGATGGTGGTGCTGCCTGTGCAGATGCTGTCAGCACTTGCCCTCCAGCCACATGCTTTTCAGTTCCCTCACACGCTTTCCTAAGGGCCCTGAATATCCCGGTGTTCCCCAAGGGGGCTGTCCCTGGAGGCCAAAGCCCTGTCTGGGACAGCAGCAGCAACCTGCTCAGCCCTCCTGACAAAGCCACTGAGGCCCCTGGCCAGGACTGGGGAGCGATGTTGCACAAGAGTGTTGGAGTAAATACAGCCCCAGGTTAAGCAATAGGTCAGGAGGCTTTGGTGTGGTGGCTGGGGAAAGGTTTCCACGGCCTGTGAGGTGACTCTTGCCGTGCTGCAGGTGCTGTGGTGAGAGGCTGCTCCAGTGAGGGGTGCAGAGCTGATGGCTGCAGCTAATGCTGCTTGATGTCACTCTCCACCTCCTGCAGCCTGGCCCCTGCAGGCTGCCTGGGGATTTCCAGCCCCAGGATTGCCACAGAGAGGTGAATGGTGGCTGCAGCAGGAACGGGACCGTGTCACATCGCTGTCTGCTGCTCGCATGGATGCTGCTGTGGGAGGATGGGGGGCCAGCTAGGAGCTGGGGTTTCACTGCAGGGCCCCCGGAGCAGCTCATTTTTGCAGGACCTGGTTTACTTTGGTATTCCTGAGCAGCACGGGGCTGTCCCACCTCCACCCCAGCGGGGCCAGGTGGGTGCAGGGTGAGTCAGGGCGCTGCTATTTGTGTTACATCAGTTCCCTGCACGTGGGAGCTGCCCGGGCACGTTGGGAGGACAGATCCCTGCCTGCTGCTGGAGCCTGGCCCCAGCCCCTGCTGCGGGTGGGTGCTGCTCCCTGCCCTGCTCAGCTCATCCTGTCCCCCTCCCCAAAGAGCTGGGGGCTGCTGCAGGGCACTCCTGCAGCTGTCCCAGCTCTGCTGGGCTCAGACCAGGCTGACACAACCGATGGAGAACGGCTGCCTGTATTGAACAGTGAGAGCCTGAGGATGCAGCTCCGCTGTGCTGGGCCAGGGGGACACCGGGCAGCCCCTCAGCCCTGCTCCCTGCGGGGCTGCAGCTCCCGGGCCCGGCTGCTGTGGCCACCGAGGGGCCGGGCCCGGCTGTTCTGGCCACCGAGGGGCCGGGCCCGGCTGCTGTGGCCCGTGAGGGGCTGGGCCCGGCTGTTCTGGCCACCGAGGGGTTGTGCCCAGGGCTCTGGCTGCCCCTGACCGACGTCTCAAGGAGCTGGCCCGGGGCAGGGTCAGATGCCATGGCAGTATCCCCATTCTCTGGGGCAGGGTCAGATGCCATGGCAGTATCCCCATTCTCTGGGGCAGGGTCAGATGCCATGGCAGTATTCCCAGTCTGTGGGGCAGTGTTGGATGCCATGGCAGTGTTCCCACTCTCTGGGGCAGGGTCAGATGCCATGGCAGTATTCCCAGTCTGTGGGGCAGTGTTGGATGCCATGGCAGTGTTCCCACTCTCTGGGGCAGGGTCAGATGCCATGGCAGTATTCCCAGTCTGTGGGGCAGTGTTGGATGCCATGGCAGTGTTCCCA
>JBBMKD010000079.1:3235911-3270022 GCA_037834095.1 Argya squamiceps | reverse complement strand
GGTTGGGGTGGCGGTGATGGTGTCGGTGCGAGCCCCGGTGACATTTGCGGTGACAGCCCTGGTAGCGGGATAGGCCCGGAGCGCTCGGGCCGGGCCGGGGACACGCGGGCGGCACTTCCGGCGCGCGGCGCGCTGTGACGCACTTCCGGGAGCCGCCGCACGGCGGCGCAGGCGCAAACGACACCGCCGGGCCCGGTTGCCACGGCAACGCGTGGGCTCGGGCCTGCCCGGCCCCAGAGCCCCGGGGTCCTTTTGTGTCCCCCCGTGTCCTCCACGTCCCCTGTGCTCCGTGTCACTGCCCGTCTCCGGGAGTGCCGGTGCCCGCCCCGGAGCGCTGCTGTGTGGCCGGGTCCGGCCCGGGGCCGCGGGGTTGTTGGAAGGCCCGGCGGGAGCGCTGCCACGGGAGCCCCCATTGTTTGGGAAATGGTTTTTGGTGACAGACACAGGATGGAAATGGTTCGGGAGAGCGGCAGGAACCCTCCCTGCCTCTCGCTGATGGAGGGGGGCTATTGGTGGGACACTGGGGCTCATAGAGGGCACTGGGGCTGCTCGTAGGACACTTGAGCTCCTGGTGGGACACTGGGGTGGCTGGTGGGACGCTGGGGCTCATAAAGGGCACTGGGGCAGCTGGTGGGACATTGGGGCAGCTGGAGGGACACTGGAGCAGCTGGAGGGACACTGGGGCTCCTGGTGGGACACTGGGGTGGCTGGTGGGGCACTGGGGCTGCTGGATGGACACTGGAGCAGCTGGAGGGACACTGGGGAAGCTGAAGGGACACTGGGGCTACTGATGGGACACTGGGGAAGCTGGTGGGACACTGGGGCTTCTGGTGGGACACTTGAGCAGCTGGAGGGACACTTGAGCAGCTGGAGGGACACTGGGGCTGCCAGAGGGCACTGCCTCAGCAGAGACTGGAGCACAAGGCAGTCAGTGCTGGTGGGCGTTCACAGGCACAGGGGGCTGCTCTTTCCGGGTTAGTGGCAAAGAATTTTAAAAATCAGCAATCACAAGGCTGCGTGTTTCTGTGTGCATGTAAAGAGCTGCACGGATGATGCACTAACAAACCAAATCTGTGAGAGTTCTGCCTCCAAAGCCTGAGCCCACATTCGTGTCCCTGCCAGATTGTAGCAGCAGTTTGAAAGCTCCTCACCTAGGGGAAATGAACAAAGCTGAACTGAAACAGTGTTAATTGATACCAGAGCTTGGGCCAGGGCCAAGCTCAGCACCTTGGGGAATACTTGCCCAAAACACAGCTCTGGCCCATCCTTCCTAAACACTTATTAGCAGCAGAACGTTCCCAGCCAGTGCAATGTCCTTCTGGTGCTGCTAATGCTCCTTTAAACCCAGAACAATAACAGAGCTGCTGGGATTTTGTTCTTTTAATGATTTTCAGTGTTTTGCTGTGAGGTGTAGAGTCCCTGCTGTACAAGGGAGCCACGATGAGTCAGGCCTTGGGACATGTTTTGTAAGACTGAGTCTGGAGTTGGAGGCTGTTTGGCTTAAGCCTACACATTCTGGTTTTTCTCTTAATAGAATTATCTGTGCCTTGGGCATTGAAAAAGTACACATTGATGTGGGCATAAAAAATCAGTTCCAAGTTGTAGATAATTGTTTAAGCTATCAGACTCGAGGCTCATGCAGAAGAGTTTTCCTGGGACAAATGTGTTTTCTATTAGAGTTGATATCAATCTGTCAGAAGAGCCTTTTGATTTTCAAAATTTTAGACTAAATAGTTGAGTAATACTTTTGCTCTGCTCTCCCCAACTCTTTCTTCCTTCCCCTTAAGAAAACTCCCTCTTTATTGTTAGCAAGAGATCTTGGGGTGCAGCCAGAAAGTCGCCGTCTCTTTCTGAGAGAGAGCAGCCCCAGCCAGCTTTGGGCAGGAGGTTGTGGCAGGGAGAAAATGTCTTGGGGATGTCCCGGAGTTGGGTGCTGAATTCCCAGGCTGGAAGCATTGATGGGATGGCTCAGACCCTTTACCCAGCCATGCCCCACGTCCCTACTGGGGTGGGCTGCCAGCCTGGATTTTCTGTCATAAGATCCTACTGATAATGTGTGGGACCTGCACTCAAACTGGCACCTTCCTGTGGGGTTTTCCTCACTCTCACATATTCCCCGACCCAAATTCCATCTCTGGGGGCAGCAGTTGGGGTTTAACTTGCAGCATCCCCGAGGCTGCAGCTGCCTATTGTGTATCTGATAACGTGTGAGTTATTTTGCTCCACTAAACTGATCTTTTGTTGCTCTATGACTCACAGCTTTTGCTTTGCTATTGATGCATTTCCCCACTTCAGTCTTTAGCTTTTTCTCCTTCTGTTGCCATTGGCTGTGTCTGTGCCACAACAAACCAGGACAGCAAGGTCACAGATCGTTGTTGGTTGCCTCTGCAACGTGGCCTCAGCTCCTCAGCACCACTGCCCTGACCAGGGCTGAAGTGAAATAATTTTGAGTTTTATGTGGCCTCATCTTTGTCAAATCCCAGTGAATGTGGTTACGTGATGCCATCGGAATGATTCATTCCCATAATTACATATGTTCTGAGGGGTTATTCCCATTGTATTATTAAAAACTAGTGATGTTGGATTTTTGGCAGGGACTGTCTTCCTGGTATGATCTACAGATTTTGTCAATTAAATGAAGGAAAAGTAGATTTCCAAGAGTTCAGGACAAGACTGGACTTGCACTCGGGGCCCTTTTTCAGTGTGGTATTGAGCTCCACTGTTTTATTTAACAGGATAAAGCAGCATCGGCCATCTCCCTCTATTGCAGCAGTTCCCTGCAGAGCACAAGGATGCAAGTGGATTTTGTAGCTCATCTTTAAAATCAAAGCAGGAGATATTGTAGGCAGTTTATCACCACAGCAGCTTTCCCAGCTCAGTTCCTCAGGTGTGGCTTCCCAGGGATACAGCTGGCAGGAGCAGGAGTTAGGGCTCCTTGGCAAAAGGCTCCAGGTGTGACAGCTCTTGGACAGGAAAAACAAAGTGATCCTGGATTGTTGCCTTGGATATGGAGTTCCCAAAAACATGACTGAAAGCAACAGGGGCACTCGGGAGGGAGGAGAAAACTGAAGTCAAGAAAAAGGTTTAGGAGGACTCTGAGAGCCCAGGCTGAGCTGTGGCAGTGGGCTCAGAGCTGTGCAGGCTGCAGAGCCCTGGGCTTCACTCTGGGGACATCTGCCAGCACTGTGGATCCAGCATTCACCAGCCTGCTGGAAGCTAAATGTCCTTCCTTTAATGCAGTTAAATGGGAATGATTTCCTGTGGTTTGATGTGAACAGTCATGGAAAGCAACTTCTCCCCTGCGGGCTGGGCTCCTCTGTGGCACAGGAGGGGCTGGCAGTGCCTCTAAACCAGAGCTTTACCTCAGGCTGTAAATAACAATATACGACCTACCTGGCTGCCTCTTTTTTCCTGTGCTTCAAAAATCCTGGGAATTCCAGCAAGCAGCTCCATCCAAACTATGGTCTGGCATTCAGTGATGTATTACCATGTACATAAATGCCATCAGGGTGATTTATTTGTGGTGACTGATGAAATACACTGGTATTTCTGTAATTTTAATATAGATTTTTTTAAAATGTGATGCCTATCATCTCTCTGTGAAGTCTATTGACTTCATAAAATCTGTATCTATCTATCTATCTATCTATCTAGATATCTGAATTATCCCTTTTAGTATTCTCAGACGATGTAATCCAAACAATAGTTTTGGAGATAACCTGTTTCACTATCCTACTTTGTTGCCTTTAATCAAAGAGCTAAGATTTCTCCTGAGTGAGAAATCATTTAAACATAAACATGGGCTAAGGAGTATATACATTACCTCCACCTCTCTGGGGCTGGAAAGCCAGTGAATTACTGTGTGAGGAGTCTGTGTGCACACAGTTCATTGACTGTAGATGACGAAAAATACAGATTTATATTACCCAGAGAGGGTTAAGGATGTGATAGAACCAACGTGTGTTTGGTGACATTCATCTGCTTTAGGTTCCAAATCTCAGCAAATAAGAGAGAAATTAAATAGTTCCAAACCCACGGCTGCAATCTGTCCGTTATTCCTGGCCCTTTGTTCCCCCCGTGGCATGGGATGTATTGCTCAAAAGCTGAGGAAAGGGACTAGAAACCATCCTGTAGATTCTGAGTGAATGGAATTCTGTCCAGCAAATAACACCAGATTGTTCAGCAGGGAAAATGGAGCTGTTTCCTGTGCAGTGCAGCTCCTGACAAAGCGTCTCTCTGTCTGTCTGTCTGTCCATCCAGCAGTGGCTTCTCCAGCTCAGCATCAAACTGATCAAGGCCCAGGGTGGGAATAATGCAGGAGTTGGAGCAGTGACGTTCCCATCCATGATCCCTGTGCTTCCTTTGGCTCTCAGATGTGGGCAGAAGGCTCTCAGGAGAGGCTCTCTGTGTCTGTGGGCAATTTTGGATTAGCTGGGTTTGACTCCAGTTTTGGTGAATAAACAAATGAAGCTGGTTCAGCAAACCCATTTATTGATTTATTTGTTTAAAGACATGTGTTTTACAGTGATGCCACGGAGACAACACCACAAGAGGGTTATTTAGTGCATGGAAAGAGAGCATTCACGTGTGTGTGAGTTGAGTTGACATCACCCAGCTAAGGACATCTCAGCTTGGACTGGGGAGCTCAATGTGCAGCTCACGTTGGTCAAAAGGCAAAATGTTCCTAAATTCATAACTGAATCAGCTCCCTGGGAGTGGGAATAAGCACAATTCTTGAGCTGACTCAAAAAAAAAAAAAAAGAAAAGAAAAGAAAGGAAACTGGATTTATTTTTTTTTTCTCCTAATTTTTCTAAAACAATTTAATTTTAAAATCACCCCTAATGAAAAATCTTGGATATTCTTAATATGCATCTTAAACTTCCTGTTGCCTTTGTCCCTTTTTCTTCCCATTTTGCTCTGAAAAAAGGGAAGAAAGTAGGGGAAAGGCTACAAGAGAAAGAAGTTGGTCAGTTTTTCTAATAATCCCTAGAGTTCTCTAAAATAGGTTCTGTTGATTTATTACATGCAGTTTAGTTTTGAAATAGTTGTGCTAATAGTGCCAGGATTTACTGTGGGGAATCAAGTCATTAGCAGAGCCTGATGTAGAAAACTTTCCTAATGCATTCTCCTTAATCCTCGCTGAGAACTCGGTGGGGATCGGGCACCAGGAGGGAGGCATAGGGAGTGACAGAGCTGAGCTTCACCAAGGGGGGACTGACTGCTGGGTGCTGCTAAAACTGGAAGGGAAAATGGTTCTGCTTACAAACAATGCCATGGCACAAACAAAACACTTCTCTCACAGGCTAGAAAATAGAGCAGGATTGGATCATTCTGCTGGGAAGCTTTCAGAAATCATATGAACATGATCCGTAAACAACTTCAAGGATGACTTTTAAGAACCTCTTTCTCCCCCTGCTTGGTATGCTGGTCGTTTATCATTGTGCTGAAATGGAATCCCCTTTCAAAGATGTAACAGCTTCTTGTTTACTTAAACACCAAGTGGACGATAGGCTGAAAGGTTTTCCTGCCAGAAGAGCAGTCACGGAGAGCTTGGTGCAGCTCCGGAGCCCAAACAACTGTGCAGCCTCCACCTCCTGCACCCAGCCAAGCCACCCTGGGGTGGCTGGGTGAGGGGACTTGGGGTGTCCTGGGCAGAGCTGAGTCCTCAGTGGGCACCACCACGAGCCACAGGACAGAACCTGGGCTGTGGGTGTGGGCAGGTGATCCCGCGGAGGGACAGGGAGCTCTCCCACAGGTTACCCTGCACACCTGCTGGCTCTCTCTGCCCTCCAAAAGCACAGGGCAGAGGTATGGAAGCAAGCACAGCAAAGATTGGATTCACCAGGGTTAGTCTGGGGTGAGGTTTCCCCTGCTGTTTGCCCTGCCAGGGGAGTTGGAGCTCCAGCAGCACGTCCCTGATCCACCCTGGGCACATCTCTGTGGGCCACGGCACCATCCCTTGGGGCCAGAGAGCTTCTGCTGAACTCTGGAGAAATGAAATGTGTCTCTACACGTTTACACAGAGAAAGCACATTTTAAAATGGCAGGGCAGTGAGTGGTGAGACACCCTGTGACACTGCTGAAGGAAGAGCTCCCTGAGCAGAGCAGTGAGGCCGTGCATCCCACGCAGGGTTCACCAGGTCTGTCTTGCACAGTCCTTGTCCCAGTTCCTCTGCTCAGGTGTCAGCTCTGGCAGAGCAGGAGAATCCGGGAAATTCCAGCCAGTGGGATGCAGACAAGTAGTTTCTACCCGATTTAAAAATTCGTTTTTCTTCTGCAGGACCCGAGCTGTGCCTTCCCCCTCCCGCCTGCCTCCCCCTCCTGCCACACGCCGGGGTGGTGGCCGGCTGTCCCCAGCCCGGGATTGTCCCTCAGCTGTGACTGACTGAGAGGAGTCACATCGTTTCAGCAGCCTGTGTGGTTTGCTGTAACCTCTCATTTTCTCAATCTGCTGTGTGTGTGTTAAGATCCTTCCGTGGGGAATTCCTCGGGGCTCAGCAGGGTGCAGCTGGGGTCCCTCACGCAGGACAGCTGATCTGTGGCTGCAGGGCAGCTGGCAGCATTTTCTGGGATTTTCTTAAAGCTTTGGTGAGTTTCCCTTCCACAAGCGAGTCTCTGTCCTGTGGGACACCAGCCTCCATAGGGGCCAAGGTATGAACCACACACTGAGGAAGCTGGTTGTCATTTTGATTTTGGTTTTTTGTTTTTTTTTTTTAATTTGAAATAATTCTTTGAAGCAGATTCAAGGCAGATACCACTGACCTCTTACCACAAACTTTTAACATGTATTCGCAATGATAAAGTCATACAGCTTAAAACACAAAATAAGGGGTGAGGGAAGAAAAAAGAGGCCACTGCTGTGTGTGTCTGGGTCCAGGTCAGGGAGAGTGGCCATGTGGGTTCAGTCTCATCCCCTGGCTGAGTGGGGCTGTGCTGGGGCCACGTGCTTGGGCTCCAGCTGAGGCCTTTGATCATGAAATCAATCCCATGTCTGGGTCCTTCACTGGCTTATGCTCCACCTCTCCTCCCTGCAGTGTCCCCACAGAGCCCTGGGGCTGTGGGCTTTGCCTCCGTGTGTGCTCCCACTCCTCAGCAGCATTCTTCCACAGTCCTGGGCGGGATGGGGGGTGTGTGCAGCCTCCTTAAGTATTTTGTGTGTGGCCTCTGTCAGCCCGTGGGTCAGTCTGGAGTATATGTCTGTCTCTGGACACGTGTACATGGTGTAGCAGTGCTCTGTTCAATAAAGCTTTCATATACATAGCAGCAACGGAGTCTTGCCTTCAGGTGACACACAGGGCCAGCTACTGGGCAGGGCTGGCAGGGGTCACGGCCACCGTGGCCCCTCTCTGTCTGTTCTTCCTCTTCTTGGTGCCAGACTTTGTGTCTTTGGTGTCTTTCCGATTTCTGTTCCCATTATCTTGCTTTCCTTGCTCTTCCTTTCTCTTCCTTTTCCCTGCAGTGGAGCAAAGGGGCAGCGTGAGGTGAAGGGAGGCGTTGGGGAACAGCCCTGTGCACCTGCCCTGGCCCTGCTGGTTAATTACTGTGCATTTATTTAGTCATGGCTCAGAACCCTTTCCCTCCAACACAGCTGCAATCCCTGTCCATTCTGTAACAAGATAACCAAACCACCACCCATCCTGAAGACGCTAATTCCTGGGAAAAACACACCTAAGAGTTCTAGTAGAGGAGGCAACTCCCATCACAGCAGCACACAGGCATGCTCCCTTGGCTGCTCTCTGGCCAGGGAAGAAACTAAAATAGCTGAAATCTGTGGCACACATGGCAAACTGTGCCAAGGACCACGCCCCTGGGGGCTGTGCCCCTTCCAGCTGCAGCTCTTCCAAGTGCTATCACATCCATATCCCTGCACTTCTGAGGAGTCAGGAGCTGCACAGCACATGTGTGACACTGGACAGTTGGCTGACTCCTTGTGCCTGATCTCTACAGGGTGTGGGGAGGGATGGTGAGACTCCCCACTGATGCCTTAAGTTTGAGCTTTCATGTATTTCAGTTTCTGTGCTGCCCAGGGGTGCAGTTCTGAGCCTCATACTAAGTGTTAGCCAGCTCTCTTCACAGACTAGAGAGACAAAACAAATCCTTTTCCTGCTGAAGACCAAGGACAACTGTTACAAGTTTTCAGGCCCAAAAGCATAAATGGTGGACTGAAGAGAGAAAACAAGAAGGATGGGACTTCACAACCTGAAGCTGTAATTGGACAATTAAACCCCAATATGCAAATGAACCAAAGCTTATAAAAGTGTGAGACCTCGTGATTGTTTGTCCATTTTGTGACCATTTTGGGTCCACCTTGGGTGCAGCCCTGGCCAGGCTCTTGTTCTGCCCAAGGTGTATCCTTAAAGGCCTTTCAATAAATATCTACTTTAGCTCTGTGCAGTCTCTGTTCCAGCTCAGCTTTCCCAAGGCATCAGCACCCCTGCTCACCTTCGGGGCACTGGCTCTTCTGCACCGTGCACCGCCGCACCTCTGTGGTGGCAGGACACAGCGACACGTCCCCAGAGGGCGCCTGCAGGATCCTCCGTGTCCGGTCCTCATTGCCCTTCTTGAAGCCACAGAGCTTCCTTTTCTTGGAGCAGGGCCCCCACGGCCCCCACTCGCTCATTTCACATTGTGCTGCCAGATAACAAGAGGGCCCAGCTGTAACTCACATTCCTGTGGGAACCCAGCTAGCTGGGATGGAGAATAGCCCAGCCCAGGTAGCTTATGCAGAAACCATAAATCTGAGACCATGGGAGGCAGGATATGGAAATCAGGATGCTAATGGCATCATTCCAAAATAGGTCATGTCTCTGGTTCTGGTTCTCCATTGGTTCAGGACCTCTGACATATAAAGTTATGCCCCTGTCCCCCGTTCAGGATTGGACTCCTGCCCTCAGATAATCTCATACTTAATATATTCTTAAGATAGTCATGCCCTCAGGTCTTTGGATGCTGCCTCTTGGACCATGCAGTCACTGCATTTGTTATTTTACCACCATTAAAGTTTATTTTTTCAGTCACTCCATTGTTCCCACCCCTCTATTTTCACCACACTGCCCCAGCTGGACTGGATCTGGAGTCACTGTGAGCCAGTCTGTGTTGGGTTGCCAGCTCAGGCCATCCCAGAGCCCAGCCCTGCATCTCTCCCCCACCTTAGGCTGCAAGGGGGTCTGTGTTTCCCCAGCAGGTTCCTGAGTCCCCAAGCACCCCCCTCCTTGCCACACCACACCAGCTCTGGGTCACAGCTCACAAACACCAGGGGCTGCTCCCATCCAGGCTGATTCCCAGAGGGCTCTGCCCCAGGAAGGGCTGTGCTGTCACCCCCTCGACACCATGAGGGGTTCAGATCATCATCTAACCCCCCCTGCAGCACTACCCACCACCAGACATGCCGAGTTCAGGGCTGCTTACCAGGACTGCTGCACTCCATGGTGCCGTTGGCAGCAGCGTAGCCTTCGGGGCATGTGACATAACATCTCCCTTTGTGCAAATACAAACCTTCCTTACATTTTGTGCAAAAGTTTCGACTGAAACAGGACTCACAGTTCTCAATTTTGCATTCTGGGGAAAAAAACCAAAAAACCAAACAAACACCAAAGCCATCATGTAGTCCAATGTGAACAAAAGACTCAAGAAGCTCTACACTGTCAATCAGGGCCCAGTCCTGGCTCCCAGGGGTCTTGCAGCAGCCAGAGCATGTCTCTGAACATCCTGCCAGGCCTGGATGTGCCACTCAGAAGGGAGTTTTCTTTACACCATTCCCTGTGCTGCAGCTCTCACAGCCAGCCAGCAGCAGCCACTGCCAGGACAGAATCAGGCAGGGTTGGGAAGTTTTGGGCTGGTGCTCAGCTGAGCATCAGTCAGCCAAAGGGGACAGTGTCAAGGATACAGTCCCAGCTCCTGCTGCAGCTGCAGGACAGGCTGCATGGAAAGGGATCTAGATGGAAACCTGGCTGTGAGGGTGCTGTGCATGGACCTGCCAGGGGCGTGATTGCCTGTTTCCACGTCCAGCTCTTTCTGGTGCTCTGGCTACAAGATGCAAGCCAAGGATTTCACTCAGAGCCTCCTGAGCCTGGTGAGCAGCAGAGCAGGAAAAGATGCACTCACTAAATGCCTGAAAGGATCTCCCTCCTCCCAAGGGCTGCCAGTCTGGCAACCCATATAACAAAACTGCCCAGAGGTCCTGCAAGGTCCCACATCCACAGCGTGCCTGTGTGGTGCTGAGCTCTTTTCAGGCTCAGCCCTGCCTCACCCCTTCCATACAGCCACAGCACCTCCTGCACCTGAGCAGAGGCACGTGCTGCCCTGCAGAGACCCTGCCCTGTCCCCCCAGCCCCACACTCACTGATGCACTTGTTCATGTCCGTGTTGCGAAGGCCAAAGTATCCCAGGGGACAAGAGGGCAGGCAAATCCCAATCTGTCGGATATCATTCCTCTCCAGAAGGATGAAGAGTTTGGGGGAACACCTCAGGCACCCATTGAACTCAGAGCACAGGTCACAACCTCTGGCACAGCCCTGACTCAGCTCGGTGCTGACTGGAAGAGCAGGAGAGAGGCAGAGGTTAGTGCTGAGCTCTGGCGACCCCAAACCACTGACAGGAGGGGCAGGAACTGGGATAGAGCAAGGGGCAGAGTCCTGCAGCACTGACACACTGACACTGCTCTGGCCAGACACCATGGCCCTGCCCCTGATGGCCACAGGAGCCAGAGCTCTGCCCAGCACAGGCAAAAGGGTCACAACAGCGGCTGTGCTGAGGAGCAGGACCCAGAAGCAGCCCCAGCTGTGCCCAGAGCCCCAGCACTGTCCACCCCTGCTGCCTCCCAGCCCTGCTGCCCATGTGGGGCAGACACCAACCATGGGCACGTGCCCCCAGCACCTCCCGCTGCCTCCCTGCTTGGAGCTGGAGGTGCCACCAAGCCAAGGACCAGCAGGGACCACAGTGCATGGCCCTGGGGTGAAATTGCTCCACTAATTCCCTCCATGCTGTGTCCCAGGCTGGATCTCACTCTGACCCTGCCGATGTTAAATTTTCTCTGGCAGTCAGGAGGTGTCACTGCCCCCAAAATAGAGATGTGTTCTCAGCTCCTACATTCAGTCCAAGAAAAATACTCAATCCCATGTCTTGAGAGTTTTCTGCTTTTCATTATCGTATAAAATGCTGCTTGTTTTGAAACCAATCGCATTCTTTGCAGACTAGAATGCAGGTTATTTTTATTAGTTTATTATGCAAGCCATGTCCTTGTTTATAGAAAAGCTGTGTATTTAAAAGATGTATTCTTTTAAATACCGTGTTTACTACACTTCAAAAGCAAGAGCAGAGCAGCACAGTGTTCACGTGTCAGGACTAGAGGTGAGAGAGCTGCCTTGTCCCCCTGCAGTGACACAAGAGCCTGGCAGCCCCCTCTGCCTGCCCCAGTCCCAGCCCCACCATCAGGCCTGTGGGCGTGGGGCTGCTTCAGCCTTGGGAAGAGAAGGGAGGGGGGTCCTCAGCCCCCAGCTGCCAGGAGGGTTCACTGGTCTGGATTGGGACCCCCTTGGCACTGTGGGGCCTGGCCCCTCTACACAGAGACCCCCAGGGATCCAGCCCCATCCCTCCTGCAGCGCTGGGCCCTGGTGCCAAGCTCTGCCTCCATGGCAGAGGTATAAACTGGGCCCTCACTGGAAATTGCTCTTTATAGCATTAGCCATGACGTCAGCTTTTCCTTGTTCTCCCAGGGCTCAGCGGTCCCAGTTTCAATATAAAATCAATTTTATATAATTCAATTTAAACTAGTTTTAATGTAAAACAGCTCCAACATGAGCTTGCATAAAGGAGGGCAAACGCCCATGGCTGCTCTTGTGCCAGTTTTGCCTGGCTGCCCTGCACGAGCCCCACCAGGGACCCTCAGGGCTGGAGGCACAACCGACCCCCTGTGACCTCAGGGGACACTGCAGCCCAGAGCTGTGGCAGGTCAGGGATATGGGGAGTGGGACTGTGGGATCTCTGCAGGCTCTTGGGGCTCCACAGGCCCTGCCCAAGTGTTCCCTGTCTTGTAAACACATTCACAGCAGCACGACCTTCACGGCACCATGAGAGGAAAAAGAGAAGAAAAGCATTTCATACATACTTCGTCTTTGCCTCTTGCCCTTCACCACTTTGCTGCTGCCTGTTAGATCCATCGAGCTTAGAAAAACCACCACCACAAGCAGTCCAAGCTGCATAGTAACTCTCCAGCGCTGCAGCCCCTCCGTCGTGGGGTGGTTGGGGGATTGTGCTCCACAGCTGGGCTCTCTGCTGCCGCTAAATCCTCTCGGGTGGGATCAGAGCTGAGAGTCTGTGCACAGAGCCACGTCTGGGACCATATCCACAAAATACAGCAGCACCAGCCAGCTTAGGTAGCAGGTAACATGGCTCTACCTTCATCCCTGTCAGGAGTGCAGGAGCTGGGCCCTAGTCCCATCGGGGGCTCGGCAGTGGGCGTTAGCTGCTCACAGTTTCCAGGTACAATGGCAGGAACTGCAAAAGAAGAGGAGAACAGGTTAATGTGACAGACAGCATCACTCCCACAATGGCTGGGGGTGAGCATGAGGGTTGTGGGGTGCACTGGGGGTGCTGGCAGATGCCAGCACCTGGAATGGTGTGGGGAGACCTGTGCTCAGCCTCATCCATAAGTCCCTGTTGCTAACAATCAGCGCCCGTGGAAGTGCTCAGTGCATCTTTGCCATCTGCTAGTGCTGCAAACAGTAGTTTTAGCTGGAACTTGTTTAAAATAGAGCCAGACCCCTGGGCTGCCCTCCCCAGGCAGCAGATGGCTGCTGCGGGTGCCAGGCACACAAGATGTTTCCCATCAAGCGGGCACCTCTGGGGCTGGTAGTCAAGCCAAGCACAGAGCGAGCCTGCAGTCCCCAGCCAGGGCTGGGGCTGTCTGGGGACGGGGTGGGATCCTCCACGAGCTGCCCAAAACGCTGCTCTGAGGGAATTTCCAAACCTCCCATCTCCCGTTCCCCGAAGCGCAGGGCAGGGTCAGCGCTGCCTGCACAGGGCTGAGCGCGGGAGCTGCTCTGCCCCAGGCTCACCGGCAGAGACAGCCAAGAGTGGGACAGAGAGTCCAGTGTGGGGCAGTGAGACCAGCGTGGGGCAGAGAGAACAATGTGGGGCAGAGACCAATGTGGGGCAGCGAGGCCAGTGTGGGGCTGAGAGAGCAATGTGAGGCAGGTGAGCCTGGCGTGTGGCAAAGAGTCCAATGTGGGGCAGTAAGCCCAGTGTGGGGCAGAGACCCCAGCATGGGGCAGGGAGACCAGTGTGGGGCAGAGAGAACAATGTGGGGCAGTGAACCCAGCTTGGGGCAGTAAGACCAATGTGAGGCAGTGAGACCAATGTGGGGCAGTGAGACCAATCTGGGGCAATGAGCTCAGCATGGGCAGAGACCCCAGCATGGGGCAGAGAGACCAATGTGGGGCAGTGAGTCCAGCCTGGGGCAGTGAGCCTAGCATGGGGCAGAGAGCCCAGTGTGGGGCAGTGAGCCCGGCTGCAAGTGCTGCACTGCCCTCACCAAGGCACGGCACAGAGCAGCCCAAAGCACACGGCAGGACAGAGGGATGAGATGGCCACACCAGCAGGGCAGGCCGGGCAGCAAACCAATGGCTCTGCATCAACTTGTGGAGAGAGAAGGGAAGCCCAGCTGCCCGACAGCCAGCCAGCACCCTGGACTCCACATGTACCATCCTTTCCAGAGAGTGCCCAAGCCCTTGATCCAGCTGGCTGCTGACAGGGCATTTTCCCTGTAGTTTTCATGTGGTTTTCCCTGTGCCCGGTGTGAAGCAAGGGCAAGCTCCCTGCTGCACCAAGAGATCTGGCACTGCCCAGCCGGGCCCCGCTCCCCTCTGCAGCTGGCAGAGCAAAGCCCTGCCAACGGCGGACATTGTGTCGGAATAAAGGCGACAACATTTGCTCTGTGAAGTCAAATGAAACAGAAAATTGTTTTAATCCCTTTATAACAACTGCGCAATCACCGATGCCCCAAACAACTGGTGGCGACAGTGCTGGAAGTGAGCCCGGCCTCAGGCTGGGAGGGACTCGGTCCCCAGGGGCCGGTCCCCTCCCTGCCACACCCTGCCGGGGTGGGGGACCTGCTGAAGGGACACTGGCCCTAAGCTCCAGCGCACCTGAGGGGAGTTATGGCCACAGAGCAGAACACCTGGAGGGCGGGGGCTGCCCCAGCAGCTGCTGCGGGCAGATGTGACCCGGTACTGCCGCTGTGGCAGCACAAGAACACTGAGCTGTGCCTGCTTCGGGCACCTCCCGGCAGCATTTTCTCACCTGTGCCGGCAGAGCTGGCGGCCACCGGGCGCTGTGGGGACATCACTCACTGTCCCCCCGCCCTGGTGGTTCTGAACTTTTCACCGTGTCCCTGCCGCGACTGCCGGGGCAGGAGCCCAGCGCTCCCCATGTGCTTGTCGTTACAGCCCACGGCTCGTCCGCAGGATTTTCAAATAAATAATTAGTCACTTGTGTAAACACCAACTTGTTCCGCACTTCCAAGCCTGTTTGCTGCAAAGCTGCTTTATAAACACTGTCAAGTGCTTAAGCCGGGCTGCGGGAGTATTTACGGAGCTGTGCAGGGCAGGGATCCCCGCAGCTCCTCTGCCCTGGGCACGGCGCCTGGGGGGCAGCGGGGCAGGAGGGGACAGGTGGTGTGGGATGGTCCTGCCATGCCCAGCACGGCCACAGGACCCTGGAGATGTGAGCAGCCCCGTCAGTACAGCACACCCCAAACTGTCCCCGAACGAGCTCCCAGTGCCAGCGGCTCCGGTTTTTAATTACGGCGGCTTTGCGGGTGAAGCGCGTTCACAGGAAGCACACGCCGTGTTTACACAACACTCACAGTTTGGGCACGGTCCCCCGGCGTGGGGACGGCAGCAGGGATGGATGTCCGGAGGGAGCAAACACCGCCCCGGCGTGCCAAGAGCCAGCGTGACGCTCGTGCGGCCACCGCAGACCCCAATTCTGAGGGCTCGGGCAGTCCGGGGCAGGGCAGTGCCATGGGAAACCCTGAGATCGCAGCACAAACCGAGCGAGCACACGCTTTTCCCTCCTTGTTTCCTCGCTTTCTAGCCCAAAGAAAGACTGTGCTGAGCTGCTGCCTCAGCATAGAAAGGCCCCTGGCATTCTAGGTGCTGCAGTCAAGTGTTTTGGCAGGTCACACATGATCCAGATCACCCTCATGAGCACCTGGTGGTGCGTGGTGGGCTCTTCCCACCCTCACTGCAGGACACGAGTTATGATTCTTTCTGTTACTGCAGCCATCGGTCAAGCTCAGGTTGCTACAAACAATTTCCAGTCTAAACATTAGCAGGATTTATGCCATTATCCCATCTACAGGAAGAATTTGGGGTAACCTGAATTGCTCTGAATTCATTTATGGAGAGACCTGGCCCCTGAATCTGAGATGGCACTAAGCCTTGTTTGCAATTCAATCAGGATAAATTGGTCCTTGGGAGCTCCAATACAAACCAGAAAATGTAAACCATCCTGATAATTTGCCATTAGTCCTCCTACACACAAGGTGAGAAAGACCAACATTATATCCCCGGGATATTTGAGACCTAATCCACAATAACTAAATTGCTGATATATTGCCTCTTGCTGAATGTACCAGGGATCCGAAATGTAAACAGGCTCTCCAAAGGTTTACTGAGCCTTGGAGAGAAGGACCAGATGCTGGAGGCAGGACAAACCTGGTTACAGCAGGAATGAACCCCTGGGAACTGCCAGGTCACTGCCAACAGAGGGCTGGGCACCAGCTGTGAGGTGGGCAATTTGGATTTCCAGGTCCTGGAGCTGGATAGGGAATTTGAATTTCTTTTTGGTAGTCAGCGAGGGGTGTGAATATGCACAAACCGACTTCCTGCAGGAGGAGTCATGGTTTTGCAGGGTCTCTCTTAGGTTAGTTTGGTCCCACATCTCCCAGCCTCACACAGGGGACAGCACCTGGGACACACCTGGGACCTCTCCCCAGGGCAGGGTCTGGCTCTGAGAGGTTGTGGGTGGCAGCAGCAGCTCCACGCTGCCATCCTATTCCCCAGCCTGCCTTTGTGCAGCTTTCAACATGCCCCTCAAATACCAGTGATGGCACCTGGTCACCCATTGTCCCTGTCCCACAGGCACACAGTGATGTGCCCACGCTGCTGGTGCTCCCTGGGCCTGCTGTCTGCTCTGCCTGTGCCCCACTTCCCTGCTGGTGACCCCATGGCAGAGCTCCCTGCCTGCTCCAGCAGCCCTGCCGTGGGTGGGAAGGGCTGAGAGAGCAGGTTGGGGCCCTGGTTCTCTTTGGGAAAAACCCTCTTTTCTGCTGTGCTCCCCAGGGCTGATTTCCTGTGTGCAGGGCTAATGCTCCAGGAGCAGCCCCGTGAAAGCCCCAGCAGTGGAAGGTCCCCCCACGCCTGGCTTGGCCATCACAGCTGCCACAGGGTGTCTCACGTGCCTCTGGCAAACATCTCTGCACATGCACAGGCAGAGCCACTTTGTTCTGCTTAATCCTTGAAGCAATAAAAAGACGGCTGCATTAAGTCAAATTTCCGAACCAGAAGGTCCTCATTTGATATTAGACCCCAGTGCCAAGTTCTGCAAAATCCCCAACCCATAAACTTCACTGAAAAAAAAAATATAAAATAATAAAGCCCAATCTGGCAGCAGAGCTCTCCACAGCATTGTTGAGGTCTGACTCCTTCCACCAGCTCCTGCACTGCATTCCCCAGCTCTGCAGAGCCGTGCTGTGACCCGCTGGTGGGGAATACACTGAGGAGAGGCTGCTGCTCGTGGCCACCCCTCTGTCCTGGCAGTGGGAGCTGCTCTGGGGGTCAGCAGCACCTCAGCCCCTGCAGCTCCAGCCCCCAGATCCAGCCACAGCTCCTCTCCTCCCTCATGCAGTGCCCCCACAGTAGCAGCTCCAAGAAACGCTGTGATCCATAGTGCCACAGGCCTCCCTCCAGGAGTGCTTGTGCTTCAGCACTGTAAAACATCAGGAAATGTTTTACAGGGGGATTCCCATGGCCCTCATGCCAGCGCAGAGGCAGCAGGCTGCTCTGGAGAAGAAGGAGGAGGAGGCAGAGCCCTGAGGCAGGCTGCAGGATCCATGCCTGCTGCTTCTCCACAGAACCAGAGCAGCATCTGGAGCTGCACTGGAATCATCCTGGCAGGCACAGCTCTGTGCCTGGGGGTCTCACTGCAGTTATGGGGGCAGCAAACCTGTGTCTGTTAGGTACAGCTCGGGTGGGTTTGAGCCTCCTGCAGATCAGTGACTCACCAGAACAGCACAACCAAATTTCAGACCAGGAAACAGAACAGCCCAATTCGGGGTAGCACAGACCAGGGCACTGAAAATCTGGCTCTTCCCCCAAAAGGACTCCCTGAAAGCCCATTGCTGAGCAGGGACATGCTCAGCAGGTGCCCCAGGAGGTGTGGGGTGGACACACCATGTCAGGTATAGCCCTGGGGGTGGGGAGCTGAGGTTCTGAGGCTCATCCTACAACAAGTGCACACATTCAGCTCAAGATGCAATTCCCGTCTTATTTCTGTGGAAATCCACGCAAACAAGTGCATACAAATCCTTCCACAACAGACCCTGCCTGCCAGCTTTGTAAACACAAATTTCCAGGCTCACAGGGTTCTGATGAGCCATGAGCTGCTGTGCTGAGCTGCAAAGGCAGAGCCAAAGCCTGAAGCCCAGGGCAAAGCCCTGAGCAGCACCTGGGGCTCCCTGCTGGGCCATGTGCACAGGAACCATCTGCCAAGCAGGGCTTCCTGAAGGGATTCCCGGTGCTCTGGCTCTCCCAGACATCACTGCCTGGGAAACCTGAGCCCTGCAGAGCCAGGACTAGCACCAGCTCCAGCAGCAGAGGAAAACAAACTGGGAAAAATAACCCACAACCTCAGCTTCGGGGATGTGGCAGGACAGAGCAGGAGGGAGTGAGCAGGCAGCCAGGGTGTCCTCCACACACCAGTTGCTGCTGCCAGCCTGGACTGAGCCCACCCAAACTCTGCCTTTTTTGTGGGATGACAGCCCCCTGCACCACTAGGACAGGGAGAGCAGGTTCTGAGCTGTGCAGGCCTGGCAGTGCTCAGGGTGGTTTGCAGTGCAGGACATCATCCTGCAGCTGCCCCACTGCCCATGGGGGTGTGAGGAGGCTGCAGCCCCAGAGGATCTTCCTGGAGGCAGCTGGCTGTGGGTATGGCAGGAAACCTGTCAGAATTTGTCAGCTTTTAGGCAAAGACAGGCACTTCCATCCTTGGCAAGGTGACAGGTCACCCTCACACCGCACAGGGGAAGGGTCTGTGCTGCCAGTGCCACCTGTCTCAGCTGCACGGTCCCCTCTGTCCCAGCCCAGGGCTGTCCCCATAGGCCAGGAGGGTTGACCTGGCCATCATCTCTGTTGCCAAGCACAGTCCCAGCCTCACAGTCCAGGCAGAGCTGTGCCAGCTCACATCTAGCCCTGCTGATGGAAAGGTGGGGTTGGTGCTGGGCTCAGCTGCTGCCTGCACACGGCGGCTGGTTCTGGCTGTGCTCGGGGCATCCCTGCCCCTGGATCTCCCCCGCACCCCGGCTCCTCCCTGCCGCGTCCCTCAGGGTGGTGCTGCTGCTCTCGCAGCGGCCGCGCAGGGGCCGGGGAGCTGATCCAGCTGAAACGAGCCTTTTTTCCAGCGTGGTTTCCAGGCGTGTTGCAGCACTGGCATTCCCAGGCCCGCGGTGCCGCTGCCATCCTCCCACCCGGCCTCCACAGCGGGGTGAGTGGATGGAGTCAGGAGTTCACCCGCTCCAGGGGCACCAGTGGGCTTCAGACAAAATCACTCCCAGTGGAGAACCCTCCAGGCAGAGTGGAGAACCCTCCAGGCAGGGTGGAGAACCCTCCAGGCAGATGTTTCACTGCAAGTGCCCAGTCCCTGTGGGATCTCAGCCCAGACCTGGCCACCCCAAACGGCCCTGCAAGCACTGCCCCAAGTTCACAGACCTTCAGGTGGCTGGATTTTTTTTTTGTTTCTGTGGCTACCTGCTGACCCCTGTGCAGCAGAGTGGAGGCTCCATACCTGCCTTATCATGTAGCATTTTCTTCTGCCACTAGTACCCTATTTTAATGCCTTTTACTGTAAGCTGCCTCTTTAAACCCAAACCACATCACCTGAACACCCCTGCTCCGTGCCCAGGGCTGTTCAAGGGAAGAACACAGATGCCTGACTGAGCTTTTAGAACACTCCAGCAGCCGTGGGGTGACCAAGCCGCAGTCACCCCCACCCATTCTCACAGCCCCCAGCTCCATCAGCACCAAGGATCGAGGCTGAACTCACCTGGACCCTCACTGGGGAGCCCTGGCTGACCCACGGCAGCCAGCCCTGCATCCAGCAGCACATCAGCACCTCACACCGCGTCTAATTACTGCCATAATCCCTCATTAACTGTTTCTCCGCGGCTCCCCCGCTCAGAACCCCGCAGAGCCCGTACTTACCCCGCGCTCCCCCAGCGCCTGCCGTGCCCCCATGGGTGCCTGGCGGGAGGCTCGGCTTGCCTGCAGCCACAGCAGCACCGAGACAGCGGCAAATTAAAACTGTCCCGTCCTCCCGGTGCCCCCGGGATCAGGGGGAGGGCAGGAGGGCACGGCCACCCTCTGCCCCGCGGCCGGCGGGACCCCGCAGCTGGTCCAGAACCAGCTCCAGATCAGTACCCCGAGAGCAGCTCTGTGTGTCCCCGTCCCCACGACCGGAGGGTAACACGGTGGCAGGGGACACAGCCCAGCTTCCCTGCAAGCCCCACGCACCTCGGGGAGGGGGGGGAGGAAGGGGATCCCGCAGATCGCGCTGTGATTTCGCGCAGCTCTCATTGTCTGAACTCATTATCCACGTTGCACAAGGCGAGCCCGCAGTCAGATGCTGACACGGCTCGCGTTCTTCATTAGCAGCCCGCGTTGCAAAAGCTCCATCGACACAAACATGCATGCTTGAAGCCCTTACCTTCAACTTGTCACTCCCCTCATCACTGCGGAAAAGACTCTACTGGGTTCTCAGATTTAAAACACTAAAAGAGCAACTACAAAATTCCTCAGTTCCTCCAGAGAAAGTTACACACACGTTTCTGTCAAAAAAAAAAAAAAAAAAAAAAAGAAAAATATTCATATTCATGGCGAGTTCATGGAGAAGTCTGGTGCGTTTGGATATTTTGGTCACTTGTTTTTTTCTAAAGCTGGTTTCTAACGGGATGCCAGGCTTTCCACTGAGAAACAAACCCTTCTGCAGGATCTCAGCTCGTAAAGATCTCTCAGGCTGGTTCCTACTCCACCAGCCCACGCTGCTCCCTGCGTATGCAAAGCAGAAAGTATGTGATCATATCACAGCAATTTGCACATTAATAAATCCTGGTCTCAATCCGTAGGCTCCGTCCCCATCCACCGGGTAGGGGCTTTTTTATTATTATTATTATTATTACCAGAGTATCCAGCTTTGTAAAGGCATCCAGTGCAAACTCCTGCATGAGGGAATTCCACCCCACTAGTACCACCTCCTAAGACAATATCCAGCCAAAATATTGTGACTGTTGCAAAACCCGGACTGGAGCTCCACAAAGGACCTTCCAGCCTCGCATCCAGAGCCAACGGGGTCTCAGTAAATTACTGCAGAGTGACACACCATCGAGTTGTCTTTGTAGTCTTTTTTATTTATGACAGTTAATTCCGAGTTATTACTAACATTTTAGTGGTAAGTGGCATATGAAGTCATCAGCTGTCACAACTGCATCTGTTAATAAACATGTCAGATATTAAAAGCAGCTTATTATCCTCTGGAGGGGGGGAAGGCATGAAGGCAAAGAGCTCAGAGCCTGGTTGTTTTTCCATCGCTGGCTGTGCAGCAGGAGGAAATATTCCTGCTCAGGAGAACAGCCAGGCTGCAGTGGGACTGCCTGGGACACCTGCCCTCCAGCACAGCCTGGGAGCTCTCCTCCCTGCTCTCCTCCTCTCCTCCCTGTGCTCTCAGCTCCCTTTCCCTCCTCCACCTGCACTCCAGGATGGACCCGTGACAGACCCCACTTTGTGCAGGTGAACAGGGGATATCAGTGCTCAGACACCTTCCCTGAGCCCCACCATGCCTGGTGGGAGGGGCACATCCTGCACTGGTGCTCAGGTGGCAGCCAGGTGTTCCCAGGGGCCCCACTTGTCCCAGCACTCCTGTACAAGCCACTCAGAGGAGTTGGTGGCCACCCAGAGGAGTTGGTGGCCACCCAGAGCAGTTGGTGGCCGCCAGCCCCCCGAGGGCCAGCAGTGCTGGTGCCCAGCCATGACTGACCCTCATCCCTGGTTCTCACAGGGCTGATGTGATGCTCAAGGCCATGGGGCTCTGCCCAGAGCCCTGGTGCCCTGGGTTGTCCCAGGGGTGTGTGACAAGCTGCCAGGCAGCCCCTCAGCATGACGTGCCCGTGGACCCTGGCAGCCTCCTGGGGGAGATTCCCCAAGCTTGCAGGGCTCTGAGATAGAAGCCAGAGGGCACAAACTCCTTCAAACCATGTGAAGAGCCCTGTGGTGGCTCCTGAATCCCTCCTGGATCCCCTGCTGGGGCCAGGGCTGTTCCTTTTCAACACTCTGCTGCCCATGAGCCCCCACTGAAGAGAGGTCCCTGAGTACCCCTGACACTGCTGGCATGAGCCCTGGAGAGCTCACTGGGACTCAGGGTGGACCTGGCAGCCCTGTGAGGAAGAGGAGGGCAAGGACATGGACACAGAACGTGGCCTCAAGCAGCCCCCAGACACAGAGATTCAGGGAGACTCATGGATTCCTCACACACCTGCCACCTTCTCTGCTGTGAACACAGAGGTGCAAAATGACCCAAACACAGGCAGGAGGGAAATCTCATCCTTTCTGCAGCTTTTCCTTTTGTGCTGTGTGTGTTTTAGTGCTCGTGTACATGGAAGTTTTATTCATCCTGAATTTTCCTTGGCACCTCGTTAAATGTCCCTGGTTTCCTATTAGTAAGTGATGTCACTGAGATCTTTGCTGTCTCACAGGAGTGTTGTGAGTGTGTTCTGCTTGTTGGCAGATGCTGAGCAGTCACTGCTGCAAATCTCCATACCAAACCCCTTTTTCTGTTTTTATTTAGGGCTTTTTCACTTTCTATTCTGGGAAATTCTCAAGTACCATCAAATGTTGTCAGAGACAACGTTACTCTGTTGACCGTATGAGTAAAGAAATCTGATTAACCCAAGATCTGTATTTCATGCACTTTGAGCAGCCAAACCTCCTTTCTGGTGCTGGAATGGTGCAGCCTCATCTGACAGCTGTAGATCGAGTTTCTGAGTGAGCAATAAACCCCAGAGCCAGAGCTCTGTACTGGCAATGCTGACAGACCCAGATGCAGCAGCAGGGCTACTGGCACAGCAGAAATCAGCCAACAGAGCAGTGTGTCTGCCTGAAGGCAGCAGGACATGCTCACAGCTCCCTGGTGCCAGAGGTGTCATTGCAGAGCCTGGGAAATCAAACTGAGACCTGCCTGCACAATAAATCCAGCACCAAGTCCTACATTTCTTCCCCCTCTGACAGGAGCTCATTTACAGGCTTGGTTTTCTTTAGCTAATGGCTGTTGAGGCTGATCCTGAATTAATCACAAACAGGTTGTTTCCCTCCTGTACAAAAGGACATGAAATTCCCCGTTTTAGCAGGATAAGATGCCAAGCCACTCCAGATTGGAAGCAGAGGGTTCTTGGACATCCACAGTGGGTTCCCCAGGCTCCTCTGGCTGGGACATGGGCACAGTGGCTCTGCACAAAGCTGAGGGGACAACCCCACTCCGTTCTGCACGGGAAGAACTCCCCCACATCCCTTAGCCCACCCTTGAAGTACGTGGTTCTCCTCTGCATTAAAAACCTGCAATAATTGGTCCAATTTCATCCCTCTGTAGTTCCTGCTTTGCAGAACCCTCTGCCTCTCTCAGAGAAGGAGAAGGTGTCTCCATGGAAGGCTGACCCTGCCCGGGGACTGCAGGGACCACCAGGAGCCATGTCCCCTGCCCCTGGTGCAGCTGAGGACAGGGGGGCTGTGGGTGTACCCAGGTCTGCACCAAGCAGATCCAGCACTGAGCACCACAGCTTCTTTCAGACCCACATAACCCCACCAGAGCCTACAGATTCCCAGCTGGCACAGGAGGTGCATTACTCATCCCTGGTGCCTCATCAGCCTTTGATAATATCTCAGCATAAGCAAAAAGCAGAAAAGACACTCACAGAGAAAGCAGAAGGAAAGCCAGTATGTCCTGAAGTGTCTGTGACACTCCCAGACTGGACACCAGGTCTTTTCTGGTCTGCTGCTCTGAGGCTTCTCTGCTGCAGGATGACTGATAGCCCAGGAAATTGTTTGTAATGACACCTGAGCATCAATCAGCAGCCCGAGTCTGAGGAGCAGAGTTCTGCCAGTGCTGCCACTGCCTCGACACTTGCTCTGGCTGCAAGGCACAGACTGTGCTCCTGGCAGGGGCCAAACAGCCTGCCCTGGGGTCAGGCACCCTCATCATGCCTTTTGTGGGAGGGGGGAGAGCCAGAGGATGTGGAGCTGACTTCCTGATAGGATCACCCAGGCATGCCTCTGCTTCCCAAGCAAGCCTGGGCTTTCATCCAGCCTGTGCTGTGCTCTGAGGCAGCAGCACTGGCAGCCTGGCCCGGGCTGGAAGTGTCTTCATCTGGGATTGTCCCCAGATCCTCATCCCAGAGTGGTGCTGAGAGCCACAAGCTGCAGAATTCCTTCTGTGCAAAGGTCTCTGCAGGTGACAGGAGAGTGAGACCCTGCCAGCCCAGAGGTGGGGGGGATGAGATGCCCCATCCTGCCCCAGATGTGGTGTGGGCACAGCTGGCTCCTGCCTGCAGCCCGTGCCCTGTGGGCTGGTCGGGAGTGGTCCAGCAGGACTGACCTGCCCTAGGCTCACCATGCCCAGGGCAGGGGGCAGCTCCTGTGTGCCCCACCAGCTGCCTTCCTATTCAGACCCTTTCCTTGGACCTTTCAGCTGGCACCTTGTCTGTGCAGTCTGGGCATTTCCCCTCTCCCCAAGGAGCAGCATTATGTGCATGTTGGGAAATGCTCTTTTCCCATTTGCTGCATTTTCATTTGCATTTGCTGAGCTCTTTTCCCAAATGCTCTTTTCCCATTTGTGAGGGCCCTTTCCCCTGTTGTTTGAGGAATGCTGTTTGAATTAGCTGCACGGATTGCAAACAGACCCCGTTGTTTTCCTTTCCCAATGCAGGGAGGCTTCTGTTCTCTCTGGCCTGCTGGATTAACCAGGGGCCTTACACACTGACCTCTCTGCAGCTCAGGGAAGCTAATTTAATCCCAATATTGTTACAGATCACAGCAGGACGGATGTCACAGATTCCTTGAGGCAAACCAGCATGGAGTGCTGGCAGGGACAGCAGCACGCTGTGTTTATAGAGGAAAGAGCTGCTGCAATTTTTTTGTTAAATTCCCTCTACAAAACTCCTGCAGCTGGGGAGGACAGCAGCACTGGGGAACAGGGGGATACCCTGAGTACAGAGATCCAACTGAGGAGATGCTCTGCCTGCATCCCCTGGCATGCCAGAGGGTGGAGGGTGGCTCTGAATCCTGGCAGAAGAGAAGGAGATGCAGACTCGCATTTCCTCACTATTTCTTTCTCATTATTATTTTTTTCCCTTGGTACCTGCTCCTGAAACTGGTCTGTGGTGTGATGCTGAGCCTGGAAAAGGCACCAGCACCCTCACAGCAGGGCAATCTGCATCCATCTCACTTGTAATTCCAGGGGGAGGATCTGCCTTCTCATCCAGCATCTCAGCTCTGCCTCCCCTGCCCCACAGCCCCCTGAAACCATCACTGTCCCCAGCAGAGCCAAGGAGGATCTCCAGCCCCCCAGGCAGGGCAGAGGGGTGCAGGAGCCACCAGGGTTTGGGGGAAGCCCTGCCTGTCCCAGCATTGCTCGGGTGGGGTTTGATGTTTGGGAAAAATAAACCACTTTGGGATGCTATTAAAGAGAAGTTTGAATGATGACACATCACAGGGCTGGGACTTGCAGCGTTTCTTGTAAGCTCCATCCAGAGCTGGAAGTGGAAGAGGCCACTGGCACAGCCAAGAGGACATGAAACCAAGAGTGTCTGCAGCAGGAGTGGCTTTGTGAGCAGCTTGTCCCTCCCCAGGCATCTGCTCCTCCCCTCCTGCCTCTGCTGCTGCAGATGTCCCTCAGGACAGAGCTTGAGGAGCACGGATGGGGCACCCAAGGGAGCCACAGCCCTTTGAGGCAGTCCTGGGAGACTGGGACAGGGATGGGAGCTGGGCATGCAGCCCCTTCTCGAGCCCATCCTTCTCTCAGCCATGATCAGCTCTTGGGAACATTCCTGCTGGATGACATTTCCCAAGGCATAGAGAGAAAAAAAAATAAAATTAAAAAAAAAAAAAAGCACTTTTTTTCCCAATATAAATTCTTGCAACATTACAAACCCCACACAATAGTGGTAAGCCCTGGAACGGCTGGGGGTAAAAAAGTTACAGTTCAACATGGAAATAACACTGCCATCTCCAACTGGTGAGTCCCAGATGTGGGACATCATGTGTGACAAAACCCCACAGGCGGGACGTGCAGGAAGACTGTAATTGTTGTGGGCTCCCATCACTGTGTGGGGACAAGGCTGGCAATGCTGGGAGCTCCGTGGGTCACCTGCCACAGCCAGAGCAGAGCCCTACACCCCGGGCTGGCACTGGGAGTGACATGGAGCTCCTTGTTGGCCCGGCTGTGCCCACAGAGAAGAGGCTGCAGCAGAAGAGACCTGAAACAGTTTTGGGGTGATTTGGGGGATGCTGGAGTAGTTTGGGAATGCCCCAAGCATGAGCTGGAGGTTCCTGCCTACCCACAGGATGGATGCTGGTGCTCTGGGTTGTAATGACACAACACCAGCGGGTGGGAAGTGCCTGTCCCTGTGTCCTCACTCACAGTGGACGTGTGTCCCCTAGGCAGGGACCCATTCAGGTTGTCCCAGGAGCATCCCTTCACTGAAAGCAGCTGAATAAATCAACAGCAAACACGTGGAGGGGAACCTCGTGCAGCAAAAGCAGCAGTGATGTGCTCGCTCTGCTGTATCCTGAGCCACTTGCAGAACACCTGTAATTACTTTAATTAAACCAAGGGCACATGTCTGCCCGTGCCCAGCCACCTCCTGCCACACGGAGGTTCTGCAGAGCTTTCCAGCAGAGCTTTGCTGGTGTGGATGGGAAATGTCCACATATTGTGTCTTGAGCTGTAGAATTAATTGGATGCAGCGCTGAGCAAGGAGCTGATTGTGCTTGGGGGTTTTGGTCACGGCACAGACATGGAGGAGAGTGAGGCCCAGGCCAGGCACTGCAGGATGAGGCTGGGATGAGGACAGGGGGCAAGATTCAGGCTCCTAGAGGTGGGGCACAGGGAGGCCAGGGTGGGGAGGATGAGGAGTGAAAGGCTCCCTCAGTGGGAGGGACGGGCAGCACAACTATGGCAGCTCTGCCCTTTCTCCTTCTGCCTTTTGCCCCCTTTCAGTTTTTGGATGCATCCATTGTGTGGGACCTCAAGGCGAGGCTGTGCACCCTGAATCACCTCACATCACCCCATATCATTCTGTATCACCAGCCCTCTTTACTGCCCCTGTCCCCCTGCATCTCCACCCCAATAACTCAAATAACCCCAATAACCCCAATAACCCAAATAACCCTACACCACGGCACCAACACCACTTTAGACACCCGAGCCTGCATTTGTATGGATTTTAAATATCTACAGGATGACAGCATGAGGAAGAGATGGGTCAAGCCTGGCTGTTTCAGGAGGCACAGCAATCCCAGCACAGGGCAGGACAAGCAAGAACAGAGCCAGAGCAGCCGTGGGGCAGTGCAGCAGGAGGTGGGGCAGTCTCTCATGGTGCCTCTGCCCTAGGAGCTTTGGGGGTTTCATTTCCAATTAAGTTTTTCATATGGTAACATTCAGAATTTTGATGGGAGATGAGGCTACTTTTGCCTGAGAGAGAACATACTTTCACTGCTGCGCCTGGCCCAGGAATGAGCTCTCCACTATTAAAATGTAATTTAATTTATCTCCGTGGGTTTTGCGATGATCGGGATTTGCTCTAAGGAGACCTTTAAAGGAGAATTTTTGCATTATTGAATGTATGTGCTAGGAAGTTGAGTTCTGGCATCCTCTGATAACCAAATCTCTTTTCTATCTTCCACTATATCAATCATGATAAAAGCCCTTGCCAAAGCCCTAACTCAAGCCATGTTTCTGGCATATTGTGAAACAAATCAGCAGGGGAAAAAGGCAAAACCCACAAGATGCTCTAGCCCAGTATTTTTTAATGTAAGTTTTAAGGATATTGATGGTTTACCTCATCAGGTAAGTATTTGTAACACAGTTGCTTTCCCAGGGTTAAGCCGGGACCAAGTGGCTGCTGAAACTGCAACTCATTTGCTCTGACAGACCCCAAGTAGCTTCAAAAAATGAGTTTTCCTGAAATCTGAGGCCTTGCACATGCCAAGCAGTGGCACTGGTACCTTCCCAGCCAGGGCTGCAGGGTGATCCCATTTTCCAGGGACCTGTCTGACAGACACCCAGCTCTCACACTTTCCCAGGGCCTCCCAAACACAGAAGACCCCACTGGGCAGTGGGTGAGCTCTGTGCATGGGGCAATGAGCAAGAGATCTTTAGCCCTTTCCCTGTTGGTGAGATTTCCTGCATGTAAAGAGGAAGGTGTCTTTTTTAGAGCCTCAGTTTTATCACTCCCCTGACGCACCAGCTGGTAGCAACAGCAAACTGTGCTGTGCAAACCTTCCCTGAGAGCATCTCCTGGGCAGTGGGGAGCCAGGATGAGTTCAGCACCAAGGCTGGCATCGCTGCCAGGACCCGTGTGGCACTCACACCTCGCTGGCACGGCCAGCATTGCCGTGCTGGCCCAGGACAAGGTGCCTGTGTGGTCCCGGCTGCCGGCTGGGAAAGCTGCTGCTCTGCTTTGTGTATAAGTCAAAACCTGTGAGCTACTGGTTACAGACACTCGCTGCTCCAGCAGGCTGGAGTGGGAGAAGGGAGAGAGCTGCCAGAGCCAGCTGGTCTCCGCTCCAGGAGCTGATGGAGGATTAGCCCAGCAGCGTGTCTTTACAAATTGTCGGTTCCCGGAGTACACAAAGCAAAGCTCTGAGGATTGAGTGTCTCAGCACAGAGGCCAAGGCAAAGACTTTGGGAACCTGATAGCACTTTCCACCCAGACACAGAGACGTGTGGACCCCGGCCTCCTGCTGCCCCTACAGAGCTCTGCCTGTCCCACAGCAGCTCAGCTTTGGCAAAGGCAGCGTTGGGGCTGGTGGCTGCAGCCCCGCCGAGCCTCTCCCTCTCCAGACCGGTGCCCCACAAACCAGAGAGGGTTTGTAAAGTCACCACAGGTCCCTGCTGGGATGTCCTGCAACACACAAACTCATTCCCTGCTCTCCAGTGCCCACTGCCACTCTCCTGCAAAAGGCTGGGGCCTCCCCACCAGCTGCCCTGTCACACACGGTGGCAGAGCTGGGAGCTCTGGCTACTTGTTTCACGGGAACTTCCGACATTTCAAAAATTGTTTTCATTCTGGCTTGGAATGAAGACAAGTATTTCAGAAATTTCCTGGATAACATAAAGTTTTAAATATCCTCCAAACTAAAATAGAAGTGTTGGGCTATCTCAGCTCTTGCATTATGTCATATCATGCCAGCTCACAATACACTCTGCAGAGTCACAGATGACTTCTCACGAGGAGATGTAAACAAAAATACAAATAATGTCAACAAGGGAGGAGAAATGAAATGCTGAAATGACAAATTCTCTAAAACTACTTTTTTCCCTCCTTGTTCAAATTAATCCTCCATGGGAAATCGCTTGGATTTTTTTTTAAAAGAGCACAGCCTGGCCAAAACATCTCTGCTGTCCTCTGGAGCAGCAGGACCGTGATACCGGCGCTCCTCTCCAGCCCGTCCAGCCTCAATCCAACAGCGCTGCTCCCGCAGCAGGGCTGCTCCGGGATGTCCCGGTGTCCCTGCCCCCGTCTCCCTGGCCGCGCTTGACCCCTTATCGTGTTTCTCGCCCAGCCAGGGCAGGCGAGCTCGGCTCTCCCCGCTCTCGGAGCCCGGCTGTCCGCAGCAGCGATAACGCCGGGATGGATCACGCCGGGCTCATCGATCGCGAAGCAGCGGCTCGGTGGGAGCGCAGGAGGAGGTTCCGTGGGTCCCGCTCTGTCCGGTGCCGCCGTGGCACGGCGCTTACCTGGCTCAGCGCTCAGCTCCGCTCGGCCGGGGCTGGCTCCTGCCCTCCCTGAGCCCCGCACATCGCCCGCCCAGGCTCAGCGCCGCGCCGGCTGCCCCGCTCCGGGGCTCCGAGCCGGGCAGACCTCCGGGCGCCGGCTGGCACCCATCCCCCTGCCTGCCCCGTGCCTCTCCAGAAAGGCACTGCTGGGAAGGAGTGCCGGGGCTCATGTCTCCGGTGCTGTATCCACCCCTTCCCACCCTCTTGGGGTTCGGTCCTGCCAGTTCCACTTGTGGGCTGTCCTCACCACTTTGGGCCTTTCTACCGCTCCCCTTCTTGTGGCTCTGGATGTCACCACAGACACGCTTTTATGAGAGTGGGCTTGTGCAAGGCTTGTATAAAGTGTTCTCAGAAATACGAGGTCCTGTCATTTGTAAAACTAATAAAAATGTCCAATAATTTTTACAAGGGAAAAATGAGTCATTGGATGGCACATTTCTCATTACTGGCATTTTACAATTAAAATGAGCATCTATTGAATCAATCCAAAGCTCTTATTGTTAGCAGACACTAATAACTTCCTGAGCTATTGAAGATACTTTTTTTCTGAAGAAACATGACCCTTTGCCACGGCATTTCTCGTTGAGAGTGGTATCCAGCTGAGACCAGCTCTGCTCAGCTCCTGCTGGAGGGTTTTCAAACACATCCTGATGAGACTGGTGGCTATAACTGGGTGGGAAACTGTTTTTAAGCCCTCAAAAATGTTCGAGATTTCAAAATTTTTCCCGCTCCACATGGGGACGAAACCAGAATTGTTCAACATTTTTTACCAAAAAAAAAAAAAGAAAAAAAAGAAAACTCCTCATGGAAACCATCTCCGGAATAGCCAATAGCCATGGGTCACGCTGAGCCAGTGGAGCAGGGGCTGCTGTGGCTCAGACCGCCGTGGTGGTGGCTGTGCTGGCATCAGCCAACTTCTGCTCCCGGGGTGGGACACCCAGCCCGGATCTCGTGACCTTTTCTGGTGAAAAATTTAATTTATTGAAACTTTCCTGGTTTCACTGCGGCCGTTGCGTGTGCGTGGCCACAACCTGCCCCACACAGAGCCAGCCAGGCCAGCAGAGTGGAGGCATCACCACCTCCCACCTTTGGAAGATGAAGAATTTTGCAGCTGTTTGTGTTTTAAGGACAGTGTATACAGTCAGAGCCTAACTTTCAACAGGCACCAAGCCCATCTGCTGCTGCTTTGTGAAGAGCAGCCTCCCTCCAGATGTCTCTGGTCACCACAGCCACCACCTGCTTTTTGGAAATGGACACCCTGATGGAACAGAGGGTGTGGTCTGAGGAGGATTCAGTGAGAAGAGGCCCCACAGAGGCACAGGGAGGCTCTGAGGGCCCTCAACAGCCCTTCCTTGTCCATGGGGGCTCATTTCAGCCTCAGGAGATGAGACCAAGAAGAGCCAGTCTGGCTGCAGGACTTGATTCTCAAAGTTACTCCAGATGAAGCAAAAGAGATCAAAATGCAAAACCCCCATATTGCCTTCAGCAGAGGTGTCCAGGGAAAGCTCCCACTGCAGGATTTAGCAGAGGAGCTCCAGGTTGCTGCCTGGTTTTAGGAGTGCTCTTTTTCCTTGTGCATCCTCAAGGCAGAGTGGGAAGCCCTTCCCCTGCCATGACACCAGAGGAGAGAAGCCAAATTGTCCCATGTGCCCAGTGAATGCAGAGAATTTCTGAATGTGAATGGATATCTTTTCTCTCAAGCCCCAGGCAGCCAGGCTGTTGTCACTTGTGGGGAGATTCAGTTCCTATTTGTACTATCAAACACGTGCAGAGCTTATGAAAAACTGCCATGAAATCCCACTGCACAGCAGTAACAATCCTGGCTTCTAAACACTGAGTGCCCTGCCAAAGGGGCTGGCAAATCCAGATCCTGCTGGGAGGAGGCATCCAGATGCCACATCTGCCACCAGAGATCCTCTTGGTGCAGGTCTGCAGGAGACCAGCCCCAGCCCAGCCTCCCCATAAACCAACTCCTTTCCAGAAATGAACACCTGCAGGACTCAGAGACATCCCTGACGGAGACTTCATTCTGTTTTAGTTGGAAGAGTCTTTATTTGCATTAAGCAGAGGGCTGGAGCATGTTTTTTCTGGCTGAGCAGTCCAAACTGGGCACAAGAGAAGGATGCCAGGCTCTGCTCCCTGAGCACCACACTCTCCTGTCCCCACCCTCCCCGTGGCTCTCTGAAGGGATGGTTCTGTCTCTTGGGAAACAGCCATGGGAGAAGGGATGCTGATGCAGGGCCCAGATGCTGGGGAGAAGCAGATGAGGCTGTTTTCCATTCTCTGTTGTTGTGCAATGGCCCCAGCTCTGGAGACACTTCCCACTCCTTTTCCTTTGCTACTGAGCATGGGGGTTGGAACCACAATATGTATTGTCATTTATAAGCTCTGTAGGACCCTCCTGGGACCTACGTGCATAAATCTTGGGTTTGCTTTAGCATTCCTTTCTCCTCTAGCATCCCTGCAGCACAGCTTCTGCCTGTCCTGCCCAAGCCTGAGCCTTGCAGAGTCTGGAGTGCTGTTCCCAAGAACGTCACTCTGCGCTGCTGCCATGCTCAGCTGCTCTTGCTCCAAAGGAAACCTTGGGAATGAGCTGCCAATGCAGCTTGGCCTGGCCACAGTCCTGCTGTGGCTGCCAGGTGCCTGAGCACAGCACACACAGAGGGCACTGACAGCTGACAGAAACGCCAGGAGCTTCCCTTTATGGCTCTGTGTTTCCTGTTCAATTTGTATGGGATTTCCTCGGCACCCAAGAGCCCAGTCACTGGCAAAGATGAGTGGGAAGACCTGCTGCTGGAGGGGACAGGATGGGGACTGCCTGTGTCCCTGCTGCTGGAGGGGACAGGATGGGGACTGCCTGTGTCCCTGCTGCTGGAGGGGACAGGATGGGGTCTGCCCGGCTCCCTGGTGCCCAGAGGGGACAGGATGGGGTCTGCCCGGCTCCCTGGTGCCCAGAGGGGACAGGATGGGGACTGCTTGGCTCCCTGGTGCCCAGAGGGGACAGGATGGGGACTGCCCAGCTCCCTGGTGCCTGAAGGGGACAGGATGGGGACTGCCCGGCTCCCTGGTGCCCAGGGCAGGGGCTGCCCCTGCCGGGGCCATCAGCCCGGCCAGGTTCCCGGCCACCCACCCGCTGCAGGGACAGCTCTCAGGTGCCACCACAGGCGGTCGGCCCCCGTCTCCCCGGGGGCTGCCGTGTGCCCGGCCGGCAGTGAATTTGGCGTCCCCGCCGCAGGGACCCATCGGCTGATGTCGCAGGATTTCCTCCCCCCGCCGGGAGCGCACAATAGCGGGGACAGGCTGCTCCGCAGACACCCTAATCCCTTGGCGATTGTGCCGCCTTTCGGGGGGTGACAATGGCTCAATGAAGGTTTGCAAGGTTAGCAGGAACGTTAATCCTTACAGAAGAAAAATGTGACAATTACTTCATGCCGCGGCTGGGAGCTTTTGTGCGGCCCTTCTGGGCAGTGTCTCATCGACAGGCGCTGCCCAGAGCAGGCGCTGCCCGATACCTGCGACAAGAGGGGACAGCAGCCGGTGCTGCCACAAATCTGCCCAGCCTCGGCTTCTGCTCTTCCCTCGGAATTCCCGTTCCAGCCAAGGAGTTTCTGCCACCACCCAGTGAAAGCACAAACATGTCCATGGCCAGAGCACAGGCGGCTCCGGGGAGCAACAGAGCTTTTTGTTGTCTCAACTTAATTTCCAGAAAATCGGGTGTCTCTTACAATTCAGAAATGCTGCAGAAGAAATGCAGCTGAGAAGGACGTGGAGGGCACACGCTGCTCTGGGGGGACGGGGCAGAACATGCTCCAGGCAGGGCCCAGAGCCCTGAGAGGAGGGGGCGGGTGGAGGGAGAGGGGCTTAGAGGGTGGGAAGAAGGGAACAGCAGAACCTTGGTCACCGGACAGTGATCCCAAGGGTTTGTGATGACACCATGCAGGAGGAGGGGAGGGGAGGGCGTCCCTATCCTGCAGAGCAGACCTGCCCCACGGTCCCGGCGCCCCGGGGTGTGTGTGGGCTCGGTGGGGTGGGGAGAACCCTCAGCTGGGAGGGAGCCCGCGACAGCTGCCGGGGGCTGGAAGGGATGTGCGAGTGCAATTGTGTCAGTGCAGAGCCTCGGCCGCTTCCGCAGGACGCTTCTTCTGGCATCGGGGAGTCGCTGGGAGGTGGAGGAATGAAACACCCTCGGCGCTGCCAGCCCGGCTTGTGCGCGGAGAGCTGTGACAGCCATCCGGGGATTTCTCTGGCTGCAGCCACCCAGGCAAAGGGAAGGAAGGGATAAAGCGCTGAGATCACAGACGAGATCCCGCCTGCTCGCCCAGAGGCAGGCGCAAACAGCACAGCACGCCCCGCCAACCTGCTCCCGGCGGCGCTGGCCAAAGGGCCGCCGTGCTGGCCCCGCCTGACCCCGCCGCCGGACCCACGGAACGAGGGTCACCGGCAGCCGAGGGCAGCGGGGACAGCCAGGCATGGCCGGAGCGACAAGGGACCCCGCGGTGCTGCCTGGTGCTCCAGCCGGGCTGGGGCAGCATCTCCAGGTGTGAGCACCTCTCCAGGTGTGCCCGCAGTGAGCCCGCGGCCCGTCCCGGCTCCCCTGGGCTGTCTGAATGCCTCGGGTATCACCAAACCAGCCCCTCGGAGAGAGAGGGCACACCCAGATCCTCGAGAATCTTGGGGCAGCTTTCCCTCACCTGTTCCTCCCCTCCCTCCTGTTCCCGCCCACCTGGGCACATCGGGCGGGGCAGGAGGCCACTGGCGGTGGGGCAGCAGGGCGGGCTGTGCCCGGTGCCGGCT
>JBBMKD010000079.1:3208872-3221744 GCA_037834095.1 Argya squamiceps | reverse complement strand
CTGTGTGTCTGTGTGTCTGTGTGTCTGTGTGTCTGTGTGTCTATATATGTGTGCATCCATATGTGTGTGTGCTCACACACGTGTGCATATCTGCATGTGCATGTGTCCGTGTGTGTGTCTGTGTGTGTGCACACATGTCTGTCTGTGTGCCTATGTGTGTATCTGTGCATGTCTGTGTCCATGTGTGCACACATGTGCATGTGTCCATCTGCATGCATGTGTTTGTATCTCTTTGTGTGTCCATGTGTGTGCACAGGTGTGTGTGTGTCTCTGTGTGTGTATGTGTCCATGTGCGTGCATGTGTATCTGTGTGTGTCTGTGTGTATGCATGTGTATGTGCATGTGTCCATATGTGTGTATGTGTGTGTATCTGTATCTGTGCCTGTGTGTGCCCCTGTGTGTGCACGTGTGTCCATGTGTGTATCTGTGTACTTGTGTGTATATCTGTGTCTGTTCATGTGTGTCCATGTGTGTATCTGTGTCTGTGCGTGTCCCTGTGTGTGCACGTGTGTGTCCATGTGTTTATCTGTGTCCGTGTGTGTCCATGTGTGTGTATCTGCATCCATGTGGGTGTATCTGTGTCTGTGTGTCCATGTGTGTGCACATGTGTGTACATGTGTGTATCTGTGTCCACGCATATTTTTGTCCGTGTAGGTCCGTGTGTGTATATCTGTGTCTGTGTGTGTATCTGTGTCCATGTGGGTGTATCTGTGTCTGTGTGTCCAGGTGTGTGCACGTGTGTGTCCATGTGTGTATCTGTGTATATGTGTATGTCTGTCCATATGTATCTTTTTCCATGTGTGTCCATGTGTGTCCATGTGTGTATATCTGTGTCTGTGTGTGTCCATGTGTGTATCTGTGTCCCTGTGGGTGCACACATGAGCACACATATGTGCACGTGTACCCACATGTGTGTGTGCATCTGTCTGTATCTGTGTGTGTGTCCATATGTGTACATGTGTATCTGCATCCATGTGTGTATCTGTGTCCCTGTGATTGCACACATGAGCACACATGTGTGCACATGTACCCACGTGTGTGCATGCATCTGTCTGTGTCTCTGTGTGTCCATGTGTGTACATGTGTATCTGCATCCATGTGTGTATCTGTGTGCCTGTGATTGCACACATGAGCACACACGTGTGCACGTGTACCCAGGGGTGTGTGTGCACCTGTCTGTGTCTGTGTGTGTCCATGTGTGTGTCCATGTGTGTACATGTTTATATCTGTGTCCATGTCTGTGTATCTGTGTCCCTGTGAGTGCTCACATGAGCACACATGTGCACATGTACCCACATGTGTGTGCGCACCTGTCTGTGTCTGTGTGTGTCCATGTGTGTATATCTGTGTCTCTGTGTGTCCATGTGTGTACATGTGTATCTGCATCCATGTGTGTATCTGTGTCCCTGTGGGTGCACACATGAGCACACGTGTGTGCACATGTACCCACATGCTTGTGTGCATCTGTCTGTATCTGTGTGTGTCCATGTGTGTACATGTGTATCTGCATCCATGTGTGTATCTGTGTCCCTGTGAGTGCTCACATGAGCACACATGTGTGCACATGTACCCAGGTGTGTGTGTGCACCTGTCTGTGTCTGTGTGTATCCATGTGTGTATCTGTGTCCCTATGGGTGCACACATGAGCACACACGTGTGCACATGTACCCAGGTGTGTGTGCACATCCTGTCCAGGCTCGAGGGGTTCATTTCTGGCCGTGGGGCAGCACTGTGGGACTGGTGTCCATCACCCCCCCAGCAGCCAGGATCGGTGCAGGCTGGGAGGAACTTTTGGGGCAGGGACAGGGAAGGTGATGTGTCTGCCCTGTCCTGTCAGAGCATGTGGCTCTTCTTCCAAAATCCCAGCACTTCCTGCAACCTGGTCCACTGAACCAAAATATCTTTCGAAAGAAATCTGGAAATAGACTCCGACAGTATCAAAACATCCTGTTTCGACATTTTCTGAATGAATCACTTTGATTTTTTTGTTTGCAATGACCTCGCTGCCTTTCTTCGGTACAGAAACGGATTTTGTTTATCGACAAGTCATAACCAAAGTAATTGATTTTTGCCTCACTGAAACATCTCAACCCCCTCCCCCAAATCTTCTTTGAGGTTTGATTTGCCGTACCAGAGTATTTCTAAATATTATAGTTTTGTTCCAACCCGGAGCCAGATTTTGCAATCCCGAGCAGAGCCGGTCAGTCGGGCTGTGCAGTGCTGGGCACATCCTGCTGGGACTAGGGGGGTCTCACCAGGGGCAGCCCTGGGCTGGGGACATCACCGAGCCCCCCGAGCCCAGAGGTCACCACAGGCTCCTACCTGGGGCTGGGGGTGGTGGGGCTGAGGGTGATGTGGCTATTAGCACTATTTGACAACTTGTCAGGATTAGAAAGCTCATCATAAAACCCTCCAAAATGAGCAGTTTTTGTGTGTGTGTGAGTTAAGCTTTTCTGCCCCAACCAGGAACAGATGTCTGAACTGGTTGATGAATTGGAAACATCTGAAACAACTTTCCAAGCCGAAGTACAATAAATATACCTTTCATCACGATCCCTGCAAGAGGGTTTTAGAGGCAAAAATCACTGAAGTGTTTAATATGGACCGTGGTGAAGAATCATTATAACAAATGAACCAAACTAAATGAGAATTTCTCCCCATTTTAGTGACTTTGCTGGGACTCCAGGTAACACCTTCTGAGCTGGCAGTGGGGCTCTGTCCTGCCAGCCTTCTCAAATTGCTCTTCCATGGTCTCATACTGTCACCTCCCCTAAGTGCAGGGGGATGGAGCAGGGCCACCCCAGAGGGTGTGGGGCCCCAAAGGGCGCCCAAGCTCTGCCCTGGCTGCATGGGCAGGAACCAGGGGTGGGCAGCTGCCATCTGCCAGGACATTGGGACCCACATCCACCAGCAGGGCAGACAGAGGCAGATGCATCCCTGGTGCCTCTGGAGCCTTTCCTGATGCTTCAGCATCTCCAGAGGGGCCACGGCTCTTCAGACATTGCCCCTGACACCTGCCTTGCCCCTGAGCCGCCAGTGCTGCCACAGCCCACCACCTCCACACCAGGGTGGGATGCAGGGGGAGGCTGGGGCTGACCCTGGGGCTCTGTGGCTGCCCAGGAGCCAGCCTCATCCAGCCCAGGAGCAATCAGCAAAGCATCCTCGTGCCTCAGTGCCAGGAACATCTGTCAGAGCCTGTGGGCTGCCTGCCAGGGTTCAAGTGCTGCCATTCCAGAGCTGATCCCACGACCTACAGAGATGAGGATCTTTCAGCAGGAGTCATCAGAAAGAGTTTATTTTTCCGTGTCTCCACTTGGTTTATTCCACTGAGCAAAGCTGTGTCCTATTGATTTATTCTGAAATCACATTTATTTTCCTTTAAGAAATAAACCCTTCTTTCGAAATTCATGTGGGCTGCACAGGATGTGAGGGTCAGATTTTCAAGTGTGAGCACATCCCTGGAAGCTCCCACCTGAGCCTGTAACCTCCTTTGTACATGAGAACCTCCCATGAGACCTTGCCCTGGTGCTCCCAAGAGCAGGGAGATGCAACCTTGCAGGAGGCTCTGTGCTCCAGGGAAAATTCACTCCTGCTCCCCTTGTGAGTCCCCACTGTGCCCCCACCAAGGACAAGACAGAAAAAAGGGATTTCAGAATGGTCACTGAGAGCTGTAAATATGAAAACAGAGCAGGGACCAAGGCCACAGTTGGGTCTCTTTGGCTGTGCTCAGGGACCCACAGTGCATCTCCTGGTCTGGATGGAGCTGCCAGTGCCTCCATGCCCTGAGCCCTGGCTGCCACCATCACATCATCACCCTGATGGGAAAAGGTGAAAATGGTACTCTGGGGTTTTTATTGGACCCTCTGCCAACCCCTCACCATGGACCCCTGCCCTGGAGAGAGCACTGGGCTGTGACACCATCCCTGCCCCTGGGAGAGCTGTGTTATGTAAGAGCTGAGCACTGGCTTTGTACAAACCCAGTATCAGAGTGGCTGCAGCATGGCCTACAAGTGCCTTGAGCAGGATGAGTCACCAGAACATGACTCAGAAATGGAGACACCTTTGATGTCTCCATTCCCCAGGGCCCCTCGAGCTGGTGGCGTGGAGAGGCCTGGGGAGCTCTGGGGCTATCACAGATGTCACTAATGGGATACTGATGCTTCTGCCACGCCACGGGGCGTGGTGCCCCTCCCGCCAAGGGATCCACGGCCTCCAGCCTCCCTGCCTGAAACTTCCTTCCCTGGGGCCTGTTGGCTAATTCCCACCCGGGGCAATGGATCAGCTTTTCCTTATGCTGGGGATCAGGGGCTGGGGGACACGGACGTGACACCCACACGTGCACCAGGGGTTTGGAAGTGCTGCCTCAGGTGATTAGAGTGAGGTGCAGCCAGGCTCCAGGCGTGGGGAACCAGCACTGAATCTGAAGCAACTTTCTCATTTAAGACAAGAATATATTGGAAGCCACCACCTCCCTCCACTTGCCAGCAAGTTTAGAGTTTCATAAAGTCAGCCTGGTAATAGGTTACAAATGTACCTATCAGTTTTACATTTGTTTTCATTCAGGCTCAGTGAGTCTCCACCAAACCTGGCGATGGCAGGGAATGGAAAGGGCCCCTCCTTTCCCCAGTCCCCTTTCCCTCCCTGCTCCCCTCCCAGCACACCCACAAGTGAATTGTTCTTCCATAATCTAAACCAACACTTCTCTGAGGCAAATTGGATTTCGGTTAAACCCTGTGACTTATGTGCAAATCCTGACAGCAGCTCGCCTTGCGCAAAGCTCCCTGCGGGGCGCGGAGCCACCGCGGGCACGCGGGGCCGGGGCCTGCACAGCTGCTGCCCATCACTGCCCCCCCAAATCCCGGCCACTGCAGCCCCCCAGGGCTGCTGCTGCACCCCAGAGCCTGGCCAGACCTGGCCAAAGCAGCCCTGGCCAGGGGCACCCAAGATCATGGCTAGTGCACCCCTGGATCCTGGGAGTTGTACCCCCACTTCTTGGGCACTGCTCTTACAGTTCTCAGGCACCAGATCCTGGGTGATGCACCCCCTGTCCTGGATGCTGTACCCCAGATCCTGGCCAGCCCACCCCTGGATCCTGGGAGTTGTATCCCCACTTCTTGAGATCCACTCTTACACTTCTCAGGCACCAGTTCCTGGGTGAGAAAACCCCTGTCCTGGATGTTGTACCCCACTCCTGGATCCTGGGAGATATAGAACTATACCTCCAGCTCTTGGGCTCCACTTTTACAGTTCTCAGACATTGTACACTAATTCCTGGGTGATGAACCCCCTGTTCTGGGTGTTGTACACCAGATCCTGGCCAGCCCACCCCTGGATCCTGAGCATTGTATCCTCAATTCTTGGCCACTGCTCTTACAGTTCTCAGGCATTGTAGTCCAGATCCTGGGTGATGTACCCCCTGTCCTGGATGTTGCACCCCAGATCCTGGCCAGGGCACCCCTGAATCCTGAGAGTTGTACCCCCAGCTCTTGGGCACCACTCTTACAGTTCTCAGGCACCAGATCCTGGGTGAGGCAACCCCTGTCCTGGATGTTGTACCCCACTCTTGGGTCCTGGGAGATATAGAACTATACCTCCAGCTCTTGGGCTCCACTTTTACAGTTCTCAGACATTGTACACTAATTCCTGGGTGATGAACCCCCTGTTCTGGGTGTTGCACCCCAGATCCTGGCCAGCCCACCCCTGGATGCTGGGAGTTGTACCCCCAGCTCTTGGGCACCACTTTTACAGTTCTCAGGCATTGTGCACCAGATCCTGGGTGAGACAACACCCTGTCCTGGGTGTTGTACACCAGATCCTGGGTGATGCCCCCCTGTCCTGGGTGTTGTACACCAGATCCTGGGTGATGCACCCCCTGTCTTGGATGTTGCACCCCAGATCCTGGCCAGCCCACTCCTGGATCCTGGGAGATGTAGAACTGTACACCCAATTCTTGAGCACTGCTCTTACAGTTCTCAGACATTGTACTCCAGATCCTGGGTGATGCACCCCCTGCCCTGTCCTGGATGTTGTACCCCCTGTCCTGGACATTGCACCCCAAGTCCTGGATGTTGCACCTCCAATCAAGCAGCAGAAAGCCAACCCCAGCAATGAGAAAACCAGCAAAGCCTGAGTTCAAAGAGCCTCATGCTAATGTTGGAAATTTGGGATATAAACATTATGTGGCACAAGACGTGGTGGGCACTGGCTGAGGTCATAAAAGTTAGGGTTTTTTTTCTGAGCGTTAATGAATTTTTGAAGCTGTAATAAAGTGCAGTTCCCAGAGGAGTCAGTCGAGCAGGTCTTGTCTGGATTGTGTGAAACTGAAGCTAAGCAAAGTCACCCATTTCTAATTCAGTTACATGGTGATTACAGGGCTCTTGGCTGAAGAGCAACGAGGGGTTTTATTTTCTGTGATGAATGAGCATTTTTAGTGTCTGAAGTAGCAGCTGTCACACAGCTCATACTTTTGCCAAGAAAGTAATTCAGAGGGGAAAGATAAATTGTAACTCAACTTTTTTATCTTGAGATTTAGGACCAAAGATTAACAGAAGAGCCCCCAGCCCTCAGGATCCAGCCACACCCAGGTGTTGGGCCACTGCATGGTCCCCTGAGACTTCTGGTGATGTCACCTCCCAGCCTGTTCCACATGTCACCTCAGCCCTCCACCTTCCCATGGCCTCTGTCCATCCATCCATCTGACCCAGGGCATTGGACACACAGCAGCTCTGGGGGTTTTTTTTCTGCAGCTTCCCAATAATTCCACTTCCTGACTTACTCAGAGATGTTACTGGGTCCCTCACCATTGACTCCGCTGCCGAGAGCTCTCTGATGGAAAAAAATCTATTTAATTTTGTCGTCTGTTAGCAATTTGAGTTGAAGAAGTGGTGTTCAGTTCCATTGTTTTCAGCCCATGATGTTCGTGTGGAAGGTTTCTTTGATTCAGGATGCTGCAGTGCAGGAAGGAACTGCAGACACTGTGCAACAGCACTTTAGTGAAAACACAGATAATTGATCAGGAGCTGATTGCAGCAAGATACCAATGTTGTTGTTTATTTAAAGGGATGTCATCAGCTTAAAATTCATGTTTAATTTATCAGTTAATTCACATGCTAAGGCTGGAGAGATTTTGCACTGAGTCCAAGAGAATGAGATCAGGGACGGGTGGTTTTCCCTGTCTCACGTCTCCTTCACTTTATGCTCTTGGCTTCATCTCTGCTGTGTTCTGCACTCCCTTGGAGCACAGACCTCGTGGAAGTCCATGCTGTAATAAAACCAAACACACAATACTGTGCATGGTCTGTCTTCAAAGCTCCCCCAGCACCAGCTCTGTCCTCATGGCATTTCACACCAGGGACTCAGGACTGCAGTGCCCAGCAGGAGCAGGTTATTGCAGCCAGCCCCCCCAGAATCCCAGGAGGCTTGGGGTAATGGGTGGTTTTATCCTCCCCCTCCTCTCTCTGAATTTCATTTCTGGTTTGCATTAATCAGCTTCATTGTTCCAATCAGAACATCTACAACACAAGCAGCAGAGACAGCATTTGTCTCTTGGAGCTGGCTCTGGGTGTGGGAGGGCAGGTGCTGGGGCAGTTCAGTGTTGCAGATGCCAACCCCCAGCTTCTCCCTTGCTCCACATCCTCCCCAGGATGCAGCTTGGCAGCCAGGGGGGCAGAGGAGCACCAGGAGCCCTGACAGATGCAGAGAGGACGGGCCATGTGTGATGAGCAGGGGGTTGTGTGAGGCTGCAGGGCTGAGCCCTGAGCCCAGCCAGGCTGCAGAGACAGCTCAGCACAGGCTGCAGGTACAGCTCAGCACAGGCTCTCCTGACCCCTGAGCCCAGCCTGGCTACAGGGACAGCTCACCTCTCAGTACAGCCTCTCCTGAGCCCAGCCAGGCTCTCCTGAGCCCAGCCAGGCTGCAAGGACAGCACCCAGCACAGGCTGCAGGCACAGCTCAGGTCTCAGCCCAGGCTCTCCTGAGCCCAGCCAGGCTCTCCTGAGCCCAGCCAGGCTGTAGGCACAGCTCACCTCTCAGCACAGCCTCTCCTGAGCCCAGCCAGGCTCTCCTGAGCTCAGCACAGGCTGCAGGCACAGCTCAGCACAGGCTCTCCTGAGCCCTGAGCCCAGCCTGGCTGCAGGGACAGCTCAGTACAGGCTGCAGGTACAGCTCAGCTCTCAGCACAGCCTCTCCTGAGCCCAGCACAGGCTCTGCTGAGCCCAGCCAGGCTGCAGACACAGCTCAGCTCTCAGCACAGCCTCCCCTCGTGCCACTGCAGCTCAGCAGAGCAGGATCTCCCTTCGTTCACCCTGCCCAAATGAGGAGCAGCCGTGCCGAGGCTGTGCTCTCACAAATGAAAGCCACGCTGCGCTGGCTGCTCCCCCTGCCAAGAGGCAGCTGATGGGTGACCCGGGGCAGTGCTCACGATCTGGTGTTTTCCTGGTTTCACCAACCTCCTCCAGCAGTTCATTGATACCCAGGGGCAGCAGAGCAGCTGCAGCCCAGAGGAGAGGTCGGGCTTGCTGCTGGCACGGGGCAAACACAAAAAGAGATTTCCCTGTGTCACAAGGAGCTCAGCTCTCCTGTGCTGCACGTGGCCTGGTTTGGGTTACAGACCAGCTTGTAGAAATGCAGCAAAACCTGCACCCACATCTTGAGGCACAGCCACCAGCAGCAGCTCCTGGAGACCTCATGGAGGAAGGCAGGATGCTCCACCAGCACCATGTCCCCCACATGTCATGTCTGGTGTTGTTTATCCTGCCTGAAGTGTCAGCACAGACACTGGTGGAGCACTTAACGTTCTGAACTTGGCCCACAGACTCTGCAGTGACATTAAGCAAATCTGCTTCTTATTGTTATTGATCTGTTTAACGGAGCAGCAGGGGCAGCTCCATAATTAAGGTCAAGCTGTGTTGCACTCAAAGTAAAACGCATTGCAAACTCTCTCTGAAGTGTCATCATTTTCAAAAGAAAGTTCCTTCTGAGATTTTTACAAGCAAACTTCTTATTTAGGTTAGTACTTTCAGTGGAAATTTCCCTGAAGGGGAAGATTTTATATCCCAGGATCAAACAAAAAAATATCCTCTCAAGTTGTGAAAAATAACGACTAAAAGTGTCTATTAATCCCGAATAAAAATTGCTGGGGTTTTTTTTACTAGCTGTCCTGCTAGCTCTGAGGAGGCAGAGCAGGGGTGGAGGAGGCAGAGGCGAGGAGAGTGTGCTGAGGGCATGTGGGAGCAGCAGAAAGGGTCAGCAGCGTGGGCAGAGCTGTGAGTGTGGACCTCAGGGATGTGGAACACAGTGAGTTGGGTGAGATGAGGCAGCAGGAGCACCAGGATTGTGCCAGTATCACCTGAGAGGTCAAGGGCACCCTCGGGGAAGGACAGAGCTGGGTGAGATGAGGCAGGAGGAGCACCAGAATCCTGTCATTCTCACCTGGGAGGTCGGGGATACCCCCAGAGAAGGACAGAGCTGGGTGGGATGAGGCAGGAGGAGCACCAGGATCCTGTCATTCTCACCTGGGAGGTCGGGGATACCCTCAGGGTAGGACAGAGCTGGGTGAGATGGAGCAGGAGGAGCACCAGGATCCTGTTATTCTCACCTGAGAGGTCAAGGGCACCCTCGGGGAAGGACAGAGCTGGGTGGGATGGAGCAGGAGGAACACCAGGATCCTGCCACTATCACTGGGGAGGTCGGGGATACCCCCAGAGAAGGACAGAGCAGGGTGAGATGGAGCAGGAGGAGCACCAGGATCCTGCCAGCCTCACCGGGAAGGTTGGGGATACCCTCGGGGAAGGACAGAGCTGGATGAGATGAAGCAGGAGGAGCACCAGGATCCTGCCATTCTCACCTGAAAGGTCAAGGGCACCCTCGGGGAAGGACAGAACTGGGTGGGATGGAGCAGCAGGAGCACCAGGATCCTGCCAGTGTCACCGGGAAGGTCGGGGATACCCCCAGGGAAGGACAGAGCTGGGTGGGATGAAGCAGCAGGAGCACCAGGATCCTGCCATTCTCACCGGAGAGGTCGGGGATACCCCCAGGGAAGGACAGAGGAGCGCTGGAGGATGCGGCACACCGAGCCAGGCACCCTCACGGCGGGGTTAAGGCAGCTCTCACGCCAGGCTGGGGGCTCTGTCGGCACCCCCAGGGCTGTGGCAGGGCAGCGATGGGCACGAACTCCCATCTGTGTGTCCCGAACCGGCCGGCAGCCCGCAGGCAGCGGCGGGACGGGCTCCCCTCGCCGAGCAGCGAGTGTCCCACGCACCGGGGACTGCGAGCCTCCCCTGGCTGCGAGTGACATGATTAATGGGCTCATTACCGCAGCTCTCCCTGCGCCGCCTGACACGCGCTCTCGTGCTTGTACACAAGTGCCGAGCCCTCGCCGCCGTGCCAGCTCTGATTCATCCGTCAATAAACAGCGGAAGGGAAGCGCTTTTCCCTGCCAAAGCAAACAAACAGTATCTTTTTTGGTCAGGGCTGCAGCATCCCGGTGAAACCGGTGGCAAGCAGCACTGTGCTGTGATTTCCCACTCTCCTGACCCTCCCCATGCCACACCCATGGGTCTGCAGCCTTTGGCAGGTGTGGGGCACCCTGGCCAAAAACGTCCCTGCAGATTCCTCTGCCCATGAGTGCCAGACACCTTACAGCCAAAAGTGGAAAGGGATGGGGGAATGTGTTGTTTAATGGTATTTTTATCAATAAAAAGGAATTATTGGCCTGTATCCCTCCTGCAACTTTAATAAAAGTCAAATGGGCAGTTTTGTCTTCTCTCCTTTTTCATTTATTTCTAATTCAGACCGGCACTGGGGTCAGATCAAGAATGCTTTTAACCTTTCCAAGAGGCCTGGTGGAGGCATGTCCAGAGGCAGGATGGGCAGGAGGAGACTGCCTGGGCTCTCCACCACCGTGTCACCCCGAGGACAGCCACTGGCACTGCTGCAGGCCCTGGCTGGCAGCCCTGTCCCAGTGCCCCTGGAGCTCCTGGCACACCTTTCCCCAGCAGCCAGCCCTCTCAGCAGGCATTGTGCTGCTCACGTTGGCCTGAGAGCCACACATTGATTCACACCAGCCAATAAAGTGGCTCAAGATTTCGGTCCTTGCAGCTTGAACAAAGCCCACAGCACAGGTGAGAAGGGCAGAGGTGCTGGGGCAGGCAGGGTGAGCCCAGGTCAGGGCACTCTGTTTCCTTTAACACTTCACCACCCCAAAGCCTGGCCCTGCAGACTCCTCCAGATCAAATTCCACCCTGATTTGGAGGAAACAGCTGGATTTGCCAAAGGATAAAGGAAAGTGTTTTCCATTAACACCTCTAACACCCCTGTTAGTGCAGCTCTGGCTGTACCAAAGTGCTAATGAGATTTCACTGTGACACGGCGGGAGGAGAGACAGTAATTGGGGCATTTTTCTGTTCATGCCTAGAGTGGCTGAATTAATTACTGGAATTAATCCTTCTGCAGGAGGCAGGAGCTCTCTCGTGAGGGGAAGCAGGAGGAAATGGGTTGATTTGGTGTGATTATCATCTGACTGAGGACAGGTGCAAGCCTAGGTGATAACAAACGTGGCTGTGGCAGCAGGGCTGGCCTTGCTGGGGACAGAGAGCAGAGGGACAGGGAGGGCAGGCACAGAGAGCAGCAGGATGTGGGGACACTGAGAAATCTCAGCTCACTCTTTACTTCCTTAAAGTAAAACCTTAAATGTTTCACGTGTGCCATGCTCATTGTCCAGGGAGCATCTGGGGGGGGCAAAGGTGGCCCTGGAGGAGGTGTTGGCCCCCCAAAACCACTCACAGGGCACTTCCCATCCTGACTCTGCTGCTGGCACCCCAGGCAGACCCCATGGGAGGGGGATGGACTCTGCAGTTCTGCCCCCATGGAGCAGCTCTGGCTCCCCTGGGAGAGCTCAGTTCTTAGGGAGGTGCCCCACGCTGCCCATGGATGTGCTGAAAACCTTCCCTAGAGGATTGCAGCTACAGAGGGAAATATTTCTCATTTTAGCAAATGAGAAAAGGGAAAAAATAAGGTGAGTGAATGTTGTGTTGTTTTTTTTCTTTTTTTTTTTTTTAATGGGCAATTTAATTGCTGACATCTGTGATAAAAGCTGGTTTTTTCCGAACTGGAATTTGTTTCTATCTCAGGATGAAGCAGGGATGTAGGGGCAAATTCTTTGGAAAGTCCCTTTGAGTCTCATCCAAGGAGGATGGGGAATGAAATGTGGCACATGTTAAACATGTAAATGAGGTACTGATTTACTGATTTATCTGTTTCTCGCATGAGATCTTCTTTGGCTGCATCAAAATTACTGTATTATTTATAAGTCTTAAACATTTAAAATTAGATGTGTGGTTTTAAAACAAAACATCAAAACCTTAACGCAAACCACATTGTTTCAATAAGAAATTATATTTAAAGAAAGCAAATTCAAAAAGTTTCTGTGCTGGATCAAACCTGCACCTCATGTGGTTCACATCCACGTTGGACCTATTCTGTAGGACTGGGTTCTCTCTGCAATGATTTGCAACAGTGAACTCAAAATAAACAGATCTGGTTTCATTCATGGAATATTTCCTTGTTATTGAAAAGCATCATTTTCTGCACTGTCCCTTGACATTTCCTGGGGAAATCCTGGAGGCTCTTAGCTCACTGGAGGCACCAGGACACCCCACTGGAGCCAGCAGCCTGATGTGCAGGCAGCTGCTCTCCTGCCGTGCTGCCAAGGGCTTGGGAGCTGCTGCTGCACTTTCCATGGACCATGACAGCCCCTGCAAGGGTCCAGACCCTTCCCCAGGGCAGCTGGGCTGCTGAAGAAAGGCTTCAGAGGGATCTGCAGGGTCCAGACCCTTCCCCAGGGCAGCTGCCTGTGCTGGGCTGCTGGAGAAAGG
>JBBMKD010000079.1:3181021-3202610 GCA_037834095.1 Argya squamiceps | reverse complement strand
ACCTGGGACTGGGGGTCCCAGTCCAGTTCCCAATGACCCACCTGGACTGGGGGTCCCAGTGCAGTTCCCAGTGACCCACCTGGGATCCCCTGAGGCTGCCGGGGCCGTGGGGCACAGCCGGGGGCTGGGACAGGGACATTGTTCAGACACTGCTGGCACTCGCTGGGCACAGAGCGCTGGGAACAGACCCCTCTCAGCCAGGAACCCCCTCCCAAAAACATCTCCTCCCCCGTGGGGGTGTGCATTTTCATGTTGGGAACCTGGCAAGTCTCAGACCTGCCTCGAGCACCTGCAGAGAGCGAGGAGGGAGCGATGGGGACAAGGGGACAACAACCTCTCCAATGTCCCAGGGCCAAGAGTTTTGACCTTTCTGCTCCCTGTTGAACACCCTGAGCACAGAATGTCTGTTTGCCACTTCAGTGCCATCGTTCCCCTGCCAATTGGAAGCAATTTTCCTATAAAAATGTAAAAGTGTTTCCACAGCTTTTTTGCAGAAAAGGTTCCTATTCTGAGAATCCTATTAAATGCACTGTTACTCCCAGATTATCTAGTAGTAAAGACTTAAAACGGACACTAAATGACACCACTACACAGCCAAAAGGAAGCTGCTAAGAATTCACAATAGTTATAAGAATCACAGAAGTCACTGCAAAGACCTGCCTCGAGCACCTGCAGAGAGCGGGGCGGGGGCGATGGGGACACGGGGACTCTCCAATGTCCCGGGGCCAAGAATTTCAACCTTTCTGCTCCTTGCTGAATGCCCTGAGCACGGAGTGTCTGTTTGCCACTTCAGTGCCATCATTCCCCTGCCAATTGGAAGCAATTTTCCTATAGAAATGTGAAAGTGTTTCCACAATATTTTTTGCAGAAAAAGTTCCTATTCTGAGAATCCTATTAAATGCATTGTTACTCACAGATTATCTAGTAGTAAAGACTTAAAACAGACACTAAATGACACCACTACACAGCCAAAAGGAAGCTGCTAAGATTTATAGTTATAAGAATCACAGAAGTCACTGCAAAGACCTGCCTCGAGCACCTGCAGAGAGTGGGGCGGGGGCGATGGGGACACGGGGACAACAAGCTCTCCCATGTCCCGGGGCCAAGAATTTCAACCTTTCTGCTCCTTGTTGAACACCCTGCGCACGGAGCGCCGATTTGTCACTTCAGTGCCATCGTTCCCCTGCCAATTGGAAGCGATTTTCCTACAAAAATGTAAAAGTGCTCCTCCAAAGCAGCCGCTGAGCACACGCCGCTCCCGGCGCGGCGGATGGAGCGCTCGGAGCCGCGCTCGGCGCCGGGGTCAGCAGGGCGTTGCCTCGGGGGGGATTTGGCATTTCCCAGCAGCTCAAGGGACACAAAGAAGCCCCAGGGCCAGCACCAGGCGCTGCCTCTGTCCCTCACCTACCCCATCAATGCCGGGCTCCGGCTCTCACCGGCAGGGAGTGCGAGGAAGAAAGACACAAAAGCTTCGGAGAGTGAATAAACTCAATTAGATCGCTGTAATTGCAACAAGAATTAGTGTGGGGGTCGGGCACATGCGCCGGCACAGAGCAGTAATTAAAAGTGCCATGTTTGCCATGCTGGGGAGGAGGCCTGCTGGGTCCCAGCAGTGCCCTTTGAAAAGCTCCATGATGGAGCTTCGAGCCTGGATAAATACAAATGTCAGTGCCTCGCAGCCTATGGGGGGACTCTCAATCCACAGCTCAGTGGGAGAATCCCCTGCTTTACATTCCCATCACTTGGGCTAATTTCAGAGTCAGGCTTTGATGTGCTTTGGGGAGCCCTGTGTGCTACACACTTTCCCAGCGAGGCATCCTCTCCCTTTCTCAAATGCTTTATTAATTTTCTCCTGTGGTTTTTTTTATCCTCCCTTTCTCTTGGGCCTGCCTGCAAGTTCTCTTTTGTGCTCACCCAGCAGGGCCCATAGTGGAGAATTTATATCATTCTGAAATATATATAAAGAAGGGATAAAAGAGGATATGGGGGAACCTGCAGAGACCAGAGCAACAATCTGTCCTGGGAGCAAGGGTCCCCTTCCTCTGGCCGCTGGCCCCAGCATTGACAGCACCAGTTTCCCAGGTCAATCTGGAGCTGTGCCTCCCCAGCTCTGCCACCAGCATGGGGACAAGGATAACTGATCCCCCAAAGTGACAGTGGGCTGTTCACCAGAGCTCCCACATCAGTTGTGCAGAGGGAAGGATGGAGCAGCTGCTCTGGGGTCCCTCTGGGCCACCTGCCCACAGTCACTGTGAAGGGACATGGTGCCACCAGTGTGTGTGCAGCACCTGCCAGGCACTGGCTGAGCAGGCTGTGACATGCAGGTGGTGGCACAGGGTGGCACAGGGTGTCACAGGGTGGCACAGGGTGCTCCTGACACTGCCAGCAGGATGCCCACAGCTCTCAGCCCCCTTCCCAAGGCACGATGGCAGCACTGGCTCAGGGCTCTGCCCACCCTGCTGTGGAGCCAGGATGTTCCCTTGGCCCTGCACAGCCCTGGTGCTCTCCAGGAGCAGGCAGCACACACTGGGGGTTGGGGGCATTGCTGCTGAGCCTCCCCTCCCTATATCCCTCCGTGAAACTCCAGCCTCCTGTGCCCCATCACCTTCCCCTCACCTGCCCCCCTCCCCCTGGGGTGCTGCTGGGTGACAATGACACCCCGACAGCCCCTCTGAAGCTGGCACCCCCCTCCCTCCCTGTTTCTTATTATCAACTGGGTTTGGCATGGAGGGGATTCTCTCCCCACATCCCGTTGGCACAAAGAGAGGCTCAAAAACCAGCGAAACCATTGTTTGTGCTTGAAGGGTGGGGACCAGGGTGAGGAGAACAGCATGTTTAGAGCCCAGAGCTAGGAACCATCAGAGCATCTGGAACAGCTCGTGGGACAGAGGCGTTGCAATTAAATAAAAATGGGCCATTACAGAACCATTCCCTGCCTCTGACACACACAAGGGCAGCTTCAGCACATGCCTGAGCACGCACTTCGAGGGCATTCCTCTCCTACAGGCCCAGAATAAATGGAGTTTTCCTCAGGGAAAGGCTGAGGTTGGTGGGACTCCCATGCCTGGAACAGAGGAGGGCGGCTGCCCTTTGCCAGGACGTGGTGCAGAGGCATCTCCCACTGGGGGCAACGTGTGACTCCAGAGAAATGAGCCACGTTCCTGGGGGCCAGAGAGGCCCCAGAGGAGCCACAGGAGGAGGATGGTGGTTTCCACTGGCCACAGCCACCTCCCCACACACGGTGGGGAGACTCCTGCACCTGCCAAGCCCCTTGGAGGGCACAGCATGTTCAACCTTGGCTGTCAGTCTGCAGCTGGAATGGAGATTCTGAGCCGGATTTCTCCTTTAAAAAGCCCCTGAGGAGCATTTTTGCCCTGTCCCTCCAGTCCCTGCTCTTTGCAAGGAACTGGTAGGGCTGGACAGCTCAGCATTTGCAGATATACAAATCCTGCAAAAAAAAAAAAAAATCCTACTGTTCAAGGCCCTCAGCCCCATCCCCTGAAATGTGCTGTTTTCATTAAAGCAGTGAAATCAGATTTCAAAAAACCCAGGCTTGGACAGTGGCCCTTGATTTGGGCCTGAGGAACAAGATCCAGAAGCAAAACAAAGGCTGTTTCCACAATGGTTGAAGGGAAAGGGAACCGGTCCAATTGCAAAACTTGGATCCTGGCATTGAGGGAGTCTTTGTGTGCGAGACCTGTGGCAATGGATGGCAGTGACTTTGGGAAATTCAATACTCCCCCAGCTCATAAACAGAAAACAAGGAAAATAAACTTGGGTGGAATGGGAGGAAGCAGAGAGCCAAAGTGTGGATTTCTGCTGGGCTGGAAAAGAGCCTGGCTGGCCCTGGACACGGGTCCTGGGCTTGGTGGCTACCAGGGCTGTGTCAGGGAGCTTGGGGCCACTGAGCACTGGGCTGGGCAGGGCAGGAGGCAGTGTCCCTTCTGCCTGGACACTGGGTGGGAGGAGAGGCCACAGAACTCAGGGCAGGAGTGGGATGGTGCTGCAGGGCAGGAGCAGGGCTGGTGGCAGTGCTGGTGCCACCACAGCTCACCCCAGGGCACAGCAGGGGGGATTGCCTTGTGCCATTTCTTCTGAAAGCTGGAAACACTTGGCCAGGGCAGAGACAGGGGTGGGGCGACCACTTGAAAAGAAAAAGAAGTTTCTGTGCCAGCCTCCTCCCAGCACACGCTGGTGCTTGGTGGTGCCACTGGACCCCTCCTGCAAACCCTCTGCTTGTGCAACCTCCTGCTCCTTGTCTTGGCATTTCCACCTCCTCCAGAGCTTCCAGCTCTTCCGGGGAGGAGGGCTGGGGTCTGTGCACAGTGCCTGGGTGGGGAAGCAGAGCCCATTGGCCTTAAAGCACCGAGCAGCAGTGCTGTGTGGCAGCTGTGAGGAGCAGCCCCACACCAGGCACGGACGTGGTGGCTGGGGATGAGCAGGGAAGGGCTGTGATGGGCTGAGGGCAGCAGTTAAAGGTTCAGGGGAAGAAATTCCTTTTGAAAAAAAGCTTTTGAGAAACAGAGCTGATGACTCTATGTGGCCTCAAATCCACTGCCAAGTGATGCCAGCTCTTGTTCAAAAACCCAAGAGCAAACTCTTGGCTGCAGACAAAGAGGAACCAGCGTTTAGACCATTTATGGGCCACAGAAGATCAGTGGAGATATGAAATCTGTGGATTCACTGAATTCCCTCAGTACCACGACTCCACATTTGCAATTACAGATTCATGGAGCTCAGCTTGCCACCAAGCACTGCCTGTAACCCTTTTGTGGCCTCAGAGCCAAGCTCAGCCTTAGGTGCACCCCAGGGGGACAGCATGACACAAAAGGCTCACCAGAATGTGGTATGGGGACACCTGAGTGTCCCAAGTCACCCAGCCAGCTCCACAGGAGCAGAATGTTTTGTGTGTGTGTGTGTGTGTGTGGAGTGTAGGAAAACCTATGGAATTTCTATGACAAATTGTCTTTTGGCTCAGGAAGAGAAGCAGCATCCTCCCCCTCAATTTGGGCAATTATCCTCGGTTATTTCAAGTTTTAAACTCCTGGCTCATAACAGAAAAGCAGCCAAGGGCAGAGCAGGATGGCTGAGCTGTGTGTGCTGGGACACAGCACCAACGCCTGGGCAGCACCAAAGCCCAGGAGCAGAGCCTGGGCAGTGCCCCCACCCCACCCTGAGCCCACCCTGAGCCCACCCTGCCCTGGTGGGTCTGCAGCCCCAGGGCCAAGGGGCAGGACATGCCCAGCCCAGGCTCTGACTGCCCCTGCCATGAAGAAGGCTCTGCCTGCACAAACAAGCACGAACCAGACTAAAGAAATCCAAGCCAGCCACCTACTGCTGCTCCTTGGAAATTCAGAGCAGTGTCGTGCCTGACCTTCCTTTCTGACACAGAATCACATGAGAAATGCTAGAGATAAAATACACTGGATGTTTTGCTGGAGAAAAAAAAAAGATCATAAATCAGTATGAGAAGCATATTTGCATTTTAGAGGAATATGTCAGACACACTGTCCAGCCATTAAATTTCACAGGTTCAGTTTAAGAACCTCAGGAGATTGCTGGCATTGCCTGAAAGGGAGAAGAAAATTACAAACACATGCTGGGGGCTCCGAGTGAGACACGAAAATCTGAGGATAATCCTCACTGCTATCCAAGATAGAACCAAATAGGCACAATAAAGAATTCCATTCACCTGCCTGGAGGATGGCTGACCTTAACCTCTGATACCAGCAAGATTAAAGACATTTCTCCAGAGGGAATGGATCAGGTGTTTGCTGAGGGGCTCAGCTTTGCTCTGGCCCTTCCCAGCCCCGTGATCTCCTCTGATCTCCACTAGTCTGCAATGTTGCACAGCCCGTGCAGCTGAGCTTGGTGCCCTTCCCGTGCCCAGGCAGAGAGCCCGGGTGTGCTGCTGGGCTGGCTCCCCATCCCACAGGCTGCAGACACGGGGTGCAGCACTGCCCATCCCTGTGAGGTCAGATCTGACCCGTGGGGTGAGAAACAGGGACCATCACTGCCTGTGGTGGCTCTGGGAAGGCTCAGGAGCAGATGCTGCATGCCAGGGGATGTGAGGACAAACAGTCACAGTGCTTTTGGACATCTCTGGGCATAAAACTGGGCCTTTGAGAAGGCAGAGGGAGGTGAGAACCCGGGAGGGTGAGGCCATGGTGGCTCCTGGCTGTCCTTCAGACACTCTCACAACACTCTCCTGCCCAGCCTCAGGCACGGGTGCTGCTGAACATCCATGTGGAGCACCAGGACATGGGATGATGTACCAGGACACAGGAGGATCACAGAATCACAGAATGAGGAGGTTGGAAGAGACCTTCAAGATCATCGAGTCCAACCCAGCCCCAACACCTCAACTAAACCCTGGCACCAAGTGCCACATCCAGTCTGCTTTAAACACATCCAGGGATGGTGACTCCACCACCTCCCTGGGCAGATTATTCCAGTATTTAATCACTCTTTCAGTGAAAAACCTCTTCCTGATCTCCAACCTGTATTTCCCTTGGTGCAGCCTGAGACTGTGGCCTCTGGTTCTGTCAGTGCTGCCTGGAGAAAGAGCTCAACCCCCAGCTGTCCACAACCTTCAGGAAGTTACAGGATGTCCCAGATGGGCTCCACGATGCAGGATGAGGTACAAGTGAGTACCAGGATGCTGGGCTAGGGGGAGGATGCAGCTCTGTGTCCAAGAGCCCTGCAGATCCAAACTGCCAGGGCTCAGGATCCTGAAGGGAGAAGTGTGGTGTGGAAGTGAAGCTCTGGGAGCTCAGGGGTGTCCATGCAGACACAGTGGGGAAGCCAAGAGGCACCATCAGCGGGGACTGAGGAGCTGGGAGGCTCTGGATCCAAGGACATTGTTACTATACTTCAGATTATATAAATAACTCGCTGAATAAAACCACATGTGACCACATTCTGTTTCCCATCCCTCTGCTCTGCCGGCAGCACACAGCCTCTTGCAACACTTGTTTACTGGGGAGGCTGTGCATAAAGCGAAAATGGTTTGCTGGGTCTTATGTTTTCACTTTAATTCTCAGTGTATTAAAAAAAAAACCAAACCTGTGAATTTGCTAATGGGCCTTGAAAACGTATTTTTAAAGCAAGGGCAGCATGACTCGGTGAGTTGCTACAAAGGATTACAGAAGGAACAAGGTTTGCTTGGAAAATTATTCCCTTGAGAAAATCTGTAACAGCTGAAAGGCCACAGCCTGCTTCTTTCCAAGAAAATAAACACAGTTCTGCATCCAAAATCAAGCTCCATCTCAGGTATGGAGAGAGCTGTTTTTTTCTCTGGTGTTTATGTGCTTCCCATAGCTCTGGTGTTCGAGTTGACATCTGAAGGCCAAACATACACTACATTCTCTCCCCAAAGGAAGATTCCTGTTGTGTCTTTAAAGCACACTTTTGGACAGAGATAAATGGCCACAAGCTTCAGGAGTGTCAGAGCCAGATGGTCAATTGAGATTCCTTTGTGTGTTTCTCTATTTCACTTCAGAGTTGATCTTGCATAAAAAATATTTTTTTAGCATTAGCTCTGACTCGCAGCCTGGAGGGAACCTTTGGAGCAGGAGGATTTGCAATCACTCTGCTCAGGGGCCACAAACCCTCAGCTTGCTCTTTCCTGGTCATTGAAATGCGTGTGCTTTGGGAGTTTTGGACCCAGGGGCAATTCAGACCATTTGATTTGCTGGACTTTTCTATTATGTAGTGACCATGTCCAGGGGAGCAGCCCCTCCTGTCACTGGAATTGGGGGAATCAGTGTGAGCCTTGCACTTCTCTGGGTAGTGAATTCCTTCCTCACAGCCTAAACCTCCTGGGGAATGGTCCCTGAAACCCTCCACAAACATTTGCCAGTTCTTCCTCCAACAGCCAAGAGTACCTCAACAGGTGGGAAGGCAATGAATGGTGATCAGATTGACGATTTTAGAATTAATTTTTCAGGTCCTGCTGGGGAAATACCCACATCCTCTCCCAACGTTCCTGCAGTCACTGTCCCTCTGTGAGGACTCTCCCCTTCCCACTGCAGTGCCTGCAGCTCTGTGCAGGGCCACAATAACCCAGCCTATCTCCTGCCTCCAGGCTGTTTTCACTGTTTTACCCCTTTCCATCTCCACGTGTCCCGTGAGCAGTGTGGGGGAGCACGCTGGATTTTCTGCATTAACCAGAACCAGGAGTGACTGCTGCCCCTCAGGCTGGTGGGAGAGCAGGGGTTAACCCATCCCGAAGGACGAGGCTGTAATTGCCATTAGGCTCCCAAGATGAATGAGCTTTTAAGGACTGCCAACTTCTGAATGGAGGCAGGAGGACCAACAACAGCACCACCAGCTCAACCACCGGCAGCCAGCGGCAGGAGCACATCTGGAGGCAGCGTGCTTCAGCTGGAAATAAACCCCGGAGGTGTCAGGGCAGCGGATAAGGGCTCTGCTGGCAGCGTGGAGGTGGAAAAGATGAAATTCTGGCTGCTGGAGGAACAAACGAGGCTGCCAGGCTGGGCGTGCGTGTGAGCTTTGCTTCCCCGCCGCAGCCCGGGGCCGCCGCGCTGGGTTTGCCCGGAGCCGGCGGGATGGGGAGGATACCCCGGGCTCTTGCAACACAGCTGCCGGCTCACAGCTCCCTCCAGACACGGCCCTGCCTGCCACTGGGATGGGTTTAACTCCAGAGGAGAAGCAGCGGAGAAAAACAGAGAAGCAGGAGCTGGGTTTGGCCTCGGGAGAGCGCGGAAAGGCAGCGCCAGCCCGGGGCTGCGGAGAGCAGCACCTGCAGGGCCACGGGCAGGGGCTGGGTGTCACTGCAGGGCTCCAAATAATTCAGAAGGCAAAAAGTATAGAAAAAGAAGGCTTTTTATTGTCTAATTCTTGCTACCTTTTATAAGGTGTTCCCATACAGACTTAACGTAGCAACACCTCTCTAATGCCTTTGGTTAAACCAGAGAAACAGCAAACACCAGCTGGACAAAGATTATTTTGAGAAAGGAGAGTTATTTACCAAGATTGCTTTGAGGAAAAGCTTTCTTGAGAAACTTTTCCTTGGGGAAATGTTAGCAGCTGCTAAGCAGGTTAAAATTCTCTCAGGCCCACAGGCTGGGGGCTGCTCCTGAGAGCCCTGGTGGGGTCACCAAGGGGCACCTGCTCTCCCACAGTGTGACATTGTCACCTCTGCACCAGGCCCCGTGGCTCAGAGGGATGCAGGGGACCTGCTGTGGCTGCTCCAAGCAGCTCTTGGAGACCTGCACAGCAGCAAACACGTTCAGGGTGTTGTACATCACCCTGAGCAGCTCCCTGAGCAGGGACAGCAGGACACGGAGGAGCCACAGCTAAGCTTAAACATCTGGTTCTGTGCATTCCTATATTGTAATAAAATAAGTCTTTCCACAGATTTCACATCATCTTTGTCTGGGCATCAGTGAACTGTGACGAGAGAAACTCTTTTTTTCTTTTTTTTGTGGTTTCCAGAGGAACAAAGAGGCAATCTTCATCTGATGAGGTGTCCTGGCAGCCTCCTGTGCTGCGAGGCTGCATCTCGTGCTGTCAGTGCAGCCCCATGTCCTGGGACAACTGTCTGGCCCACAAAAAACTGCAGAGCCTGGGGGGACTCTGGCTCCCAAAGCCTGGGGACACAGAGAACCTCGCTGCAGCCCACAAAGGCCAGCAGCAGCAGCTCCCAAACAGAAAGAGGCACCAGAAACACACCTGCAATCTGGATTCCACCCTTTTGGCCCCCATTCAAGTGAAAGGGCAACAAAGAACATGAAACAACTGCTTTAAAGACTCCCAGCCCCAGTGAAGTCCAGGGAGGACCATTCCCTGCAGCTCACCCAGGCCTCCCCAGGAGCAGCCTCAGCACCTCCCAGTGTGGCCACAGAGACAAAAAAAGATTTGTATTTTCCCTGGAAAATATATACCTGCCTGGAGGTGGCTCAGCAGAGGGAGTGGGCATAGAAACCTGGAAAATTAACAGTGCAAAGCTGAAGGAAGCTGGATCAGATCATCCTTTGCATGGAGCTGTTGTTCCCCAGGAGCAGCCCTGAGGTCCCACAGTCACTCCCACAGCTCCTCCCAGCCCTGCTGCTGCACCCTGGCTGCTCGGGGGCTCTGACTGAGCCTCCCTCTTCCTGCTGTGAAGTGCCTGAGTGGGCTCTCTGCCCTGCCTGTTGTTCTCTGAGCACAGGAAACTGTCCAGCACCCAGAGAATTGTGAAGAGAATCCCCTGCTCTCAGCTGGCTGAGGCAGCCTGGGAGCCATCAGCCCTCTGTGTTTATTTGCAGCAGGCATGTTTAAGAGACTCTGGGCTTATCTTAAGTCTCCCACTTAAGCAGAGAAGAAAGGCTCACAGGGCTGTTGGAGGTCAGGGGGACATTTGGCTCCAGCCACACCTTTGCTGGTGATAAATGGCTGATGGGGGAGTGTGAGGAAGTGGGACAGACTTGGCTGTAAATGTGAGTGCACAAAGTGGTTGCAGTAAAACCTGAGCATTGTGAGGAGGAGAATGTGGCCCCCACTCCCAACCCTCCTCCTCCCCAGCTCTCCCTGCCCCTCTTTTCCCTGGTGCACAGTGTCCCCATGGATCAGAGCAGGGAGACCCCAACCACAAGTCTTCAGTAGCCATTTTTCAGTGGGATTAGATGACATTTATTCCTTTATGACTTTGCAGTTCTGTTTGGGAAAAGGGATTTCATTCCTTCGCTTCTTCTTGTCAGAATGGATTTGCTGATCCCAAACACGTTCCTCACACTTTATTTAGGGCTTATTATGCATCATTTACATTGCTGAGCTGTCACCAGCCTGTCTGTGCAGTGCAGGCAGACAGGCAATGCACTCCTCTGCCCTCTTGCTCTCCTCCCAGATGTGGAGCTGGCAGGATAAGGCATTTGGAGATCCCCTGTCTGATCCCATTTGCCTTTTTGGGGGTTATTCCCCTCTGTGCAGGGGCCAGGGAGGCTCAGCACAGATGGACATCTTCCCTCAGCTACATTTCCAGGATCAACCCACCTGGGGCAGGCAGTTCTGTGGGACAAGGTTTGATTTTCTCCTTAAGGGATGCTGAGTGATGGCTCCTGAGCCCAGCACCTTTTCCTCTGCCTGCGTTGTGCCAGGAGGTTCCCCAAAACCCTCAGTGCTCACTGGGTGGATCACATCTGCAGCAATGTCAATATTCCTCCCTAAATTACCCACCTAGCCCACCTTTCCTCCCTGACAGCCCCTGCCCACACTGCAGGGGGCTCTGCCTCCCCACCCAGCACCCAGCATGAGGAATGGGCACAGATCCCAAACTCCTCTTGCTCCAGAGCTGCTTCCTACCCAAAAGGAATCCATGGCTTCTTGTAGGGCTCCATGAACTGACCTGCTGCCCTCTGGGAGCTCTGTCAGGAAAAGGAGCTGTGGCATTAGATGTCAGAGGGGAAACACGTGCAGGACTGACTATTCTGTCCCATATGAATGCTCTGTCTGACGTACTAAAAGCCGGATGGAGCATAAAAATGGAATTTATTCAAATTAATGGTTGCAGATGCCATCCTGCATTGAGACAGAAAGTTCTCCTACATGCAAAGAGTAGAGTTTGCACTTCCCAAATCCTGCTACTGCCCAGGAAGGACAGGCCTGTCCTGGGCTTCTGATCTCAAAAGAACAAAAAACATCATCTTGTCAGGATGCAAATGAAAGATTTAAGATAGGCAACATATACTGTTTCAATTAATTGACTGGACACTGTTATTTTCCAGGTGAATACAGACACCAAAGTTACCTGTAGATGTGACTATAAGAGTAGTTGTTGCTGTTCAGCATTTGCCCAGTAGTTCAGAAACTCATTCATAAAAGCAAAGGAACATCAGGCTGGTGCCCAGTGGTGCTGACACCAGCAGGCCCCCAAAAGAACAGGCTAAGCCAGGCAGGATCTCCCCCCAGAAGGGCACAAGGCACACCCCTCTGAAGCTTTTTGAGTGAGGACCCCAGATCAGAGACAGCAGAGCCTCAGGACTGTGAGGAGGTGACATTTGCAGGCTTGCCACATGTCCTGGGGCAGAGGAGAGGATCCCTGTCCCTGCTGCTCCTTGGCCAAGGTCTCCCCCAGCCCCAGCAGATGCTCTGCAGGAGCTGCTCTCATTTCAAGGAGCAGAGAGCAGGGCTGACTCAGCACCTGGAGCAAAGCTGGGGCCCCCATCCATACCTGCTGATTTTAGCCCGTGGTTGCCTGACTTCTGATAACAGGATTATCTTTCTGTCTGCTGTTAAATCCTCATTGAAGCCCAGCCTGTTTCCCCTGGGTCAGTGCCTCGTGGGGCTGTGCCTGGTGGGAGGCCAGGCCAGGGCTCCTGGAGGGCACTGGGGCACCTGGCAGCTTTCATCACACCTGGTGGTACAGGCAGAGCCTGCTGGAAACAAGGCCTTGTAAATGCAAAGCTCCATCTCCAGTTACTGCTCCCCTGCCCCAGGCAGGCCCCTGCTCTCCATGAGATATGTTCCAAATGATAGCATTTGTCTTTAATAAATGGGCACCACATAAACTGCCTCCTATGGGAAACCTGGGGGTTCTAAGTAAAACCTGATGTTCCCATTTCATTATAATGCTTTTGCTCCGAGATGAATTCCAACCCATGCCCTGGTTAGTATCAGCCAAAGGTGTGCAGTGGGTTTGTGTTGCTGTTTATGAAGTTCATGTTGCTGGGCCTAATGTGTTTCAGATCACCCAGCTGTTCTCTGTGTCTGTATCAGCCTGACCCAAAACAAGGATATTCTTTTGCCACAGTCAGTGGAAGGATAAAGGGCAAAGCTCCTTCCATGGCCCCAAAGCATCTGAACGTGGATATGAGTCTCTTTAGTGAAATATTTCCTCAGAATACCTTCTGTGATGCTTCTTTTTAAGGGCAAATCTGCCTGTACTGGTACCTACTCTAAAAAAGTACCTGAAATGCAGAATGAGTTTCCTTATATCTGAAATGCAGAGTGAGTTTCCTTATATCTGAAATGCAGAGTGAGTTTCCTTGTATCTGAAATGCAGAATGAGTTTCCAGCTATCACTGCAGCCTTGCTGCCACACTCCTGCAGGTGCTGTAAACCTGAGGAACAGGCTGGCCTGTGCCAGGCTGCAACACCTGGGGTATTGGGGCTGTCCTGTGTGCCCTCTGTATGCCCCTGGTGTCACACACGCTGATCTGTGTGCACAGCTTGGACCCTGACATGCTCCAGCAGAGAAATGATGATTTCTGATCCCCTCAGCAGACACCTGCCACAGCATCCCTTTGACACTGAGAGCACAACACCCACCCAGAGGACAGCAAAGTGCCACAGGTAGGAGTGTCCGTGTCTGATTCAAACAGATGTAAACCATGCACTGAGCCATCCCTCGAGTCCAGGGCTCATGTTTTACCCTTCTGTTGTGTCTTGGTGCTGCACCCCCCAGGCATTTCTAACAAAAGCAGTGAGATAATCTCTGCCCTGTGGGAGCTGTTCTGCTGGTATCTCCTGTGAGAGGAGAGGGGAAGGAGAGTGCTGCTTCCTCTGCTGCTCACCTTCGCAGAGATCCCTGCTCTGACTCAGACTCAGCAGGGAATGAAAATCCCTCAAATAACCTCAAAAAGATTTAGAAAAGATGCTCAGGGAGGCACCATCTGTTTGTGTCACTGCTGGAGAGAGAAGAGAAGGTATTACCTGGGGTTGTACAGTTGTGAAGAACTGGATGGGAACAAAGACATCTTGCAGCTGCATTTCTCTGCTCCCCACTTTTCCATGGCTACTGAACAAACACCACCACAGAGAGCAAATGACAGAAACCACAGCACTCTCAGCTGAACTCTCTGGCCTCAAAACTGTGTCATTTGGGAAGGTCTGGACAGGACAAGCTCCATGTGCAGGGCTAGGGTGTAGGATCATGGCCTGCAGGGACCCCAGCGCACACTGACTCACGGGCTGGCTGCTTTCATGAGCCCCAGTGAGAACCTGAGCTCAGCTCAGCCTTTTGGGGATGGAAAAAAATAAAACAACAACAACAAAAAAGAGAGACTGACCCAGTTGAGTTCCATCTGTTGGGGTTTATGACTGTTCTCCTTATAACTGCCAACAGACAATGTGAATAGCAATTAGCTAATTGCTTGCTAACTTTGCATTCTAATAATAGTCATGTTCCAGAGTTATACAAGTTTGGAGGCTGCTGCTGCTGTTCCCTTGCAACTGGCAATAATAAATAATATCATATTCCCTCAGCTTGGCCATTTCCTCCAAGTTTCATCCCCATGCAAATTGCTCCAGCATGTCCTAATCCCTGATGGGAGGGCAGAGGCATCAACAGCATTTATTTGTAGTTCCCTGCATGGGGAGGATTCGGCACAGGCACGAGGATGTGGCACTGGGAAAGCTGTGTGCCACTTGTCCCTGCTGCAGGGCCAGCTCAGCAGGGCCAGGAGGTGCCTCTCATCCTGGCAGGGTGGGCAGGAGCAGGGTCTGCATCCCTGGAAATCCAGCCCTACCATCAGGGTGTGCTGCGTTAGAGCTTTTTGGAGGTTTTGGAGGTTTTGTTTGGATTTTTGCTTTTCCTTTGCAGGATGGGATGTGGCCCTGGCCCCTGTAGTGACATGCTTTATTACCAGTAGCTTCAACAATGTCAGCACAGCCCCAGACTGGAGCTGTCAGAAGCACAACCTCTCCAGCAGCAGAGCAAGCTGTGTAGTGTCACCACGGCACAGATAAGAGGGGGCTGGACCCCAGTGGGGCTCCCGGGGGGAGCAGGGGTCAGGATGGGTGCAGAGCCCCAGCGTCCCCTGGATGGGGGGCACAGAGAGCTCCCTTCCACACCAGTGAACTTTTGGGCACCCCTCCCTGGGCTGTGTGACCTCCAGCTCATTACTGCCACGCAGATGCAGCTAATTGAGAAGCAGAGCGAGAGTCCGATCCAGCAGAGTCAAGGCCAATGGAACGAACATCATTCCCTGGCACACGAGGAACTACCGAACAGGGAGCTGCCAGCAGGCTGACATCTCCAGAGCTCACACACTAATCTCATTAAACCCGACCAAAAAGCCTCTCAGAGCTGGGGGAGCCGTGTCCAGCGAGAGCTGGGCTGGATTATTCACCCCTGGGGCTTTTCCACCTCCCTCTCCTCCCGCGGCACAGGCGGGGGGGTGGCACCCCGGCTGCCGGGCGGGGTTCAGCGCAGGATGGGCGGCACCTGCCCCAACCCTGCCCGGGCTCGGCCCACGGGAGCTCTTGGCTGCCCAGGTGGGGCTTCATGGGGGCTCCTGCTGAGGTTCCTCATGGGCACAACTGCCTCAGGTGCCCCCCAGCCCCTGCTTCCAGCAGAGCAGCTGTGGCCTTCTTGGTTCCAGAGCTGCTTTAGGCTGCTGCTCTGGGCACTATAGCAGCTTACTCATCCCTCATTTCTCCCCTCTCCTGCTATCTGAGTCACGAGTAGATTGATGAAGTTTAAAAGCAGTCCTTGTGCAAGCCATGCTCTACAGCTCTGTCTTCCCACTCACACAACCTGCTCTCCCCCCTTTCCCTGGGGTTTTGGGCAGAGGGACCAGAACTGTACCATGGAAGGGAACTCCCCTTGGCAAAGCCGCAGCAGGAGCTCTCCCTCACAGCAAGTGAAGATCGCTGTCCCCTCCCCAAGGCTCAGGTGCACAGGGCGGGGGAAGGTGGCTCTCGCTCAAACCAAGCAGTGGGACACGAGGAGCTGGAGGAATCCAGCCAAAAGGAACAGCTTTGCTCACTTCTGCTTTGGCTTCGCCTGTGAATGTTTTCTCTCAGCACTGCTTGATGAGTTTCAGGCTGAGGGGATGTCAGGAAACCAGGGGGAGAAGGCTGTGACACACTGCAGGACGTGCCAAGGAGCAGCGGTGACGCACGGCAGCTGGCAGGGCTGGGGTGTGTCCCTCACCTCTGCTGCCCCCACGGGACCTGCCACCCTCACCTCTGCTGTCCCAGCACAGCCACAGGGGTGAAAGGAGCAGCTGCAGCTCCTCTGCTCACCCCACCAGCTGGGGACCATCCCCTGCTGCCCCACAACCCCAGCACTGGCTGGGTCATGCCAAGGGGACACTCAGAGGGGTTGTGAGGAAACCTCTCCACTCAGAGCAGGCCAGGAGGTGGCAGGAAAGCTGCCAGGGTGTGGCAGCTGCCCCAGCAGAGCTTGTCCCCAGGGCCACTGGGCAGCTGCAGATATTGGCCGTGGTGTGGCACAGCAGGGTGAGGTGCCACAGGACCACGCTGCATCCAGGGGAACATCCCTTCTGCTCCCCCCACACGGATCACTGCCAGGGGCTCCTGGACGTGAGGCCAAGAGGTTTTGGCTTGAATTTATCTCCCAACCTCAGGGGAGCAGAGCAAAGGTCCTGCTGGGCTCAGTTGTGGGGCTGAGGCTGGTCCCTGGCTGACAAGTGGCCATGGACTACACACAAAAATGCTCTAAAGCTGACAGCACCAAATGTTTCTTCTCCACCTAGCACAGTTGTTTAGGATTCAGTAAGGAACAAAACTGCATCTTGTAGGTTTTAATAAAGCTCTTGGCCAACGGTTCAAACACCAGGGGACAAGCTGGAGAGAGAGGTTGAATTTATGGGAGCAGGAGGAGATCGTTTGCTTTCTTAGGAACTGGAAAAGATTAATAGTGTGCAAAGGCTCTTGGATTCATTCCTCACATAGCAGAATGGTTAGGAGACTTACTGGCTTAATGTTCTTCATTCTGCCTTCCCCAGGCAGCCTAGAGACTGTCTGGGCCATGGAGAGGAGGACCAGGGAGAGCAGGGAGCCATCCCATGTCAGCCCTGGTGAAGAGATGGCTCTGACATGCTGGGGGACAGAGGGGAACAGGCTCTCAGGGTTCTTTGATGGCAAATTCAATAGATGCTTAATATTTCTGTCTGTTCTGATGTGTGGGAAGACACTGGTACCTGGGGAGGTGGTGGGAGTACAGGGAAACAAGGCAGGTTCATCCTTCCATCACATCCCCACTCCTGAGCCTGGGGTTCCAACAGCACAGAACTGCTCCACAACAGGAACCTGAACCCAGGGAAGGTCCAATGTCTCTCCCTGCACAGGCATTTTGCAATCACCATGTACAGAACTGCTCCACAACAGGAACCTGAACCCAGGGAAGGTCCAATGTCTCTCCCTGCACAGGCATTTTGCAATCACCATGTACAGAACTGCTCCACAACAGGAACCTGAACCCAGGGAAGGTCCAGTGTCTCTCCCTGCACAGGCATTTTGCAATCACCATGTACAGAACTGCTCCACAACAGGAATCTGAACGCAGGGAAGGTCCAGTGTCTCTCCCTGCACAGGCATTTTGCAATCACCATGTACCATGTGAGGTAAATCCTGATGCAAATTAGAATTCAGGAGAAAAGACAGGAATTTCCCAAGTTCCACAGAACAGCCCAAAGCTTCTTCCCAACAGCCAAAACCTGCTGCCAGCCAAAGCTTCTTCCCAAGAGCCAAAACAGCCAAAGCCTCACTGCACACAGAGTGCAGGGCAAGGATGAAAAAGGGAGTCAAATCCCTTTGGGAGGAACAGTCATCTCCCCAAAAACAAAGTTAAGCTGGAAATCTGATGAGAGGATGGGCAGAGCCACTTACTTGCCACTGCTGGTCCCACTCAGAGGAACACTGGACAGATCTCCTCATTTCTCCAAGCTGCTGTAGCTGGGAAAGCCCAAGCCAACAACCTGACACTTGGCTGGGTGTAAATGCAGCACAGAGTGTTTTCAAGGCTCCATAGACAGCCCTGGAGCTGTCAGCTATGGAAAATAAACGTCTGTGCTATTCATGGATATCTGTTGTGCTCTAATTGAGGGGTGAAAGGCTGCAGTGGTACCTAAACCATTTCACTGGGAGGCAGAAGCAGCTTTTAGGAAACCATGAGCAGTCTGGATTTTCAAATAATACTAGGAAATAGGTTTGCTCTTTCAGAGAATGAATGAAGAACTTGAGCAAAACTGCTAAAGATAAAAGTTCCCAGACATCTGGAAAGAATTAGTTAGGAAGATGCTTGGGACAGGGAGCTCAGGCCAGTTCAGGAGACACCTACTGCAGATCCACAGGAGGAGGGAAGAGGAGGGAAAGGGTTGGGGGGAAAAGCAGGAAGGGAGGATTGAAATAAACCCCTGCAGGATGGGCAATGCAAACAGGCTCTGCCCACATGCAGTTCAGCCCTCGAGGGTCTGTGGGGCCACAGCACATTGGCAGAGAGCTCACCAGGCAACTGCTGGTGCCTGTCCTGGCAAGGGCAGAGCAGGGCTGTGTGCTGAGCATGTCCCACGTGGGAAAGCTCATCCCTGCTGCAGGCCAGATGTGTCCCCACTCACTGCACCCCCATCAGACCAGCAGAATTTGCCCCTCCTTGCAGCTCAACAGGGCAAAAGCTGTGACAAAGTCCCAAGCACTAGAGAAACACTGAGCCAAGACTGGGGCACAGAGCAAAAAAAGGCAGCTAACAGGTAGTGGAGAATGTTTGCTGTGTTGCAGAGCAGGTAAGTGCTCAGGCAGCCCCTCAGCAAAGTCACAAAGGAGTTCTGCTTCAGGCCAAGATGAAAGTCTCAAAGAATAAGCACAAAAAACCACAGAGACTTGTGAATCCCATGCTTGGTTTATTAAATAAATTACAAAGCTTTTTATAACATATTTCTGCCTCCGAGTCACTTCACACTTCAGTTCAGGTGCCAAATCCTTTGTCTCTACCATAACTGTGGGCTTTTGTAATACACTCAGCTGGGAAATCTGTTTCAAATCCACGAGCTTACACTGCAGCAAAGCTTTTGGGTCTGTTTTGGAAGGCTGGTGTTACCAACAGCAGGTCCTCATTTCTAAGCAGAGCTGCAAAGGCCTCAGTGCACCAGAAGCCAGAGCTCAGCCCTGTGGGAGGAGGCAAAAGCACCACACACGAGTCAGGTGCTCCTTATAAATGTTTGTGGGCATTTGAATTTAGGAACTGAATTCAGTTTTTCCTGTGAGTGAAGAATAGCCGTTTTCCAATGGGGTTAGCAGCAGGTAAAGCTGAAAATCAAAGTGTGAGCTTTGTGTTTCCTGACAATTTTCCTTTAACAAGGCAGCTCCAGCTGCTAACTGCATTTTATTGCATCCCTCAAAGACAGATCTCCATGCGAGAATACTTTAAGAGCTCTACTCCAAAAATAAAGGTGCTTGGATTTATTTTTATGGTTACATATATTTTACCAGTTGGTCTCAGAGCCCTCAGTGCTGCCTTACCCACAGCCCCACTGAGGTACAGCACAGCCTGGAGTCCCTTAATGCCAAGATGATTTTTTGCCTTTTCTTTTATATACCTTTTATATACCTTTTATATACCTTTTATGTGTTCTCAGTGCTCTCAGCATACATACTTGTAATTCCTTAAGTCTGATAACTTAACATAGTCCTGGTATTCTGTTAAGGCAGGAGACCAAACATCCCAAAGGCCTTGCAGCTGAAAGTGGGAAAGCCCTGTGCTGTCTTGAAAAACAAAACCCTAAAATACATCCCATAAACTAAGATTGAGCCCATCCAAGAGGGAATACTTTGAGATGAGAAAGTATCACACTGTCCATTCAAGCCTCTCCTTGGAGCAACTTTATTATATATAGTAATTTTCAAAATCTATAAAATTGTGTACACAAATCCATCTATTTCAATGTACTCCACCTTGAAGAAGTCTTGTACCATAAGGATACTTATTAAAATACCAAGATAAAAAACCCTTTATCCCTTAACCCTGTCTGGCTCTTGATTTTAGGACCAAGGAAAAGGCATCACCCTGACCCTGCATTTGGCTCCCCAGGCAGCTGGAGCAGCAGCTGCTGCTCTCACTCACCTCCCAACCACACTGGTCAAACTAGAAGTCCATCAAAACTGTCCCTCCCCAAGAGAATAATAAACAAGGAGGACATTTACAATAACATCACTTTGAAAATCTGTGAGAAACTCCACTACAAAGATGCAAACATCAGAAGGCTGAAAAAGATCAAGGCAACATCCATGCACCTCCATGATCACATTTTCAAGCCAGATTTGCTTCCTTCCTCCTCCATGCCCAGCTGGGATGAATGCAAACACACTCCCCAAGCACACGAGGTGACCAATGTTTGTAACCTGACATATTTTCTTTATTTGTAAGGACAGAGCCTAAATATCTTTCATGGCACCAGCCTGGAGGACTGTTACACTCACACATCGGCAGCACCTCGTGTAAATAAGTATCAACATTTCCCCATGACACAAAACATCCATGTCAGGAGAAGTTCCACAGCTGGAGGTGACTTTTATCCTCATGGCTGTTCCTGCTCAGCCTCTTTTTCAGAGACCAAGGCCATTTCCACTTGGAAATGGCACAGTTTAAGCATTTCCTGCTGAGGAAAAGACTCAACTCAAGTCATTCAGCTTCCAAAAAGCACCAGCAGAGCTCCCTGAGTTCCTCATCCCCTTGCAGCATCACAGAAGGTGCCAGAAGCTGCTCAGAGGAGCCCCTGGAGCCCTGTCAGGAGCCAGGGGAGCAGCTCAGCTCCCGATGGTTCTCCACAAACAGTGAGACCTTCAGGAGAGTGTCTGAAACAGAGAGAAAACAACAGCCCTGTCAGCTCAATGAGCTTCATCTGTGCTCTGTACTGCTAAAATCGTGTTTCTAAAGGCAATAAAAGGAAGTATGGGTAAAACTGACTGAATGAAATGGGTCACTGAGCCCTTGCCACACTGTGAGGGAGGACTGTGGGCCTGAGGGATTTCAGCCTGCTGGCAGCTGCCAACATTTCCCCAAGGAAAAGTTTCTCAAAAAAAGCTTTTTCTCAAAAGAATCTCGGTAAACAACTCTCCTTTCTCAAAACAATCTTTGTCCAGCTGGTGTTTGCTGTTTCTTTAGTTAACCAGTGGCATTAGAGAGGTGTTGTTCCTATTTACTAATCATGTCAAGTCTGTATGGGAACACCTTATAAAAGGCGGCAAGAATTAGACAATAAAACCCTTCTTTTTCTATGCTTTTCCCTTCTGAATTATTTAGAGTCTTTTGTGTCCTACAGCAACAGAGGATGTTGCTCCAGCTGTGCCCAGGGGTGATGGGGAGAGGTCTCAGAGCAGCTCACAAAGATTGACTGGGTCAGTGTCACCCACTGCTGCTGAGGCCCCACAGCCCAGCCCGGCCCCAGGGGACACAGCAGAGCCCTGGGAAAACCCCCCGGCTCTTTGGACTACCTTGAACGACGTCGTTTTCTTTGCAGCGCTCCAAAATCCTCTCCCAGGCCTGCGGGAGGGATTCCACGTCCGCCAGGCTCTCCAAGCTGAGGCGCTGCAGGAGCACTTTGCTCTCCAAGTACCTTCGTGCCCGTTAAGGACAACAAGGAGAAAACAGCCCCCAACCCTCCCAGCGCTGCCAGACACCCCCAGAGCAGGATACAGCTGCCGGTAGAAGCGTTCCACGTCCTGCAGCCCCTCCAACACGTCGGCCAGCGAGGGGCAGCGCGGCCCACGCCGCAGCACCGCCTCCAGCCCCGGCTCGGCCGGGCCCCGCTCCTCGTACAGCCGCAGCACGGCGGTGCCGGCGGCCCCCACTGCGTCCCGCGCGGCCCGCAGCTCCTCCCTGCCGGCACAGCGCGGTCAGCCGGGC
>JBBMKD010000079.1:3140403-3154057 GCA_037834095.1 Argya squamiceps | reverse complement strand
GGGAAAGGGGATGCCATGGGGTGGGTGATGGACTTGCCAAAGCCAGAGAGAAGATTGCACAGTGTCTGCAAGGGTCCGTGGGGGAGAAGCCTTTGTCACACCTGGGCTATCTTTAATCTTCACTTTTTCAGGGCAGGGCAGTTGGAAATTCCTTTAATGGCATGAGGGACTCCACAAACCACCAGAACCCAAACCCTGCTGACACACGTGCGAACAGCTGCTCTGCAGGCATCCAACTTCACCTCTAGCACCAATTTACCTCTCCAACACAGCAGTTTAAACCCATTCCTGCACGGGAACCCACATACCTCTGGTGATGACCCCCTCGAGGCGGATGACATTGGAGTGGTCAAACTGGCCCATGGTGCAGGCCTCGGCCAGGAAGGAGCGCTGCTGCTTCTCGGAGCAGCCGGCCCGCAGGGTCTGGATGGCCACGGGCAGCTCCCGCTTGCTGGGCAGCTTCAGGCAGCCCCGGCACATCTCCCCAAACTCTCCTGCACAGCAGAGAAACATTATTATTATTGTAGCAGGATTTCTTAGAGGAGGTGGGCATGATTTGTATTTGGACTGTAATTGAATCACCCAGACCGGGCCTCATGGTTGAGGCCTGTAGGAGTTAGTGGTGCAGGTAGAAATTTGGTGCTGTGATAGATATGATGGATAAATTTGTGCATTAAAATATAAGCGATGCAATAGATGTAGTGAATAAAACAATGTATTAGAAATATTGTACTTTGTAACTCTAAAACTGCTAAGTAAGCCCTGGTTCCCAGAATGGGAAAGGCGTTTCCACACACCAGGACTTACTTTGCAACTGTGAAGTAGCAGATTGAAACTTGAAATTTACAGGAAAAAAGGATTGGCTTGCCAGGATGTGGCTCGTTGTTCAAATCAGACTCCGTGCACCTGGACCATCAAGTAGCTAATGACAAAATCTCGAGGCAGGACCCGGAGATGTGAAAAATCACCATCCCAAAAAGAGGTTCCAAGAAAATCCTTTCAAACATGACCCAATGCCGGGAAATCTGTTCAAGATTCATCACCAAGTGAAAGACTGTGTTTGAATATGAAGACTAAAACAAAAACACAATGAGCTCGCTGCTGGGCACAGAAAACAGTATAAAAATCAGACTCAAAAACCCAGCTGGTGTGGATAGGGCAGGATTGTACCCTTGCTGTCGGCCGCCTGTCTCACCCAGCATTCGATCAATGTTGCATGTGGCTGTCTCAAATTGATTTTTGAAATTGGAAAAATAAAACTTTATTCTTTTTTATCTGATCGGCTAATATTCATTTATAACAGTGCCAAGTCTATGGTGCAGTTAGAATTACAGGTTAAGGTGTTAGCAAGGAACAGAGGGTTTTCTAGTAGTTAGCAAGTACAGTAATTAGTGGGGACACTTTAGCTGCCTTAAGAGTTTGTTCAACAATGTGTGTTTGCATTTTTCCCTGTGCTGTATGCCAATGGGAATACACCTGCAAATGTAAACTATGTAGACATGTGTATAACATGCCATTTTGGACAGAATAAACAGAGGACGTAGCATTAACCATACTGGTTGGATCTGTGTTTTGCTCTCGCCCAAACTTCCCATTATTTGGGTTCCCTCACTACTTGGGATGGTCAGGACACACAAAGTAAGGCAATATTCTGTTTATTATGACTGCGTGCTGTGTTTTATGCAGTTTTTACAGACCCCAAGGGCAGCTTTGATGCTTTAAGCTTTAGTTTTCATATTTGCAGATTCTGTGCTGCCTAAGGATGTAGTTCTGAGCCTCATGTTAAGTGCCAGTAAGCTCTCTTCACAGAGTAGGAAGACAAAACAAATCCTTTTTCTGCTAAGAACCAAAGATAACTTTCAGGCCCAAAAAAGATAAACAATGGTGGACTGAAGGGAATAATAATAAAAAAAAGAGACCTCACAACCTGAAGCTGTAATTGGACAATTAAACCCCAATATGCAAATAGACCAAAACTTATAAAAATGTATGACTGGCCAGCCATTTTTTTGTGACTATTTTTGGTCCACCCTGAGTGCAGCCTTGGTCAGGCTCCTGTCCTGCCCAGGGTAGATCCTGGAGGCCTTTCAATAAATACCCATTTTATTCTCTAACTCTGTCCAGTCTCTGTTTCAAGTCAGCCTTCCAAGGCATCAACTTCTAATTGTTAATGGCTTTCTTGTTAATTATTCTATTGGTTAGTAAAAGGTGTTTTACTTCCCCATCAAATCTAACTATTCTTGGATTGTTTACATGTTTTCTTTACTGATTCTCATGGGACAAATCCCTTGTTACAGGTGCACTTAGTTTTCAACCTCAGAATAGATTGCTGTGTTAAAGGCACTTCTCATTCTCAAAATAGTTTCATATGGGAATTTGCAAATTGCTTGTTAGCTGCACTTAGAAGAAATGACAGGTTAGCTTTTTACCCTATTCCTACAGATCCATGGCAGGACTGCTGCCACTCCCACCAGGCCATCCTGAGCATTGTGCCACTCCTCTGCAGGGCCGCTGACCCTCAGCCATCCCCAGAGCCTCTCAGCTGTTCCCTCCACGCTCAGCCTCAGTCCATATTGTGTTTTATCCCATGGGAGGAGGATTAACCCCCTGTCACTGAGGTCATGCTCCAGGCCTGGCTAGTTCTGCCTCCTGGTCTGCTCCCCACAGAGCTGGACACAGCAGGGCTGGAGGGTTCCTGAAATCCTTGAGGAAAAACATCTCACTACACAGCCACATGCTCCACAACAGGAGCTATGGAATTCCCAACATAAAAAACCAATATTGGCTTTACAGCAAAAAGCATGTAGCTATGAACAGCTTTATTGATTTGAAAATCAGGTTATTGTTAGGTCAGCAGTGAGACAAACACGCTCCCAAATTCCTTAGATTTAAATGCCTTCCCTACTAATTTCTTTCTTGATTTTTCAAACACCAGATTGCTCAGGACAGGTACATGGGGCTCCTCTGAGCTGCTCCACACTGAGGCAACCTCATCCCCTCCTCAGTGTCCTCTCCCCTTCAACGCTGTCCTTCAGCTGCAGGCAAAGCCCTTCCCTCCTCCCTTCCTCCACCTCTGCTGCTGCTACAGCTGAATTTATCTTTAGGGAAAGAAATGACAAAGAATGATCACGTTTCCCACGTTCTGGCACACAGTAGCCATTAAGGCTCCAGGGTCCACTCAGGTGATTTTAATTTGCTTTTAAGTTTTAGGCAGTGAAGTTGATGAAAATCGATAAATCATTAGCTTCACGTATTTATAAATAGTTTTCATGCTGCTGTCAAACTGCCCAGATGCAGATAATTGCTGATGCTTTCTGGTCCTCGTGGCTTTCACTTGGCTGTGCTCAGTGCCTCAGAAAAACACCAGGAATGTGGAACAAAGCTCCTGGATAAAATCCTCACCAGCCCTGCTCCCATCCTCAGCTGCAGGCAGGTACCCCCAGGACTGGAGCAATGCCCTGGCCCAGTGAAGGGGGAGCACATGGGCACAGCCACTGTTGGATCTAATCACTAATAACAGGTGACTGAGAGCCTTTCCACGAGTTTTTTGTTTCATTTTCAGTCTCAGTGAAGGCAGAGACATAAAAGATGGTAAAACTCACACCATAACAACAGAAGCCAAAGTTCTCTTTGTTACAAAGGCCTTTTAGAAGTTTTTTAGCCAACAGGCTGATGCTAAAAGCTTACAAGTGTCTGCTTAAGCCAGTCAATAAACACTACACATACACCTTAGACCATACAGTAACTGCTGTAAGGCCACAAGCCACCACCCCATAGAACTTGCCTGTCCTGATAATCCTCTCAATTTTGATGCTGGCATTATCCAGTTCCTTGGCAAAGAGGTGCACAGCCTGCATGGGGTCCTCACAGGTGTTGGGGTCAATGTATGTCCTCCTGGTGGGTATTTTAACTGCAGGAAAGGCAGAAAGGGCAGGTGAGAGGGGCTCAGCAGAACTTCCACCCACCCATCCTGGAAACACTATCCCAGCTTATCCATCTCCTGGTCTGTGGGCAGAACCAATGTGACACCTTTCTATAAGCAAAGCAAAAGACCCAGTTCTAAGGTTTTTAAGTTTTTTTTTTTAGGATTAAGTGAATGCAACTGCTCTGCTCCACTGCCACAACCCCTGGGTAAAGGAGAGCAGCCCCTTTGCTCCAGTGAAGCTCCCACCCTCCAAAGCTAAGTGAAATGGTCAAGGCAGGCTCTTCTACCTCTGAGGTGCTTTGGGGAACAGAGAAACATGTGTGCACTCCATGGGCACGTGCCAGGAATCAAATAAACTCATCAGTCCCGACATCTGAATTCCCTCTGACAACTCTTGTCTGTAAAATTATTGCTGCTCAATAATCCAGAGTAGCCCCAGAAAACGAGGCTGTTTGCTCATGAAGCTGATAGAATAATTTATACACCCCCTGTAAGCTGCAAGTATCCCCATTTCCCCTGGCATTTCACCCACACACAGCAAGGACAGACACTGGCACATGGAGCTGTCAAGCCCACGGTCCTCAGAGAGCCTTGCTGTGCCAGCCCCTGCTCTGGGATAACACAAGATGACAACACTTCCAAAGTGAGGGCTCAGGGCTGCTTTGGTGGGTTATTAACAATGATAAATACAGGGATCCCCCAGTCACACTGGCTGTGACAGCTGGGCACCACTCACAGTGGAAGTACAGCTCCTCATCCCCGTCCTGGCTGGCTTTGCTGTAGCCACACTGCCTGCAAAGAGAGTGAAGATGCACACAAGAGAATGAAGGGGCAGCAGCCCCTTAGCCCAGCTCAGACCCCCCTGGAGCATGCCTGGCCCTGCTGACCTCCTCCAGACCATCACTCCGACCACTACGGACACCAGCAGGGTCAGCCCCACGATGGCCACCACGACGATGATGAGGATGGGGCTCTGCTCACTGGAGGCCACTGTCACTGCAGGAGGGAAGCAGAGATGGTCATTAACATGCTCTGGGGCAGGTTTGAGGAGAGGAGCTGCCTTGGCCAGCCTGTGTCCTCCAGGAGAGCTGTGGGAGCAGCCACCTGGCTGCTTTTCACCATCTCCACAACAATTCTGGTTCAGTTTTAAGAGCCCAGGCTGGTGGGGTCAGTCCAACATGCTGGCAGCCTGAACAGACAGAACAACCCAGCCCTGCTGCACCAGCTCCTGGGTTTGTTAATCAGAGCTGAGGAAGAACCCTGTTTATCAGAGGAACCCATCAAAATTTATGGCCTTACAAATAGTTTTCTTTCATCACATTAATCCCTTTTCCTCCTGCTTTTGCAAACAGGGGTATTAGATAGCTACATTCTCTATAAAATTTTTATTGGCTTCAATTAATTCTGAAATGTCTTCTGTGTGGCAAATGAAGGCAATTTAAAGCCCTGTTAAACACAATCTGTGGGAGCTGTTCTGAGCCAGCCAGCTCAGCCTTGCACTTCCAGCCAGCGTGGGGGATTGTGCCGAAGCCCAACATCCCTCCAGCTCTCTTTCAGTGAAATAAGATGATTTTGGACCAGAGTTATGAATGGGAATTTAAAAGGAGAAGTCTCAGCAGATAACACTGATGCTGTCTGCCCTGAGCCAGCCAAGGAGTAGACAAGCCAAGTGCCTCCTGAGCCAGGACAGCAGCGTGAGGCAGGGAGCAGTCATGAGCTAAGCAGGTTTTTGGGCAATCCCAGCCAAAGAGCAGAGACTGCCCCAGCCTCCTCGTGAGAAAGGAGCCAGAGAACAACTGCCCTCACTGACTCTTCACTGGGAAGAGACAGGATGGACAGGGCAGCAAGACCAACCTCATCAAAACCTAATGGGAAAATGCAAGGAGAAGCAAATTCCTGGACAGCAGTGGGACAGAGTGGGGCTCTCCCTTAAACCTGGAGAAGGAGAACCAGAGGAGCAGCTGCTGCTCCATGACACCAGGCTGGGGCACGAGCTGTGAGCACAGCACCCCCAGGGACACGAGCCCTGCTGCACTTACACTCTGCCAGTGTCTCCACTTCGATGCCAGGGTTGTAGTTGCCGTAGTCTGGAGAGGAAGATGTTCTGATTTGGAAAATGTAGAGAGTACCAGGCTTCAGGTTATTGACCGTCACGGCCGTTGATGTGGTTTTCACAGTTGAGTAACTTTGATCTCTCTGATCCTGGGAAATAATGAGAAACCTGAGATGGAGCTGGACTGACAGCTGAGCCACGGAGCCGGCGTGGCACAGTCAGGAGAGCCTGTCCAAAGAGCCAGCCTCCAAAAGAAACACACTGTTTGTGAATGTCAAATACATTCACTGGATGTCTCATGAACAGAAATCATATGGGGAGGTCACAGGAAAGGGCAGATGGAGCTGGATGGTGCTATGAAGACATGAAGGCAGAAGTTGGGGTGGTGAGGAGCAGCTCTGCCACCCTACACAGCAACTTCCCCCTGTGCCAGGCTCAGCTGTGGCACCAGACACCCTTTCCTGCTCTCCTGCTGCAGCCACAGGGTACTGGGGCAAATCTGTGTGGATTTGGAAAAACTGGAGCCCTGAGGGGCATCCCAGCCCCACAGACCAGCACAGGCAGTGTCTGAGCCCCAAAACATGGCATGGGCAGTGTCCCAGCCCCACAGTGTGGCACAGGCAGTGTGCCAGCCCCAAAACATGGCATGGGCAGTGTCCCAGCCCCATAGTTCAGCACAGGCAGTGTCCCAGCTCCACAGTGTGACACAGGCAATGTCCCAGCCCCACAGACCAGCACAGACACTGTCCCAGCCCCACAGACCAGCACAGGCAGTGTCCCAGCCCCATAGTTCAGCACAGACACTGTCCCAGTCCCACAGTTCAGCACAGACACTGTCCCAGCCCCATAGTTCAGCACAGACACTGTCCCAGCCCCACAATGTGACACAGGCAATGTCCCAGCCCTACAAACCAGCACAGACACTGTCCCAGCCCCACAGTCCAGCTCAGGCAGTGTCCCAGCCCCACAGACCAGCTCAGGCATAAGCAGCAGCCACTCACTGCACTGCTCACATCACTACCAAATGTGTTTCCATTAGATACGTTTTCCCCTTTGAATCTTCCCAGTGAAAACAAAGGCTTTAAAAGCAAAGATTAGCAACTAAGCTGATATTCGTGTCAGCATCAAGAGCCTCGTTTCAGTGAATAACTGATAAAGTGAATTTAAATGCTCTACCCAAGGAGGAAGGTTCCTCATTTCATACCCCAAGTGTCATGTTGCTGCAGCCCATTTGCACAGGAATTAACGTCTCGGGCTCCAGCATTTGCCCTCCCCCACAGATCCCTCCTCTCAAATCTATCAGATGCTGAAAATCACATTAATATGAATCAGCTTCACGGTGGCTTGTTTCTAAATACAGAACCCTGACATGTCACCTGCACAGTGTGCCTGACATGCCAGCAGCTCCATAACGAGCCTGAGCACACGCAGATAAGGTAATGTGCAGAACTGTGTCATAAACTGCACTTATTTTGATTTAGAGCCTTCCCCCTGCTCTGCCCACTGGTATTTCTCCTAAAATTCCCACCCTAGTGCACCTGTCAAACAGCAGCAATTTTTAAAGTCAAGAAACTGCCATAAAAATATTTGCTGGGTCTCCTCCCATGTAGAAGAGCCACTCACAGCTCACCACAGTCACAGGTTTGTGGCTCTCAGTCCTAAAACAGGGCAGACCACGAGGTCCAACACTGTCCTAGAGAGCAGGCTGGGGACAGAGAGAGCATCTCCTCCAGGCTGTAGGAACCCACTGTGGTGTCTCAGTCCCTGCCCAAATGGGGTCACACGGTGGATGGGTGACTCTAGGTGGTGGAGCTGCTGCCTGTTTCCCAGTCTGCTGTGGAAAAGCCTCTTGGGGAGGATCCAGGCAAAGCAGTCAGGTCCACACACCACACACACCATGGGTAGCTCAGCAAGGAGAGGCAAGAAGGGGCTTTTTTATGAAATCAGTTCCACTGAGGTTTATTCCAGGTGCCAAAGAGAAATCAGGAACAGAGACCTGGCCATGTGCTGTGCACAGGCTTAGGTTTGGGGTCAGGGACCAATGGTTTGAGGGCACAGGGGTGGCACAAAGGGCAGGGCAAAGGTCAGTGACCTACAGGGAAAATGGGGCTGGGCACCTGGGGTGCCACCACCAGTAGGGAAAGAGGGAAAGGAGAAACCACCACAATTAGGGATATATGGGAAAAGCAAACTGGGGTGGATCACAGTGTGCAAAGCACCATGAGGAAGGTACTCTCTTTCAGCCTAGGAGGAGAAGAGTCTGTGGTCTGTCCTTCCAAAGCAAGACCCTGGGAATTGTCCCAAGGGGCTCCAGGGACTCCACGTGTCGCTGTAGGACACTAAAGACTCCAAATGTTTCAGAAGGCAAAGAGCATAGAAAAAGAAGGATTTCTTTTCTAAATTCTTACTACCTTTTATAAGGTGTTCCCATACAGACTTGACATGACTGGTGAATAGGAACGAGACCTCTCTAATCCCATTAGTTAAACTAGAAAAACAGCAAACACCAGCTGGACAAAGATTGTTTTGAGAAAGGAGAGTTGTTTGCCAAGATTGTTTTGAGAAAAAAAAGTTTTCTTGAGAAATTTTTCCTTGGGAAAAAGTTAGCAGCTGCCAGCAGGCTGAAATCTCTCAGGCCCACACTACAGGTGACTGGGATCACACAGCTCTGTGCTGCTGGGGGAGCAAGGGAAGGACACGGGGCACAAGCAGAGCCCAGCCCAGTGCCCAGAGCTTACCTTCTCAAAGTACTTGACCTCATACTCGGTGCCATTGGCAGAGAGGAATCCTGGCTCCTGCCAGGACAGGGAGACACTCTTCTGCTCCACCCTGTCTGTGCGGATGTCGGTGACGGGAGCTGGCTCTGGAAATGTAGAGAGCAGGAAATGAGCAGGGACTGAGGAGCTGCTTCAGTAAAACTTCCACTCAAACAGCTGCAGAGAGTGTGGCTTCTGCAGACAGCAGTCCCCTCTCCCTGAATCAGGGCTGGAATTGCTCCAAGTGGGAGAAGATAGTGGTAAAACACAGCAGCTCTGTGATCCGTGGGCAGCCTGGGACACTCCAATGGAAAACTGGCAAAAATCCTAAGGGCACCCTCCACCCTTAGTGCTGCTGAGGGCTCTGAGAATGGGCTCAGGTCCTGGGCTCTGAACCCCTGCTGGGGATGTCTGGGAAAGGCAAAACACAATGTTTGATTCAGGAGGGCTGGTGGGACATACCAAGGCCTCCTGAACCACCTCACACCAGATCCACCCCATGGAACTGGACTGCTGGGAGTACGAGCCCCCCTCTGAGAGCAGGCTGTGCCTCGGGAGCTGGCTGAGTATTCCTGGTCAGCACAAACTCCCTCCCTGCCATGCTTGCATCCATTTAGTTCATCCACTGCAAGATGCACTTGCCAATATTCCCATTTTAACCAGGTTTGGCTCCAAACAGGTCTCCAGCCTATGCAGGCAGCAGCTCACAGCCCTCAGGCACTGCAAAAGCTGCATGGGGATGTTGATTGTTTCCAGCTTGTCCCACTTCCCATCAAATCAGGATATTTACTGGACCCATCTCTGTCCCACCAAGACTCCTGTGGAGAGGAACAAGTCCCTGGAAAGTAAACTTAAGTATCTGTGAAATTTTGTATTTATTATTTAGCCCATTAATCTTTGCTGAAATAAAAAGTCCTCGTGATGTTTTATTCATGGTGATTTGCTCCTTGATTCCAAGTCCCTTTGGCTTCCTATGAGAGTGTGAGAGGAGTCAAAGGGGCTCCTGTGCAGCTCCCACTGCTGTGACCCACCCCATGGTGTGAGACAGAGTCAAACATTATCCCCCAACACTTGCCTTGGCTCCTGCTCCTGTGAGATAAGCTAAGTGCTCCTTACTGTGTGGCACGATCCCCATCAATAAAATATCACACAGCTGCCCTCCTGTATCTCTGAATCCAGGAAATGGACTGCAGAGACCTGAACATGCAGTCCCGACTGTTAACAAAGTCATCAGGAAAAATCCTACTCACTCACAGAAGTGCTTTAGAGCAGAGCCCGTGGTACATGACAGAAAAGCAGGTGCCAACCTCAAACATGTTTAAAAAACATTAAAGAAAACAACACAGGCTATAAAGCATTTCACACTGTGAAAAAAAATGTGTTTCCCATCAATATTTTAAGCTCTCCTATCATTGCCTCTATTTGAAAAAGCAAACATTAAATTATTCACCACTCTGCCTGATTTTATAAACTCCATTCCCCTGTACGTGGGCTTTCTCCTCTTGATTAACCAGTGTAGCAGCAAAAGAGGCATAAAATTACATGTGGCACCGTGTCCCTTCCCAGAACAACTCTCTGCATCCACCTCACCCAGTGAGGGACACCAAAAGCCCCTGCACCCTGCCCTGCTTGTGCCAGACAGAGCCAGCTCTCCCCTCCCTCCCCACTTACACAGAACAGCACAGAACATGCCCTGGGCACCATCCCAGGCAGCTCCTTCCTCAGAGATCTCCATTCCAAAGCAGAGAGGTCACCTCACCAGCCAGCAGGCAGCCAAAGACCCCAGGGGCTCAGACATTTGCCCCGGAGCCAGCTCATCCTGCAGCCCCACTGCCCCGTGGTGACTGAATCAGCCCTGGACATGCACAGGCAAATCTCCTTTGGAGACCAAATCCAGCTCAAACCCCTTCTCCAGCCTCAGGAAGGAGGATGCATTCTGGCACTGGTTGCATTATTAATCAGCAGCAGATTTAAAAGCTCTTTAAGGCAGGAGCCTTGTATTCCTGCTGGGAATACAAATGACACGGGCCTGGAGTGCACATTTACATGGCTAATGCAGCTCCACTCCTGCAGGTGAACAGTTCCTCTCACTCCTCAAACACTTTTATTTAGTCCCATGCTGGGGACAGATTAGAAAAAACACAGTATTAATTTTGCCACCTGCAGAATAAATTGCATCTCTTCTTTTGGCTGCAATTACCAGGAACGATGGACAATTCCCTCTGGTGAGTGCTGGAGGGGAAGGAGAGCACGGAGCTGGATTAGAGGAGCAGGATCTGACAGCTAAATAGGCTCTTGTTTCTTGTTTAATTTTTCCTCTTATCAGCACACAGAGCTCCCTTGCTGCTGCAAAAGACTTCCCAGACTGCAGCATGACAGCCACCAGGGCAGTCACCACTGCCCAGGCATCCCTGGAGTCCCCTCCCTCCTGACCCCATCCAGCACTGCTGTGCTGGGCTCTAGTGACAAGTGGCAGCAGAGTCAGGGCTCCAAGAAAAGATGTGCTGTGAGGAGCAGCTCCCCAGGCTGTCCCTGCCAGCTGTGGGTCCCCTCCTCACAGTGGGGTCTTACAGACAAACTCAGCTGGGCACCCACTCCCCCAGGACATCATCTTCTCCCCTTCCTTGCTGACAGGCATGGGTTAACCAGCACTGTCACCCCTTGCCAACAGTGCCCAGGCAAGAGGAACCAGGGCACTGGTGCCTGCTGACAGGGCAGCCCCAGCCTGGCACTGCCCAGGGGGGGACACCTTCAGCAATAAAAACTGTCAGTGCTCCAAGGAACTTCTGAGCCTCAGCTGCTTGGGTAATTCCCAGCCACCATCTGCATCTGGAGACTTGACAGCTCAACAAGAGGCATTGATTTTGAACAGATTACAGGATTAATTATCCACATTCTTTACGTGCATTTCAGTTCCCTCAGGAGTACATGGTATTGAGTAAGGGGCTGAGATTTCCCCCTTCCCCAGAGGAAAAGCTGTTCTTAGCAGCCAAGGCATGGGCTGGCATCACTGACTTGCTGCTTTGCTCCCTAAGAAAATGAGGCACTCACCTGGCCACACCTGGCCTCCTGTGCCCAGCTCACACCTGGGGGCCCAGCCAAGGTCCCTCTGCCTGCACCAGACTGCAGGAATGGCTTGTTATCAGACCTCTCTAAGCTCACCACACCCCAGCCTGTTCTCTGTCCCCCTGGCCTGAGCTCAGGAGACAGATCTTCCCAGAGCTAAATCCATCCTTGAACAGCAAAGATCCTAATGAGGAGTGACACCTCTGCTGAGGAGCAGTCTGCAGCCCAGCATCTCCCAGAGGAGCCACGGGGATTATGGCATGAGGGAAGGGAAAGCAACGAACGTGCACAAAAAAACATTTGATCAAGCGGTGGGAAAATTATTTATAACAAGATCAAAGTTTAATCTCCTCAGATGAAATTGTTGGCCAATTCCTGCCAAGAGGCACCTGAGGATCATCCGTCTCCATTAACTGTGGCTTGGGAAAGGGTTTTCATGCAAATTAATAATGTGACCGCAGAGGGAGGGACAAGGACACAACAAGCCAGAGCTGACTGTCCTTCAGCAGAACCAACAGCAGAGGAGAGACCTGACTGTCCTTTGGCACAGACAACAGCAGAGGAGGGACCTGACTGTCCTCTGGCACAGACAACAGCTTGAGGGGGCACTCCTCAGACAACCCCCCTGGTCAGGGACCTGTCCACAAGGCATGGGCACTCACTTCTCCTTGGCTGAGGGAGCAGAAATGCCAGACTGAAAATGGAAGGGGACAATTACAGTAAGAATTGTGTCACAGACCAGCGCAGGCTGGAGAGAGGGAATCAATTTGTTTCTGAAGGATAGCCAGCATTTGAATTAACTGTTTTAAGGAGGGTTTTTTGATGAACGGGCTGAAAATGTTGTTTCATCAAAGGGGTTTTTTTTATGATTTGTAAATTCAAACTGCAGCCTGATCACAAACTGCAGCCAGATCACAGAGCAGACTTGTCCCTTCACAGCCCAGGCTGTCACCACACTCACTTTTTCTTACTCTACTACAGAGGGAGGGGGTTTACATTCTCCATTCCAAGGGAAGCTCTGGATTTCCCTGGTAGACACCTATCTTTCCAAACCAAGACAGCAAAACACAATACCAATGAACCATGAACTAGGTACTGTGATGTTGTTGTACACCACAACAACACAAAGACTCCAACTTCAGAAGGCTGAAAATTACTCCTTTATTCCTGGGATGCGTCTCCCTTTTTATACTATTCTACACAGACCAATTTGATTGGTAACAAGAAGACAAACCTTTTCAATCACGTTGGTCAGACCAGAGGGACATCAAGAAGTCCCTCCCAGGGAAAGAACATAAACAATTTACCGTTACAAAAACACTTCTCTTGTTTACAGAAAATCCCCTGGGAAAGGAATTTCAGAAAACCAAAACATCTCAGGCACAAACCAGGGCTACAATACTAAATTAATTTCTTACTCTACTAACACAGGCTGTTACTTTACCTGCTCGGCCGGTGGACACGTTGACCTCGGCGTACTGCTGTCCGGCCAGCGGGCTGACAGCTGAGACACCATTGAGAGCAGCCACTCTGATGGTGTAGTTGGCATGGGGCAGCAGGTTCACCAGGGTGACCGTGCACCTCACCAACCCTGTCTACTGTTATTCCCATATCCCTGCCCAAAAGCCCCCCTAATTGCAATACTATAATAATTCAGGAGGGGGTTTACATTCTCCATTCCAAGGGAAGCTCTGGATTTCCCTGGTAGACACCTATCTTTCCAAACCAAGACAGCAAAAAACAACATCACTGAACCATGAACTAGGTGCTAAATCTCTTTCTTACTCTACTAACACAGGCTGTTACTTTACCTGCTCGGCCGGTGGACACGTTGACCTCGGCGTACTGCTGTCC
>JBBMKD010000079.1:3127442-3137920 GCA_037834095.1 Argya squamiceps | reverse complement strand
CACATCTCAAAGCTGCTCTCATTTCTATTTCATTCATAGGTTTTATATTCTCAGTATCTCTTGCCAGGCAATCATATTTGCAAGCTTTTCCTGTCCCATCTTTCCCAACACCTGGGACCTCCTTTGCTGCCCCTGGCCAGCAGACACCACCCTCTGAGCTGCTTTCCCTGAGCACCTGCATGATCCTGCCACCAAGAGAGATGTCCCTTGATTTTACCCAGAAGAGACATTTGGGTTCTGTAGCTCTGCACTGATTTTCACAGTAAATGCCATTCCCTATCTAGGGTGCTAGATAAACCAGGAAAAAATAGCAAATCTTAAAATTACTCCCAAAACTTCCAGTTCCCTCTTTAGATTTGAGAAACCAAATCAAAACTAGGAGTGTATTCATAGAATGAAGACAGAGTTTGCTTTTTCCTTTAGTTAGGCAGCAATGACCACCACACAGGGCAGAAATATCACTGCATCAGACAGGACAGGAAAATCAATCCTGTTTACAAACATGATGGGATCCAAGCACTAAACCCAGAGCCCCCATCCCTCAGATGTGCCTGTCACACCAATCTGACAGCTCATCCTAGGGAACTGAACATTTCCAATTAGAAGTGTCTTTCAGACTAGTCCACCCTGTTTTCTAACAGCCAGAAGTAAGTTTACAGACGTGCCTGACATTAATAAAGGCACAAAATGCCCCAATTTGCATGTCACAGGAGCAGGCACCACAACCCCATGTGAGTGTGTCCCACCAGGAGCCGTGGGCTTTACTTGCTATTTTTTTTCCTTAGTTGCCCAAATCTTGCCCTTGGGAAGAACAAAAGAGCCCAGCACATGTGATGCATCATATGTGTGTCTCTGTTTCTTTTTTCAGACAAACTACCACCCTCTTCCACCTCATCCTACGAGTGTTTTTCTTGGTCTCCAGCTGGTTTAGGTGTCCCTGTCATTTCACAGTGCTTATTTCTGCATTGGGTATCTGACAACTCTTGGGAGGTCAGGTCACCAATTTATAGAACAAAATTCTCTTTTTTGTACTCTGCTTTCTATCCTGTTCCTGGTCCTCTGCTGCTACCACAACTCGATTATTAAACAATAAAATTCAATAATTTCATTGTCCCAGAGCCAGAGAGAAGCAGCTGGATGGGTCAGACAGATCAATTGCCTCGCTCCAGCTCCACCACTGCTGACCACAGGAGCTCCTCAATCAGGCCTGATCCATGTCCCTGGCAGAGAGAGCACATTCCCCCCTCAATGTAACACTGTCTGCACACTGCCAAACCAGCAGCAGAACGAGCTGCACTCCTTTGTGCTGCAGGATGGCTGATTACCCAGCATGAAGTAACCATGGGGAAAAAGTTTCTCTTACCACCTCATCTACCACAGCTCCTCAGACAGGGGCAGGTGTCTCTGCTGGGAGAGAACAACATCCTCCCTCATTCCCAGCCTGTGCCATGGGGAAAGGGGGGCAATTGAGGATGCAGACCTAGAAAATGCATGGTTTCCTCCTCCAGTGGCACAGGACAGCTTTCAGTTTCCCTTCCCAGTGAAGTCCTACCAGCAGCAGTGCCCTGTGTGCCAGCATGAATTAATAACAGCTGCAGCCTCACTCAAAATGCCTATACAGGCATTTATAATTAACACTACAACTCGGTTGTCTTCCAAAATCAATTCCTTTCCAGTTTTGGTCATGGAATTGTACTTGACTAAGTTCATCTGCTTTAATGTGTGTTAATTTTCTCTGTTGAAGCAGACATTCATAAAAATGCTCCTTAGGAAAGCCACAGCTGGGGAAACAGGCAGCAGCACTGGGGGGGCCACAGCAAGAACCAGGAGAGCAGCACAGGTTGAGGCACCCTGAGGCACCCAGGAACCTGACAATCCCTCCCAGTAAAGGGCAGACTGGGAGCACTGGGCCCCTCCAGCTCTTAGATTTGCATCCAGCCCTCTCTGAGCAACGCTCAAACCTGCAATCTCACCACTGCCATCCAGGCTGTTCACAATGCATCCTTTGCAGGAGCTTTTGCTCCTGCTGACCCCTCACAGGACCAGGCTGGCACAGCCAAACTCCATCTATCTTAATCCCATTATCAAACCGAGCAAGTCACTGTTTATTGTGTTCCAAACATTTCATCAGTGCTTCAGAGGCAAAGAGCCTGAGGCCAGGGCAGTGGGAAGGAGGGGGCAGCAGCCCCAAGGAGGGACAGACCCTGCCAGCCAGTGCCCAAAGCAGACAGGGCACCTTGTGTAAATCACTGACACAACAGAGTTTCAGTGGTGTTCTGAGGTGGCCAAAGAGCCTTGTTGACAAACGACCTCGGGTAGCAGAGAGGCTCCTGCTCCCTCCAGGCTGAGTTTGAGATCTCAGCCTGTCTTACCACACCAGCTGTGATCAATACTGCAGGCAGAGAGAAGGGACAGCAGTCGTGTCCAATCTCTGTGCCACTCTGAGAGGGACAAAGTCAGCATGAGCAGAGATCAATGCAAGCACTGAGTCAGGCTCCAGCTCCTCTCACCTCAGTTCCACATCTACCAGGATGGGAACTTTGGGCTGCACCACCCCAGGGAATACAAAAGCACCTTGCCTTCCACACAGTTTGGAGGTTTTTAATCACTGGTTTTCAACAAGCAGCCCATGGTCCAACACAGCCAGGAATTCAGACACCTTTAGACAATGCTACTCTGTAATTTTTGTCCTTGTTAAATAATTTGTGGAGTACTAAAACAAAAACCTGTGTCCAAGGGCAAGGTCTTTGTGCATCCCCAACAACGAGCCCTTTACAGCTGAAATTAAATTTAGTGATTTAGCCCAGAAGAAGGAGAGTCTTGAAATATCTAACAGAGTGCTTTTGATGAATCCAGCCAGGACTGACAGAACCTCATTGCTATTTATGCCAGAATGTTCCTCAAGGACACACTGAGCAAGCACATCCTCCGAGCCAAGTGCAATCCACTGTTGTCTCTCTCAGATCCACCCAAGGTTCCTGGTGAAGGACTGGCTGAGCAGCCTCTGCAGCACCCTGCTGAGCCCTTCAGCCCACACAAACCCCCTCAGCTGTGGGCAAGACACGTCCCCATCTCTATCTCAACAGCCCATCCAACACGCTCATCCAGCAGCCAGATATCCATGACCTTAACCTGACAGGAATCCTGCAAACAACTGGTGATGCTGGTAATTGTCAGAGTGGTTTGCTCTGGAATTAAATGTCACGGAGCGATTTGTGTCTGAATCTGTCACGACTCCCATCCCATAATTATTTCAGACACGCTGTGAACCAGCAGAGCAATCCCAAATGATGAATACCTGCAAGCCTCTGGTCATTACTCCAGAGAGAGGGGAAAGAGAGGTGGTTTTACAGGGGTGTTTCATGTAAAACAGGCTGGGCAGCAGCATCCACCACCCATTGCTGCAGCTGATCCCACCCCACAACCACCTGCAATGTGCCCAGCTCCAGAATTCCTCTGGAATTTCCTCAATTTCCTCACTGGCCCCACAAACACTGGGCCTGACTGTGGGATGCCTGTGGCTGCATCTCTGAGGAAAGCAAAACCTGGTGCTTTGTGCAACTTACAGGGCCCCAGGAGGAAAAATAAACGTATGTATAATCCTCCAGCATCAGTCAGCAGATAAAATACACTCCAGGAGCACTTACAGGTTTGTGAGCTAATGTATAAAAGATGAAACAAATCAAAAGCTCCAAGCGCTGTACATTTGGATCCATCTTTTTTGTATTTAAACAGAAAAGCAGGACCTCAGTCTTCAGGAGGTAACTTTGCAGTAAATGACAAAATATTGTAATTTATTATTTTAAATCTCTCTAACTTTCAATTGAACTCTTCCTTTTCCACCCAAGGACACTGCAGTGACACAATGCTGTGGTGGGACACATCCAATGGACAGAAGAGCATCTCACTGACCCCACATCCCACTCCCACCCTAAACCTTTGCCTTCTCCCTAAGAAAAATACAATAAATCTTCCTTGTGTCTTGTCCATAGCAGGTTGAATTCAACGTGCTGCTCAAAAACCCAGCCAGTGATGCAGACAAGGAGGGGGAATTTCTGTTATTCCCATTTCAAACAGCACCCGTGGACAGGGCTGTCACTGAAGCCACCCCCTGGCTTTCCTCCTGGCAAGGTTTTCCTCCCCAGAAAAGCAGCAACACTCATCTCTTTAAATTTAAAAATCCTCACAGAGCACTAGAAATTACTTGAGCTCTAAAACTGTTTTCAGTGATGCCATTGCCATGCAGACAAGGGGCAGGGCCACTAATTAGGACCATCATTGCCCAGACCCAGCAGGGCTCCAGGTGAGGGGGAGCAGAGCATGGGACATAGCAGCAGTGCAGAGCTGCCTCCTGCCAGTGCTGTCAGAAGTGGAGGGGAAATGAATTGAGGAGGAAACTTTGTGCCAGAGCACAAATTTACGTTTCTGTCAAAGAAGAGTGGCTGGCAGCTATTTTTGGTCACTGGTCTCCATCATATTAATTCAATGTCTGGTTTAAGTTGTCTCATTTGCAGCAAATCTGGCTGGTAAATATTAACCTTGAGCTTTGTTGAAATTCTCCTTGCAGATATTACCAGGGATTGGATAGAAAAGATGAAGCAGAAGGAGACAACTTTGAATGAAAATGTCAGGCAGATCCCCCACCTCATGGCTTCATTTACACAAAAGCTATTGCTACACACCACAAAACAAACAGCACAGAGGGGCTACAGCTCATGCCTGACAAAACTAATGGCAAAATGACATCAAAGCTGAGAAGCCAAGTGAAAACAAAACAGGGATGGGCAAGGGATCATCCACAGAGCACAGCACTGCCCACTTGCCTGCCGTGCATCTTCTGGGAATGGGTTTTATGGGCAGAGCAAGCACAGAGCAGCATCTGGCTACAGAGATACATCAGACAAGACAAGCAGTCTGAGCTCATTTTCAGTGACAAACTCTCCTCTTCTTCGTGAGTGGATGTTAAACAGACACTAAAGTTGTGCAGTCCCACCCCAGAGACAGCTGCACTCCACTGAATGCCAAAGCAATTCATCAGGAATGTGCAAACCTGTCAGGAGTGCTGGGGTGCCTCTGGAGCAGTGGTGCAGGACAGGAGGATGGACATGGAAAGACTCAGCTTTCCTGCAGCCAGATTTAGCAGTCATAAGTCCCACTGGCCTTTTCTTCATGTCTCCTAATTCCAGAGTGAGGACACAGACCTTCTCTCTGTACAGGACGCTTTCAGTAGTTCAATCAGGGTTACAGGAACACCAGCTCTGCCACCAAGTTTAAACACCTTCACCAGTTCATCCTCCCCTGCTGCCAGCACCAGAGTCCTGCTGGCACCACCACCCTCAAGTGCCACCCCACGGGCACCAGCAGCAGCAAAGCCCCACCACCCCCAGTCCAGCACCCAGACCTCTCAGGTCCACAGGAGCTGCTACAGAGACTGTGGCCAAGAAGTTTTGTGGGCCAGCAGGATTCACACCCTCTGAGCCCCCCAAAGCCACCACCACAGGATCACAGGGGTGGAGCCAGGTGTGTTGTGCCATCACCTGGGCTGGTTTAACACCCCCAAACTCCCAAAGCATCCACCTGCCTCCAGCTCAAGGGCTTTTGTCCTCACTGAAGAACTTCCACAGCCCTGGCTGCTTTCATCAGAAATCTTTTAAAGCTTTTCACTTAGCACTATGCTAATGCAGGGCTGCAAACAAACCCAAAACTTTCAACCCTTAAAAACTATTTTCTGATATTTGACCAGACATCAGACGCTGCTCCACAGAGAATGACTAATGACCTGCTTTCTGTGAGAGGGGAGAGAAACTTAATTATGTCCATTAAATTACTTCAAATATTTTTCCTCAGAGAATATGAATTATTTAAACTCAACACAGAGAAACCTGAAACATTAGCAAAAGCCTTCTGGGACTCACTATGTAAATCCCCACTCCAAACAGATGTGGAAAGCATGGCAAGCTGCCATGCAGCTACTGAAGCAATCAACAGCACTGAGATTTCAATTTGATAGCTTTAATAAGGTCTTCTTAAGGAGAAGCCACTGCCCAGAGCACTGGGAAGGGCATCCCACCACCTGGAGGAAGGCAGCACCATCAGCACAGTGAAAAGCTCCTGAAGGGCAGATCCTATTCCACAGGAAAAACTCACTCTCCTACTGCACCCCCTGCCTCCAGTGAGGGGGAACTCTGCCTGCCTGGGACTTATTTAGCTGCCTTCATCTCAATCTGTTTTTGAGGTGAAAAAGGAGACATCCAAGGTGTCATCTGGACACCAGGCATGGTGTTCTTCTCAGATGTGTTTTAATGAAGCCACTGGAGTAGGAAACCATGCATTTTCCAGGTCTGCATCCTCAGTTGCCCCTGCTTTCCCTATGGAAAATAGGGAAATGGGCTGGGAATGAGAGAGGACATTACTCTCTCTCAACAGAGACATGTGCTCCTGTCTGAGAGCTGTGGCAGATGAGGTGGTAAGAACATAACCCCTTTCCCAGGTCCCAGCTGGCAGGAAGGTGCCCAGGGGTGACATTAGCCCAGCAACTCTCTCCATTCAGAGCCTCACACACTGTGAGGAGCAGCATGACAGCCAGCACCCCACACCTGCCTCTCACCTGCCTTGGGAAGTGAGATGGAAGTGGTCACAGCCCCAGGTTCATGAGTGGGATGCCTTGTTAAGGCAGAGGGCACGACCATTTTTGCAGCTGTCCTTAAACACAACCTTGTGAGCTGTAAAGTCTCCAAATTATCAAACCGTGTCCAAAGCATATCAATAGGGATATTAATGTTCTAGAGTAATTTTAACATTACAGATAAAGCTGTGAGAAATGCCTGACAGCACCCAGAGCTCTGACACATCTGCAGAGCAGCCCCACACCCTCCAAACAAACACCTGGTGGTTCTGGGGAGCTGCCATCACCCAAAGAAACATACTGCTGACAAAAGACAATTCCAAATTGTGTTCAGGCAGCAGAGAAGCTTGGGAGCAGCATGGACTGACACAGACAAAAAACTGCCAGCACACCAAAGGCCACTTTTACCTCTGCATCCCCCGTCCTTCTCCTCAAAGCCAGGGCTGCACATGCATTTCCCCACGGGGACCAGCCACTCGCCCTCTGCACTGCAGTGCATCCGAGGGGGATTATCCTCATCCACTTCAGCATGGGCTACACAAGTGCCCTTAACTTCCACCAGGGTCACAAAGGCCGTCTCTGCCACGGTGTCTGGGAACAGGGCCAAGTTCTGCACGGTGCTCAGACACTTCTTGTAATAGACCCTCACGGAGACCAGCGCCACGCAGGCACCCACGTCCTGGAAGCCCAGGTGGAAACCTCTCTTGCTCAGGTGCCCAATCTCCCTCAGCTCCGTGTTCAGCTTCATCTTGCGCTCGCCCAGGTCCCCCTGAGTGAAGCTTTCATCAGCAGCAATGGTGTCAATCTTGGTGTGTTTGCTCTCACGGACGCTCCGGCCCAGGTCAGAGTCAGACTCGACGTAGTACAAGTTAAAAGTCTCCTTGCAGGTGCTGGTGACCCCAGGGATGCTGTTGCAGTCCCTCAGGGTGAACTTGAGCTCGATGAAGATCCTCTGGCCGTCCCGCCGGGCGATCCAGCCCGTCTGCAGCCAGTTGTTCTGGTTGGGCTCCATGACGTTGCACACCTGGTACGTGCGGATGGGCTTGAAGGTCTCATCCACGCCACTGATCTCTTCCCACTGGGGACAGAGCACAAAGGGCTGTGACAGCTCAGGAGCTGCCCCAGCAGAGACAGACCCACCAGGATAAATGTCACTACCACAAGCCTCCCTGTTGCCCTCAGTTTTCTTGCTTGCAAGTGTTTGAAATCTTGCAGTGCAGATTCTCACGCAGCTTCAAGAAAGCAATGTGTATTTTTAGAAATTATCTATTGTTTACATATTTCTGCTCTGGGAGGAGGAATGTGATTGATGGTGATGTTCACCAGCCAGGTCAAAGAGGTGGCAACCTGTGTAGCCAATCTCTTGACCTCAGCACAAATGTATATAAGTATTGGAGTCAGATAATTAAAACAGAGAAGCTTTCCCTTGACCTGCTGTGCCTGCCTCATCCTTTGTGTGCCTGAAACTGCCACAATTGGTGACCCCAAACGTGTGTGACCTCCCCACTACAGGACATCACCTTGTAAGCACTGGAAGTCCTCAGCCCACCAAACCCACCAGCTGCAGTAACCCTGCTCCTGCACCACCCAACACCCGAGCTCTCTGCAGAGGTGCAAATGTGTAGGTGCAACCAGAAAGGCACCACTGGCAGCAGATCTCGGAAAACAAACCCTGATTCTGGACACATCACCTGCTGTGGAGTCAGAGCCTTCATCTCCCACACACTCCTCAGATTTTCTGTCCCTGGGAAGGTGCATTCACATGGTGTTACCACTCAGTGCTTCTCTGGATGGGGTTGGGCCACACAGAGAAATCCAAGATGTCTAAGGAGCTGTGACACCAGTCACACCATCACACAAGGACATCAAACACCTTCATGAACAGCAGCAGCTTCTCTGCCAGGAGAAGTTTTAGCTGCAACAGGACAAATCCTCTGACTGCAAGTGAAAGAGTGTTTCCCCAAAGCTATCAGCAGAGATTCTGATCAGTGAAACGATGATTCAACACTCACACCTGGCAATTTCCCAAAGCAATTCTTTCTGGGGGTAAACTTATGCAAAACAGTCAAAACACACCCAGAACAGAGTTTCTTTTGCACACAAACAGCCGTGCCACACAGCTGACTCCAGGACCTATGGCTCTTCCCTCTCAACACTTTGTTTCCATTCAGGAAAATGAACCCAAAGCTGCAAGAAGCACAACTCCGAGCTTACTGAAAGTGGCTTTAGACCAATACCAAAGCCAGGGGCTGATGAAACAAATGTTACATGACACAGCTCCCACTGACTTCCCCAGCCACAGCCCTCGGATTCCAAGAGCTTGACTGACCCTTGGTGCTCGTACTGGTGTGTGAACCACAACACAAAGCCTTAACTAGGCAGTGCTTGTTGGCTTCTTTTAGTAGTGTAAAATCCATTTTGAGGAGGGACTCCACATTGGCTCACACAGCCAATGCCTCACTCCTCCCTCTGCTCCCAGGGTCTCCCAGCACTGATCATGCCAAGCTCCCCACCTACCTTGAATGAGGAGGTCCCGTGGCTGGCAGCCCCCACCCCAGCTCTGTGGTAAGCAAAGCACTCACACCGCAGGGCTTCAAATGCTGCTGAGCACCAAGAGGCTGACAGACCCCTTCACCCTCTCCGGTGGTGCAGGCACAGTCCCGCCCCCGTGCTTACCCCGTTCGATGGGTGTGAGGTCCAGCCCAGCTCCGCCTGCGATTCCTTGGAGTCCAGCAGGACAACTGCAGGGAAGACAGCACGTCAGGAAAACCCCTGACGGAGGAAATGCCGGTAAAACCCACCCAGCCCATGCATGGGGAAGCTTAGTGCCGTGCTGTGCCAGGTCCCGGCTCCCACCCCGGCTGCACCAGCCATCACCGTGTGAGCACCAAGCGCCACGGAGCTCTCGCTGCACACCCAAAACAACCTCGCAGGTACCTGATCAGTGCCCTAACGACTCTGCCATCCCGGGGACGATTCCTCAGACACCACAGACAGCACCGCCGCCGTACCATGCCCACGGCGTGCGGATGCTGGAACTGAAAGGTACCAGCAGCTGCTTTGAAAGAGGGATTTCCCTGTCAAACGGCAGCCTTTTCCCACAAAACAGCCAATTCTATCTTTGACAGGAAGAGCTATTTCCCTCACTTCACAGCTTCACGATTCTTCCACAACCAGCAAACAGCCATAGCCCCCGACCAGCAGGTTGAGCCTCGGGCTCAGATGCCGGTGACAAGGGGTGCGGCGGCGCATCCTCGGCGAGCACATCCCTGAACACCGTTCCGCTCGGAGCGCTCCGGGATGCTCCGAGACACTCTCCCCGCCGCCGGGATCAGTGGGGTCCGCCCGTGGCAGCGCAGCCTCCGCGAACACGGACCCCAGGGCTCGAACGTCTCCCTGTCACGGTACTGGCAGCCCGATGCCTCCTGCCCCCGGTGATGGCGGGGACTGGGACACCCCGGGCTGGCCCGGTCACTCCACGAGGACCCATCCGTCCTCTCCCGCTCCTCCGGCAGGTCTCCGCGCCCCGGAGAGCGGCGGCACATCCGCCCCACACCGCGTCCGGCCAGCCCGGAACGACCCTACCGCCGAGCCGAGCCGGCCGCTCCCGGTACCGCAACGCGCAGCCCGACCCGCTGCGAGCGACCAAAGCCGGGGTCGATGCGGCGACACCGCGCGCCGAGGCAGCCGAGCACGGGGGATACGGCGGTGCCGGAGCACCGCGGACAGGGCGCGGGAGCGCCGAAAAACCGGGAGGCGCCGGAGCACCGGGAGGCGCCACCGCCCCGCCCGGCTCACCCTGCTCGGCGGCGGCGCGGGGCAGCAGCGGCAGCAGCAGCGGCAGCAGCAGCGG
>JBBMKD010000079.1:3100210-3112503 GCA_037834095.1 Argya squamiceps | reverse complement strand
CGCTGGGCTTGTGCCTTTTTATCGCATTAAATTCACACTCCGAAATAAAGCGAGACGCGCCTGGTCTGTCTCTCCATCTCCGCACCCCCGCGTGGGCTGTGAGGAGGAGGCACAGCCGCGCCCGTGTGCGCCCAGGGCTGGTCATTCCCGGGCTGCAGAGCCACAAACCCCGAGCGCTCCCTGCTCAGCCCCTGCCCGGCCGGGACCGAGCTGGAACCCGCTACGGGACGGGAGATTCCTCAGTCGTGGGTTTTAACTCCCACCCACACCTCATCACCAGAGCCGGGCCAGCGCTGGGAGAGGGAGGAGGGTGAAAAGGCAAACGATGCCTTTCAGGGATGGAATTCTTCCTTAGGGGACAGGGCAGGATGCTCACAATCCTCTCCCACAGAATACTCTCAGGAAAAAACTGTTATAACACAATGTTTAAATAAGCATTTAATTAGGATTCCATTAGTATTAATATTGCTTTCAATTCCAAAAAGGTTAATTTCCACTTCTTTGCAGATATTTCAAAGTACAATATTAACTTCATACAAAATGAGCAATTAAGCAAACACCATTATTTCACATTCTTCAAAAAATACAAATTCATATTTACTCTTTTGGGTTTTGGAGATGCTCTTCCTTTGGAAGTACTGTACCTGTAACTAACATCTTCACATTGCTCAATGTAAGCACATTTGTTCCCACGTTTCAGAGTTAAATAAATTCCTTTATTACCATACACACATTCTTGAGAAACTGGGGTTTAGTTCAGCTGTCTCCAAAGCCCCGGGCAGTGCAGCCCCCCAGCCCCGACAGCTCAGCTGGAGCTGCCCCCGGGGTGGAGCCAGGCTGGGCTTTGGGCTGGGAGAGGCAAAACAGAGCAGGGTCAGCCTGAGCAGAGGGAGGACAAGAGTCACAAACCAGGAACACCAGCGACTGCAACTACAGCACTGCAAACACCCCCTCGAGTCTGCTGGAAAAGGTCATGTGAAAAAAATCTTCCTTTTTTTTTAAGAAAAAAGTAGAAACTGCATTTATTTGAGAAAGTGTACACTGCATAATGAACCAAATTTTGGCCAGCTTGCACACCACTGCAGCATGGTGTGGGGTTTCACCTAGTTCCAAAAACACACACTTAGACTATGTACACTACTACATAAATATCCAGTTTAATTTGCATTTCTCAGTGCAGACACAGAATCCAACTTCTAGAACATGTGATAGATACCAAGACAAGACACAAAAAAGTTAAAAGTTCAGCCCTGTCCATGAGAATTAACTACAGGTAACATTTATAAAAACTTGACATTGCTTCCAAAATATGTTACGGAAAAAATAGTATACAATTAAAAACTCTGCAGTCAGAAATTCATAGGGTTTAATAAAGACATGCTCTTCCTTTTTTTTTGCCTTACAGTCCAAACTGACTGCCAAACAGTTCTGCCCAGCTAGCTCAGGTAACTCCTGCCAAGAACTTTTCACCCACAGCTCTCAAACCATTTCAGAGACAACAAACACCCTGTCCTCATCCCGTGGGGAGGACCCCAGGCAGTGCCAGGTTCTGTGCCTTGCCCCAGGATGTGACACCAGAGCTGGTCTCTGCTCTGCCCCACCCCAGCAACAGCTGCTCATCCCACAGCACCTCCAAGGACAGCCAGGCTGGGCTCAGCTCCCCCTGCAAGGCTGGCTCCAGCTCTGAGCCCAGCTTATCCTGGAGTGGGAGTGCTGTAAACACTTCACAGAGTCGGTGCAGACCAAGGACAACAACCAAGACCAAGGATGGCTACGGCCACGCCACCCCCAAGAAATAAGGCAGTAACAGGACATCAGAAACCATCTCGAGGACAAATTTCAAAAGGTGCAACACGTCTGTTTGAAAGCAGCTTGTCACTTGTGCTCCCACGTGGGTGACAGAACGGGGACAGGGGAAGGAGGACACACACCAAGGGACACAGCATGTCCAACAGGAGCCACAGGCAGCCCCCAGAAAAGCGTTGAGAGACAAGGCTGCTGAAGCACAGTGCTCTCAGAGGGTTATTTGCATAGATTGGACGTTTGCTAACGATGCATAATTTGTCTGGGGCACGGGGGGAAGGGCAGCACAGCACCCACCACAGCTGTTCTGTCAGACAGACACACACGGGCCACGCGGGACAAGGATCTTTAGCTACAGGTATTGCACCAAGTTAAGTGCTCATCTTTGCACACCCCTGTCAACTTTTTTTACTCAAGAGCAAAAAATAAACTTTGTGAAAGTATATACAAAAGAAATTGCAGCAATTGGGTTAAAGATAAAATAACCTAAAGTGCATTTTAGATACCAGTATGAGGTTCTGCAAACTTGTCTTCCTGGGCACACTCAGCATTACACAAGTGTCCAACTCGTACTTTGTTCCATGTCATTCAGTACCAGCATTCAATCAGTGCTGATTTTCTACCCCAACCCCCCACCCCCCCATCTATAAGCACAAAAAGCAATTTTTCCAACCTCCAGCTGCACACCAAGTCTGCTTGCTTGGGTCCCTGCTTGGTGACCAAAGCTACCAAAGTCAGTAACTTGACCCTTTCTACATATTTAAGCTTCTACACCCATCTAGAAACTGTGAGTGACCAAGTGAACCCCCATAGCACAAAACAGGTGGCCTAGAGCAGTGCAGTTTTGCTCTCTGACTGATAACTAAAGGGGTTCATGCAGACTTTGTGGAGGCAGGCACACTGTTCCCAGAGGCTCCAGCACATTAAACCCTTTTCTGGGAATCCCAAGTCTCACCACATCTGTAAGGGCAGAAACTCTCCCTTTTATTAACCATGTAATAATAGTGAATATGCTGAATGCTGGGGCAGCAAGGAGGGGACAGGAAAATAAATCTCTGGCCTTGCAGAATCTCAGGGCTTTGCTGCAGCTGCCCTTGGATCTCCTCCCACCCCAGCATGGCACAGACTGCCCTGGAGCACAGTCTGATCACACAGCACTGGGGAAGATGCAAATGTGGAAATATCTCAGACACACACAGCACAAACACTCTGGAAAGCAGATGGAGGACAAACAACAAAAGCACACACCTGTAAAATGCAGAAATGCAGTGGATGCACAGCCTGTGTGCTCACAGAACCACATGCTCCTGCCTCAGCACAAGCTCTAACCAGTTCCACCTGAATTGCAGCCTGCCTGATGCATGTGTAAGAATCAGCAGGACACAGTGCTTTTCCTGGAACACAACAACAAAAAAATCCCAGTAGCTGTGAAGAGAAACAGCAGAGATTGACCCTGGGCACTGCTGCCCATCACTGCAGCTCCACATTGAGCTTCCCAGTCCAGAGACTTTGGTAGTTTCTTCTACTCATTTCAGTCACAAAAGAGTTTCTGAAGATGCTCTCTGGCCCAACCAGAAGTGTGGTTTAGGTTGACTAAGTCATAAGCAGCAAAAGTAAAAAAGCCTCCCTGAAGGCTGTGAAGGCTCAGAAGCAGTTGCTAAATTGCCCAGCTGTCACAGTGCCACATCTGGGACCCCCACAACTCCTGGGGAATCCTCACCCTCCTGCAGCAGCAGTCCCCCACAGGCACACGCCCACTCACCCTCCAACACCACGGCTGCACTTCACCAAAGAAAATGCCCCAGGCCAGAGTGAGGGGCACCACAGGGACCCCCACACAGCTCCAGGCAGTGCTCACTCCCCTCCCAAAAGTGGAACTCTGTGCAGAGTAGCTGGCAGGAGACTCCTCTGCAAGGACAATCCCAACCATGCAGGCTTGGGACTATGTTTTGTGTGCTCAAAGCAGTTCTTGCTGCCATGCAACCCAACTGCAGCACGAAATGAGAAAAGCAAAGGGGTCACCACCTGGCTGCCCTCCAAGGACTGCCATAACAGGGACAAAACAAGAAATGCTTTGTTAACCAGTTTTGTGGATGCCAAACCTTGTCGCAGCCCTGCTACAACAGCCCTGCCACACTCCCAGAGGAAACACCACCAGCCCTGGAGTGTTCAGCCCTGGAGTTCACCACCCCCACAGCTGCCAAGAGCCAGCTCTCTGCCCTGGCACAGACACACAGCATGGCCCAGGCACAGAGTGCTGCTGGTACACCATGGTTCTGTCCCCTCTGCTTTACCAAGGTCCCTCCAGTCCCCTCCACCCGTGCCTGGGCAGGGCACTCTCAGGGGAACAGCACCAGAGGTTGTGCTCTCTGTCAGTGCTGCTCAGGCTACACTGAGCACGGCACAGGAGGATCAAACAGCTGCTGATCACCAGGCAGCACTCACAGGGTTCTCCCCTCCCCAGAGGAACAGAGAGCAGCTCTGAGCAAACATCAGGAGTGAAAGATCTCTATCCACTACAGTCTGCATTCCTAAACTGAGTGCAGGGACACTCCCCACTAATTGGCTTACAGTCATTATCTTTGTCTCTCACTAATGACAACACTGTAAACTGAATAAAGACTATTTAATATTCTTTCCTTTAACACAAGAAGACTGACAGCCAAAGCCAGAAAGATGGATAAAAACTATAAAATTACATCTTTTAAAATAATGCAGCATAAATAAACCATTTAGAATGAGACTGCATTTATTGCAACATTACAGGCTTTTTGGTGGAAGGGGGGGTTTGGATTTGATTTACCCTGAGTAGGTTAGAATATAGACTCTCAGTTTGATATGAAAAACTATTCTGTTGTGTAACATCTTTTAGTCAAGAAATAGCCCCGTGCACAAAAAGCTGGCATTGCAGTAGGCTGGAGGCAGAGTCAGGCAGAAATTATATAGCTCACTGGAATTAAAAAAAAAAAGAAGCATGTATGGACAACTGAAGGACAGACTCACTGAATTCAAACTGAATTTATGGTGATTCTTTCTCAAAATTTTCTTAAGGGTTGTTCTTCACAAAAGATGAGAGTAACCAGCAAAGGCACCGTGCTCCTGATTCAACAGTCCCAGGGTTAGGGTGATGACTTTGTTGCTGAACAGAGCCTAAGAAATCAGAAGAGCAGCAGGCACCAACCTGACCACACCTGGGACTCACTGTCCCCTTTGGAGAGGCCAAGAAAACAGACTCTGGAGCCAGAGCCAGCAGTGGTTCCAACTGTGCTTCCATGTTGTGATACAGTGTCTGCAACACACTTGAGCCCTAGTGGAATTAAATGAACAGACCTATCAGGGGCACAAGGTACCTGTGCCCTGCTGAAATGAACGCCCCCAAAGCTCCTGGAGGCTTTAGTAAGAGCTTTAGTACACAGCAAAACCAGGCAGCAGCTCCTCACCAGGTATGTGACAATCACCTTCAAATCAGACAAACCCTCTCCCCCAGCCGTGCCACCTCCTCCCCCTGCAGCCTCCCTTCCTGGGCTCCCCTTTAGTGCATGGTTAGTAGAGACACGAGAGACAGGAGGAAATTAGAGACCCAAGAAGTTGTAACAAAGACCCACTTGCTGCCAGTACCTTAATCCCAAAAGTAAGTGATGTGCAATTGGAGACAAAGTAACCCCCCTTTTTCCTTTTAAAGATCATTTTGCACACGAGTAACCTTAACTTCTGTGTTCACATATGACAAGCAAAAGTGACAGACAGTGCAGCCAAAACAGTTCATATATAACTTAGCTATTTCTTTTTTTTTTTTACCTTTTTTTGTTTTTAGATAGACTCTCAAAGGTGGATGTACCTGGGACGTGACTAAGATGACATCCGTGAAGCAGAAATAAGCCACAAAACTTCCAAAGAGGAAGGAATAAGAATCGATCCTTCAGTTTCTGCTTCTAAGGAAAAGGGTTTTACCCTCCAGGTGCAAAGGAAAAAAAAAATCTGGAACATCTTCACTTAGAGAAGCTGCTATTCAAACCAATTTCTTCCTCACCCTGCAGTAGTGCTTCGATTGGAATTATATTAGACGGGGTTTCAGGGCTTTGGAGGGACAGGAAGTCTGATACATCCATGGCACTTAATGTTTCAGTCTGGGAGTCTGAAGGGTTAACTATCTGACTGCTCTGCCCACCAGCAGGAGGAGCAGAGGAGGAAGGAAAGGTCTGAGGCTGCAGCTGGGAAGCTGGCTGCTCCAAAGTTTTTGAATCAGGTGAGGAACATTCCTTCTTAACGGTGGAGGTGGCTTTGTCCTTGGCAGAGTCTCGGCAGGCACACTGGCACTGGCAGGCCTCCTCCTGCTTTATAATGATAACAGGAACGCTGAGACCAATCTGCTGAACGGGGTTTCCTGAAGGTGAAACAAAGAAAAAACACAGTGGAGCTACATCATCTCACAGCAGGGAGAGAGAAATCAGCTTTGGTGAGTTAGTTCAGTGTCACGCTTACCTGTGTTACCAGCTACTGGTAATGCAGTGGTAAAAAACACCTTTTCTACTACTTTTGGAACTTGTGGCTTTAAAGAGAAAAAAAACCAAGAAAAAAGTGTGAATTGACTTGAATCAAATTTCTATTGTTCAAATTCTAAACAGCTATACACATATTCCAAAGAGACACAATGGAAACCTGGGCTCAAAGTATTGTTTCAGTGGTCCCAAAGATTGGGTATAACATCCTCAGCGAACTCAGCTTGTGGGTTTTGACAATTCAATGACTGAATTCTTAAACACTCCTCTGTGTGCTCCCACTGCCTGTACCTGCAGCCACTCACTCACAGCTGAGAGCCTGAAATGGCACCAATACTGTCAAAGAGAAAACCCCTGAAGTTTCAGCTATCCAAATTTACTGGAAAACCACAAACATTCTCTTTTCATTAAAACTCTTCTCATTATCAGTCAGAAATAGGCAGAGACAGAGATTACAAAATGCCTAAACACAATCTTTACAGAGTCTTTTTTGCTTCTATGCATTAAAAGTAAACATATTAAGGCCCATGTATATGCTCAGGCCTGGTGGTGCCCTGTGCTGGATAAACACATTGATACCTGCACCACGAGGGGAAAGAAGGAAAAAAGATCTTTCTGCACCCTGAGTTTCTCTGCTCTATTTATTTCCCTGTCTGTCCCAGGGACTGCATTGGTGACACATTAACATGACAAGCATTGTACCACACTGCATCCTGGCTTTTATCTTACAGGTTTAACCCCCTCCCCTTTCAAAAGCAAAGGCTCTAGTAGGAATGGTCCAAGCTGTTCCAAAGCCCTGCTGGATGTACTGACCATTTGTTCTTGGCTTTGTGGGGAACCAGTGGCACCATTTAAGATCCATTGTAAGTTCTGCTCTCCCATGACAATGCTGGACTGCAGAATGGCGGTGCTGGGAGAAGGTGTGATGGTGATAGTGGGGTTACTGGTCAGAACAGGGTTTGCACCAACAGGCACAGTCTGAACTACAGCTGGCAGGGGCTCAGCTGCACTGGGGGCTGTGGGGGCAGGAGCTCCAGCCACCACTGACAGTCCCTGCACCACGGGCTGCCCCGCAGGCTGGCTGTGCTGCAGGAAGTCTTGGCGACCGCCCGCGAACGCTGTGCTGTGAGGAACAGGCACTTCTGGGGATTGTAAAACACTTGCAGGATTCCCAAACGCAGCTGGCTGTGAGCTGGGTGCTATGGAGGAAGGAGCAGCGGGGGCTGCCGAGGCTTGCAGCGCTGCCTGGGCGGGCTCAGGGAGGCCGAGCTGCAGGACCAGGGGGAGGGACAAGGAGGCGGCGTCAGCTGCCGGGGGCGGGACCGCAGCCACCGAGTCGGCGTCGCCGTTAAACCCTTCAATCAAGGAGGCTGCTGCAAGAGAAACAGGGAAAATATAAATACATCCATTCACATAAAGTCTGAATGAACTGCTTTTTCAATGAACTTATCAGCTAGCTGATGGATTTTTTGCCAAGTAAAGCATTATTCCACGGCTAGTGCTCAAAAACAATCCTAGACAGTGAAATCTAAAAGGAGCTGCAAATTCAGGAAGTTGGTAACACTGGGCTCTACATTGAGCCTCATCAGGCTCATCAGCTCTCTCTAACAAGCCTTTTATCGGCCAAGTTGTGCAGCAACTTCAAGAAGGAACCCTGAAAACAGGATGATGTGGACTGCTTGGGAGCTCCAGTGCTGCAGGACAGAGTGCTGGGTGACCTCCCCTGTCACTGGGTGTCACACCATCTGTGCACACCATGCATCCCAACCCCAGTGAATTCAACACTGAAATTAAAGTTCTCTCTGCTTCTTAGAGTTACACTGAGCATTAACATTCATTCTGAAATGCTGGATTCAGTACATGCATGCAGAGCTGTCAAAAAGTTCTCTTTAACAGCAGTGCAGATACAACTGGTACCTGTCTGCTGAGAGTCATCCTGATTTGCAGTGGGGTCTGGGCTCTGAAACATAGACTCAAAGATGCTTGCTGGTGAGATTGTACTGAGGTCCTGTCCATGGGTCTGACAAACAGAAAACAAAGAGGAAAACATCAGACAATGTTGTATCTCAGGTCTCCACAAACCCCAGACGAGCAGGGTCAGAAACACTCCTCCAAATGAACCAGCCACCTTCAGGAATGGCAACATATCCATATCTATATCTATACCTATAGCTATACCTATAGCTATACCTATATCTTACATACTGTACATTTACACCTAGTTTTTATTGCCTGTAACCAAATTTACCAGCATAATGAGCAAACCCCTACAAAAATAAGTAACTGCTTCAAAAGTAAAATATATTCCTCTGCATCCACACTCTGTTTAACCCTTATTTCTTGCAGTACTCCATTAGAAACAAATATTAACTGGCTGGTTGCAGAACCTTTTCTGAAGTAGAAAAAATAGCTTTATTGAGATTGTATCCTGGTCTATGCAATTCCAGTCACCCACACTGCTCAGGGACCAGAATATACACCAGAGCTGCACCCTGCTCAGCACAAGGAACAACACAGTCTCCTCAGCATCTCATCTTCCTCTGTGTAAAATCTAAGCTCAGTCAACACTTAACAAGAAGCAAGAACACTGTTCTGGTAAAATCAGATGCAGAGCCTTCTACAGCAGGTTGAACTAAGCACTGCACACTCTGGAGGACAGAATCAGAACTCAAATGAGGGTGAGGCAATTCCAGGACAGAAACTCACTGGATTAGAGTTCTCCCGCAATTCTGAATCTGTTGATATGAGGCTTAAATCACTCAGACAAAGGGAGTGACTTGTATCCTGTGAAAAAGAAAAACAGTTTGAATTATATATTAAAAGAAGAATGTCAGGGATGTTTTAAATACTTCTGAGAGTCCTCTGCTTATATGGGACCCAGATCTCAGTTCCAAAATCAAAGGTGCAAGATTTTTAAGCAAAGGATATTTAGCAGCTCTCAAGGATTCTTAACAAGTCTGTCAAAGTACTTCTGAAAAGTCATACAAACCTGAATTTTAATAGCATAGGAACAAATAAACTTTTAGAAAAATCTTCCCAGTATGTATTTTTAGTTAGTATTATTTTAGTTAGTATTTATTTTACTTCACGTTTACCCCCACAGTATTAATTCCAACTGAATAACACAAGGAAAGCAGCCTGGTGGATTGCCCACATGCACTGGGCAAAGTCAGCACTTACAACTCCCTTTGAAAATCCCAGTCTTAAATGCTACACCTTAAGAACAAGCTGCAGATCAAATGATTTCTCCCCCGAGGTATGGTTTATATCCACCTAACACAGGAGCATTGAGAAGTGCTACTAACCTCAGACACATTGTTATTGGGAAGTGCATTGTAGGAATGTCCCTTCTCATGACCTTTCATGTGACTCTTGAGACTGTACTGGGTACTGAAAGTCTTCTCACAACCATTGCTGGGACAGAAGAAGGGTTTCTCCCCTAGAGACAGCACAGAACACATTTAACAGACTTAAAAACATCCTATCAGACACTTTTAAAGCACCTGGGAGAGCAGTGTTCCATACAAACAAAATGTTTAATGCCCCTTCACACATCCAGTATTGATGAATATCAATATCACTCCTGCAGGTGAGTGCTTCCATTTCACCACAGGAACTGACACACAACACAATATTTAATTGTTATGCATCATTACTGATACATTTGTGAAAACACTTCCATTGAATTCAAGACTTGTCAAGCATAACTGCATAAATGGAAAATCTGGACTGGCCCTGATGCAGGTGCAGGAGTTTGCACTTGGCCTTTTTAAACTCATGAGGTTCACAAGGGCACACTCCTCCAGCCTGCCAAGGTCCCTCTGGATGCCACCCCCTCCCTCACACGTGTCACCTGAGCCACTCAGCTCAGTGTCACTCCCATATTATATGGAACTATAAATTCATATGAGGATTCTGAGAGTCAGTATAAATTGAATAAGCTCAATTAAAGAAAATAATTTAAAAAACAACATAGAACTCACCAGTATGTGTTCTAACATGTGTTTTGAGGTGGTGGCTTGCAGCAAAAGCCTTCCCACAGCCATCATGCTCACACCTGAATGAGGCATCACAGGAGAGTCAGCATCAGCCCCCTTAAATGCATTAGCTACAACCTCAAATCAAGCTTTGCAATAGTCCCAGGACTCTAAAAAGCAGGCCCAAAGCTAAGCTAAGCTCTGCTAGCAACCAGGTATCTCCCAGCAGCTGCTGTGCCTGCTACACACATCACAGCAGGGCTCTGAGTAGGACTTTAAAATCCAAGCACAAAGGCAGTATTTGGGGGATTCCTTGATGGAATACGCACTGCACCCCAGCAGAGAGCAGCAATGTGTTTTAAAAGATGCTCATCATGGTTTATGTTTAAAAACGACCTTAACTATTGCTGTCTTTTAGGACAATCACTGCACCCACTGTTAAAGGCAGCTGTGGGAGTTGGAGAGCATATTCCAATGCCAGCCACCTCCACTCATTTCTCAGAACACCACCCCTTTCAGAGCAGTAAGAGCTGCATTTTGGCACAGGTGCCCCATTACCTGAGGCACAGGACTCACCGAAATGGCTTTTCTCCTGTGTGTGTTCTAATGTGCTTCCTCAGGTCACTGTGCGTTGTGAAGTATTTGCTGCAGCCTTCTGATTCACAGTTAAATGTCTTCCCTGTGTGAAGCCTTTGATGTGCTTTCAACCTAAAAAACATGTCCAAAAAATCCCTCTTAGCACTAGTAGGATAAGACAGCCCCGGCCTGAGGCAAGCAAGACATTCTTCCAAATGTGCAGGACAGGATCAAAGGCTTAACACATCCTGAGAAGAAGGTAATGAGTTCATGGAAGTGACTGCTGTCAGTTCCAAAGCCCTCCAACAAGTCTGAGAGACCCCTGTGTTCATGCACCACCTTCAATGCTGTTGGAATACAAAGAAATCACCACAGTTCTGCCATCCTTTGGACAGCATTGCCACACTTGAGGGGTTTATATTCATACCTGTACATGGAATAAGCAAAAGGATTGTATTCAAACACAAAGGAGATGCAACTTGCAGAACAGCAACAGCCATACCTACAAGAAAACTCACCAGAGCCTTCCCACCTGTAGTGCTGAATACCTTCTCAACTTCAGAGTGTTGAACACCCCTCACCTGTACAGTGCTGAACACCCTCTCACCTGTACAGTGCTGAACACCCTCTCACCTGTACAGTGCTGAACACCCTCTCACCTGTACAGTCAAACATCCCTAACCTGTAGAGTGTGTTGAATGCCCTCTCACCTGTACAGTGCTGAACACCCCCTCACTTGTAGAGTGTTGAACACTTCTCACCTGTACAGTGTGTTGAATGCCCTCTGTGCTGAACACTCTCTCACCTGTACAGTGTGTTTAACACCTCCTCACCTGTACAGTGTGTTGAACTCCCTCTCACCTGTACAATGTTGAAAACCTCACTTGTACAGTGTGGAACACCCCTCACCTGTACAGTGTGGAACACCCCTCACCTGTACAGTATGCTGAATACCTCACCTGTACAGTGTTAAACACCTCTCACCTGTACAGTGTGTTGAATGCCCTCTCACCTGTAGTGTTGAACACTTTCTCACCTGTACAATGTTAAACACTCTCTCACCTGTACAGTGTTGAACACCCTCTCACCTGTACAATGTTGAACACTCTCTCACCTGAAGTGTGTTGAACACTCTCACCTGTACAGTGTGTTGAATGCCCTCTCATCTGTAGTGTTGAACACTCTCTCACCTGTACAGTGTGTTGAACACCCCCTCACCTGTACAATGTCAAACATCTCTCACCTGTACAGTCTATTGAACACCTCATCTGTACAATGTTGAACACCTCTCACCTGTACAGTGTTAAACATCTCACCTGTACAACGTTGAACACTCTCTCACCTGTACAATGTTGAACACTCTCTCACCTGTACAGTGTGTTGAATGCCCTCTCACCTGTAGTGTTGAACACTTTCTCACCTGTACAATGTTAAACAC
>JBBMKD010000079.1:3081802-3094283 GCA_037834095.1 Argya squamiceps | reverse complement strand
TCCCGCGCGGCCCTCACGGCCCTCAGCGACACCGGGCACAGGCGGCGAAACGGCTCCAGATGGTTTTATTTAAATAGCAGGGATTTAAAAACTCTCGTTTTAACAAGTTAAATAAAATACAGTGTAAATATCAGCTCTCGTGTTTTTTTTATCTTGTCTACATACAGCTTATTGGGAAAAGTTTTATGTGCTTTACAGCATGATCAGGTGTCAAACCGCCTGATCTCTGCCTTCAAAAGCAACAGATTGTATAAAACACCGTGATATCAAAAAAAAAAAAATAAAAGCGCCGGTATAATGTACAAAAATATTTTTACAGTAATTCGATGTCTAAAAGTCAGATTAACTGCATCTGATATTCATGGTAAATCATCTTCTCTCACGAGGAACTGGTGGATGAACTGCTGAGCTTTCCTCTTCTCAGCTATGTCAGGCGTGGGATCCCCGGGAGGAGGCCGGAGTAACAAGCCACCAAACACGCTGGCTGCAGGGAGAAGCCACACGGACACACAGTCAGAGCAGGACATGCCACCAGCCCCAGGGAAAAGTGCCTGGCTTTGGAATGAGGCAGGACAAACTTCATGATTTTTAGGTCCCTTTCCCAGGTTCCTGCTTTTCTATGGACTATTCACGTATAATAAAAGGTTCAAAGCAGTACAAGCCACAGCTGCACTCAGGTATGCTTTGTTGTCCTTACTGTGCAGCCCCTCTGAACAGAGGGTTATTTTGCTTGCCTTACCAAGAATATTCACATCCAAATGGTTTTTCCCTGAATTCTTCAGTAGTTCCCGTAGAAACGCCATCAGATATTCAAACACATTTCTGTGGCACACCGGTAGGCCGGAGATAATCTGAGGAGGGGGGAAAAAACACCAACATTTATATTGCAGACACAGCAATGCCTTCCAGCTGCACCTGCCCCCAAAATGTTCATGTCTGCAGGGGGATTTATAACCCTGGAGCACCAATTCCAGATCATTTAACACTGGATTAAGGTACTGAGAGCAAAACCCAGTGACTGGTGTGCCAGAGGCCAGTTTGCCTGCCCTCTCTCTGGAATTTGAGCTGGTCCCTCCTGGAAGGCAGCAGTACCTGGCAGCTCAGGCTGTAGTTGCTGGCACTCTCCAGGCAGGAGCTGTAGAACCTGCTGCAGATGACAGGCTCGGGCAGACTCTCCAAAAACAGCAGCAGGGCCTCTGCCACTGAGTGGTTGCTGCCCACTGATCCAAACACGGTTAAGGAAGAGCACAGTACGACCTACTGGTCCTATTTCTGCTGAAACATGAATGAACTTATGGCTAGGTGTCCCAGAACTCTGCCCACAGCTCACAGCTTTGGGTTAATCCCCTGGCCTGCACACGAGCTGGTGCTGTTAGCAGTTGGGCACTTGTGTAATTCATTGGCATCACCAGGACTCAGCAGAAGATGACACAGAGCCATGAGGAAATGCAGAACTCAGTGACCCTGGAAGGAGAGACAGCAGCTTAAAAACCTCTCTCAGTTTTGGCACTCTGGCACAGGGAGCCTTCCTGGAATCAGTCCCAAAGGATACAGAAGGTGTCGTACATTCCCGTGTCCAAACAGTCTCGGATTTGCTCAAATTCAGATCTGAGGCCTGGCTGCTGAAACAGGTCCTCCTGCAAAGACAACCCTTTATCAGTCCAAGGAAAATAGAAGAATTTGGGGTAAATAGAACAATGTCTTTATAATCTGCCTGGAAAGTCTCTCCAAACTGGTGGTTATCACCCAGGTCTCAGCACAAACAGCTCTAGGAAGGCTGTGGCACTGCAGGGAGAGCAGTGCAGGAGAACACTGCTGATGCCACTAGCACCAAACAGTGCAACCTGGGGCACCAGGACCACTTATCTCCCACGGCCTTTGGCCAAACATACCCAGCTCACAGTGACTGCTATTACCAGTATCTTCTTCAAAACTTCACCTAATGCAAACATCTCACTTTGTGTTTCCAGTGCCAACCTGCTGGGAAGCGTTGCGATTCAAGTGATCCACCATCATCCACAGCTCTTTTGGGATGTCCATGGGCTTTTCAGCTTGGGCAGGATCATCACTCATGTCTACTGGCATCAGGGTCTGAGGGAGAGCAGCGTGGGCAGGAGGGAGACAAACAAAAGGTAGCTAGCCAAGTCCTGATTCAACTCAGCAAAAATACTTCACAAAGCTTAGACCTGAGAATTGAGACTTCTTAATAAAAACAGACAGGCCTTAGCATCTAGTTTTAATGCTCTTGTGTGTTTGGAAATGAATCTTGTCTTTAACTCACAAGTCTCCGAATGGATTCTGCTGACATGTCCTGGATTGGTTCCCTCATGTGACACAGTGTGTGGATGGGAGATCCAAAGCAACTTGGCAAATAGTTGCCTGTTACAGATAGAAAATAATCCTTCCCTCTGACAAGATGCAAGACTAAGATATCTTCCAGTTTTTCCTCCCCAGAGTTCAGGCGAGTAGCTGTTGATTTATTAACAAACACCTCCAGCTCAACTGTGATCTCAGCATCTGCCAGAAGATGATTAAAAAACCCAGCTCAGTTACAAGCAGTATTAAACCAACAGCCTGCAAACAGGCACAGCACTCTCAGGGGTGTGGAGGGAGCTAAGCCAGAAGGGGACAATATCAGCTCATTAACATAAGACAAACAAGGAGGAGGAGCTCACCTGAGAGCAAGAAGCCCTTGCTGGGATTAGCAGTCAGCCATTTCTTGCAGTAGGTTTCCTCATCTGGTTTGGAGATAAATTCAAACTGGCAGGGCACTTGGCCATTGCGGATTGTAAACCTCTCTACCTGCAGCTGCATGTACTTAACATCCTTAAACTGGATCTAGAAACAAATGTCAGTCAACAAGATCAGCCATTCCACCTTGCTGAGCAGGAATTCCTGTCCTGTGGTTTAATTATTAAGCAGCAAGACAACTAGATTAACCCCTTGCTCCCACTCCCCTCTCTTCCAGGACTGCATAGGATCACACTTGCTTACTCTGAATACCAAAGTCCTTTGCTTCAGGGGGGCCTTTAAAACAAATGCTGCCCTCAAATAGCTACAATAAAACTGAGAATGAGATAGCTGTAGCCTCAAATGTCTCCTGGGCTTATCTTTATAATCCCAACAGACAAAGCAAATGCTGGTTTGTGACCTTCTCCAGATCCTTACAATTTTACATTTTATGTTTGAAAGCACAAGTCAGAGCAAGGGTCACAAACCACCTTTTTACTTTCTCTCTTCCCACCTCAGGGAATGACACAACCTGTGTTTCAGCCTTGGACTGTGAATGGAATTCACCAACATCTGAATTGGAACAAAGATTCAATTGTAAACAGAGAGCAGCTGGAAGTCAAAATATTCTATTTTTTTGGAAGCAGACCCAAGGGTCTAGGATCCATCTTCTCCTGCTGGGGTCTAGGGTTGCTCAGTGCCTTCAGGGAGTGCTGGCACATGACCATGCCCTACCTCTCTGCGGGACAGGGTCACTGAGGGAATGTTGGCATTCTCCAGCTTGTCCAGGGAGCGGACTATTTCCTCAAAGGCTTTTCGATAGAGCTCTTCATTCACAACCTTCACCTGGAAAGAACACACACACTGGGCCAGCAGCATTGACTGTGCCTCTGCAGGACTGCTGGTACACAGCTGGAAACATGGGAAGTAATTTGATTTTGGCAGCACACTAGAGTATACAACACAGGGAATGGGCAGAGCTGCTTGGAGCACTGATCTCCAAGATCTTCTCATGGTCCCACAGTAAAGGACCTTGCCATAACTAACAAGAGTCACTCAGTCAGTACTAGATCAACCTTTTTTTTTTCCCCTCAGAAAAAATAAGACAACACACTACTATGTTCCCAAAGAACACTGACAGATATTCAGGTTTGTCCAGCTTAACTGCAGTATCATTTACACAACCCTTGTTTACTGTGATCAACAATCCCATCTCCGTATCTGATCCACCCCAGCTTTCAAGCCATTGTTCTCTGCAGATGCCATAAAAGCAGGAGAGAGAAACCAGCACCCAGGGGATGAGGTGAGCAGAGTTACTCCATCCAGCACTGCCATACCTACCCCAATATCAAACACAGAGCTCACTGGCTTGTGGTCACTGAGCTTCAGAGCCATGTGGCTGCGATAGCTCAGCTGGGAAATGTTCTGCCCTTTCCAGAGGATCCGATCACACCACGCTGGAACACGACACTTCTCACTGAAACAGAGGGGAAAAATCACCATTTCCAGGCCTGGAGCTCATTCTCTATCAAAGTGAGGTTTTTAACAGTTTTTTCATGTAGATATAAAAAGTTTGAGTGTCTGCTATAAGGTATCTCTAGCTCCTGCTTTACTTCCTATTTCTTCAAAGGTGCAAGATACAATTAACATACAAAACAATACTCAGGTATTTTTGACCATGAGAACCATGAAAAATAAAAACTCAGGCTCTACATTTAAAGTTTTGTTTTCACTGACAGCTGCACAGATTTAATTTCTGCACTTGCAGCTGAAGTTCCTGGTTTGCTGAGACTAGAGGAGCTGCTCTGTGTAAAGAGCATTACAAGAAGGATGGTTCTCACAGGCTTTTGAAGAACAGCACAGTTGACTCCACGTCAGCCCTGGTTGGTCTCACCTGAGCAGGTACAGGAGAGATCAGCAAAAATGAGATCCTAAAAATTTTACTTGGGGGAAAAAACCAACAAACCAGACAAAAAAGAATTAAACTAGCTAAAAGGATTCATTAACTTTGTACACCTCCAAGAGGAAACCTAATAGGATTATTACTGGGAAAAAAAATATTAGGAGTGTCTGACAAACAGCTGTGACAGAAAAACAATGTAAATAGATATAAACAGAAGATGAATTTTGGAGTGAAGGAAGAGAACCAGAAATAATCTCAGAACTGTTCCTATTTACAGCCATTACACCTGCAATATTTTTAGCCTTGTTTTTATTTCCTTCAATGATAACATCAGCCTTTTGTAGCATCACATCTGAGACAATCACCATACCTCGTGTCCCAGTCATCACAGCCAGCATCATACTTGTATGTTGGCTGGAAAGAGATCTCTCCCTCTGTGAAGCCTTCAAAGGCTGCATTTGCCTTCATTTGCCTCTTCAGCTACAAAAGAAGAAAAGACGAAAACTTTAATTTTAGATAATCCCAAGCACAATTTCCATATGGAGTAAAAGGGAGATTTTGAGCACAGAAAAGGCTGAGTTTGTGGTTTGTACCAAGCACCCTCAGCACCACGTGCAGGCAGGTGAGACATCAGTACCTGGTCATACTGGCAAAGCTCTAGAAATGCTTTCTCCTCTACAAGCTGCTTCACTTTTGCCACATCCAGTTCCTCCAGACGATAGTTGAGGTCCCCCAACCACAGGATCACACTGGAAGAGAACAGAACATACACCAGAATGGGCAGAGTATAACACACACCAGAATGGGCAGAGCAGAACACACACCAGAGTGTGCCTGGCAGAACACACACCAGAGTGTGCAGGGCAGAACACACACCAGAGTGTGCCTGGCAGAACACACACCAGAGTGTGCAGGGCAGAACACACACCAGAGTGTGCAGGGCAGAACACACACCAGAATGTGCCTGGCAGAACACACACCAGAATGTGCCTGGCAGAACACACACCAGAATGGGCAGTGCAGAACACACACCAGAATGGGCAGAGTGTAACACACACCAGAATGGGCAGAGCAGAACACACACCAGAATGGGCAGAGCAGAACACAGAATGTGCAGAGCTGAACACACACCAGGATGTGCAGAGCAGAACATACACCAGAATGGGCAGGGCAGAACACACATCAGAATGTGCAGAGGCCTGAAGCTGCCCCAGAGTGCAGCCAGCCATGGACAGCAGCTCCACTCTGCAGCTCTGGGGCTCTCCCCATCACAGCCCCTCTGATGAGCTGCTCTCATCAGGAGTAACAACAGTGAAAACTAAAAAGAGAAGCTACCTTTTCTATTTTGCCATTATTAATCACTGTTCTGCATGTTTGTCTCTATCCCTTAATGACCGGTGCTGTTATTGTTCCACAGTGATTGAATTCCACAGCTGGGGAAGTCAGTGCTTATTCCTGCCCCAGTGAGTTTTTCTTCCCTACAGGTCTCCAAAACCAGTCTTCACCATTATGGAGATGACAGCTCAAATTATAATTGGAGCTAGTATGAGACTGCTGGCTATGGCAGGCCAAGACTTTGTAATTATCTATTTACCTTTGAAAAAAGCTTATCTTGATTGGGCTTTGCAAAATTCAGAAGATTTGCAGAATGCATTGTTAAATTATTCAGATGTTTGCTCTATTCATTATCCAGGCCACAAATTGTTACAAGCAAAATTGAGTTTCAGAGAAAAACCTGTGCTAAGTGAAGAGCCCTTGAGTGCTATAACTCTCTTCACTGATGGATCAATGAAAACACATAAATCAGTAGTAATGTAACAAAACCAAACAACCAAAATATGAGAATCAGATATCCAAACAGTAGAGGGCTCTCCTCAAATTGTTGAGTTTGCTGCAGTAGTCAGAGCTTTTAAACTCTTAAGGTGAAGAGTGGCATAAGGTGACAAGTGACCTGTCAGAACTGTGTGCCTGAGCCCTGTCCAAACCAGGGAAAGCCTTTCTGGCCCCTCCAGCTGACGTTTATGCCACTGAGCCCCTCTCCTCACCCCCAGCACACTCACAGAGTGCCCCTTTGCACGTGCCATGATTCCCACAGGCAGATGGGACACATACTCGTGTTTGCCAATGGTGAGAGGGGGCAGATTTGGGTCTGACTGGCAGAACTGCATCCGAGAGCAGATGTCCTTGAAGTCCTGGTTCCTCCGCTCGTACTCCTCCGTGTGAGCTGCCAGGTGAGAGTTCACAATGCACACGCTGGTGTTGTGGAATTTAAACCTGATGGCAACGCCACCTTTGTTACCCTGGAAGAGAAAGACAGACACTGGCCAGAAGCTTCTACACTGCAGATGAGTTACTAGCAGTGGACAAGCCAGAAGATTTTGAGACAGAGTGTTTAATTCTGGAGGAAGGAATAGGCTGAAAATCCTAATTAGTGTTAGTGATTACTCCTTTGAACACCTGGCAGGTCCCTCTCACAGTGCCCTGAGCTGCCATGGGGATAGGATTATCTGCTTCCAGAGGCAGCCACAGCCCTTAGCTGGAGGAATAACCATTGCAATCCAAGGAGGAGGGCTCTTCCAAATCTCACCCCTTCTCATGCAGAGCTGCCATTCTTACCATCCTCCCCATGATTCCAGTTCCCACAGTCTCAACTTCCACCTCGGAGATGTTCAAAGCGAGTTCTGCCTTCACATACAACAGGAGCATGATCCCCACCAGCCTCACGAGTTTCACCTGAAAAACAGACCCTGGTCCATTCAGTGCTGTCATGGAAGGGGTTTGCTGAGAGAAGGCACATCCAGCCACAATGTGGGTCACCAAAAAGGAAGTTTCAGGATCATCCAGTGCACAGGCCCCCAGCAGCACAGCCCAGGAAGGAGCTGGGAGCAACATCAGTAAAGGAAGTTGAAGCCCAAAGCAAGAGCTACAGCACAGACAAAAGCTCATGGAAGGAGATTCCCTTCAACAGCAGAGACAAGAGATGAAGCAGACCTGTGAAGCAGGACCTAAACATAAGCAGTATTCCTACCAAAATACCTCCACAATTCATTCCACCATACATTGTAGGCAGACATGGAAGAAGGTACAAAACTTCCTATTCTCCTTCCCCAAGACAGCAGGAGCTCCCTTTAAGTGGGGAAGCCTGGCTCTGCACAGAAACACTACCTATAGAACCTGCACAGCCTCTGAAAGCACAGCCATTGGGAACAAGAGAAAGCAAAGGGAAAAGAGAGCCAAGTGGAAAACAATTCCACACTCAAACCTCCCCAAAAGCCACATTTACCTTTGCATATTTGGCATCTGGGTGAAGACTATCAGTTACAGCCTTAAACCATTCTTCTTCCTTCGGTGTGTCATTGAAAAAGAAGGCTTCTTTAGTCAGATCAAGCTCCTGGAAACTGTGTTAGAGGAAGGAACCCATGGAGGCATGCACTTGTTTATAACTCTCCAACCCCTTCTCTGGGAAAGAACTCAATCAGCTCATACTCACTAAATTTATAACTGGAAACTCAAATTCAGTTATGCTGATGGTAGATATAGGTTAAATGTAAAGCTAAAATCACTGCCATTATTCCATCAAGTGGCATTAAGGATTTTGTAACAAACCAAACCCTACCAGACCAACAACCCTGACTGGCTGTGGGCACACCCACCCCGGAGCTGTGCAATGCACCAGTGCCAACATTCCTGTGGTGTCCTGGCCCAACTCCTCCGGGTGACAGATCCACCAGCACAGCCCAGGATTGTGAGCAGGGGGCAGGAACAAACACTCACCCCACGCAGTAAATGTCTGGAGGTTCAGCATCACACCTCAGCCAGGGCTGGAGGCTCTCTGTGGGTGACTGACCGTTCACGTTGTACGTCCCCACAAAAACCCTGCAAAGACAGGGACAGAACCCCAGAGCTGCAAACTGCAGAGCCCAGGAAACACCACTGCTGTTAACCAGGTAAATAATGTCCCATATAACTAACATGTTGCCAGGGGAAAAATTAAGGAAGGTGACAAAGTTTAAATCCCTGAAATGATTTAACTACAGCTGCACCTTTATGGACACATTGTTACAGAAGGACACATTGTTATACACGAAGTGTTAAAGAAGAAACAAAAATAAGGCTGCAGCCGTGCAGTAGCAGTTTGAAATGACAGATTCACAGGATGAGATGCGTAAAAGGATTTCAAACACAGTAAAGCTTTTGTCCTAATTATATATTTCACTCAAGCTCTTTCTTATGAGGTTGTTAGAACAACTACATGGATGAGCAGTGGACAGAAATGGAGAGGGAGAAGGCTGGAGTGCACAGAGCTGATGCATTTCCAGACACTGTCTAAAATAAGCACAGATAAAAAGTGATTTCTCAAAGACCATTTCCAAAGGCAAGTCTTGATAGAGACATGAATGAAATTCTGCTCTGCTCGTGCCTAAACATGGAAAGAAAACTGTTCTGGAAAGTATGGATCATACTTTTCTACAGAATTTCTTGTTTGTGGGGACACGGGATGAAATAACAGATGAGTTATTCCAACAGTCTATGCCAAGTTACAACCCACAGAAGCTCTTCTCAGGAATGATAATTACCTGTAGCTCTGGATGTCTGTGTAGGAGTCCTCCATTTGTGCAAGCTGAGATTTAACAATAGTATCTCTGAGCCCAAACTTTGGTTCTGATAACATGGAGGCCTTGTTGGAAGCCATGACACGGGAGGCCCGAACCTGTTCACTTCTCACTTCAGACTTAAATTTGTTTTGCCTGAAAATAAAAGCAAAACAGCAGATGAAGCCCAGGTGTCCCCATACCCTGGCTAGGATATTCCTGCCACCAAGGTCTTAATTCACATTTTTCTGTCTGTTTCCTAAAGGTAGATAACTTTTGGGATAAGCCAAGAAAATTAAAAAGAGCATTTCTTAGCAGGGTTGAGGTCTCCAGACAAAACCAGTTTAACTCACTAAAATAATAAATGGTTTTCCCCATCCTGGTGCAGCCTGTTGATGCAGAGCAGGCCTTACTCACACCTGGAAAATGATACAAAACCTGTATATCTTACTGGAGCAAGGAGAGGGAAATCTCATCTCCCTCTGCCTCTGCTCAGCCCTTCTGACCTCAGCCAGAGAATGAAGAACTGTGTTTGTTTAGAAAACCTTCTGGTGGAAATCTTCCAGATCTGCCCACAGTGGGTGGAGGTAGAGGTGGTTTTACTTTCTGTCTCCTGGCTCTGCAATCTCCTTTTGCAAAGGAATAATGCCCCAGCTTGGGAATTCCCAGCAGCAATTGGATGGGATAAATTTAAGGTCAGCAACCTGCATACCAGTGCCAAGGACAGCACACAGACAGACTGGGAATGATTTGCATCAGGGTCCACAAAGTCCTGGGAACTGGAAAATGAAACTGTAACATTTTAAGAGGGTATCTATGAGACACGGTGGCTCTAAGCCAAAGCTCTCTGAATTCAAAATAAACAATGCTAGCAGGTCCTGTCCCACTAAACAGCCAAAATATGCCCAAACAGGGGACTGGAAGGTTGTCTCTGAGGGAGTGGAATAAAATTTCCACTAATGTTTTGACAGCATGCTTTTGTGCTGAACTTTTTTCTCTCTTAACCAGAACCTTCAGATTCTCATCTCAAAAAGTTGCCAGCTTCTGCTCTAGACCCCCCACCTCTGTGCACTGACCTGGGAGTGTTTCTGTCACTGCTGTTGTGGCTGCAGCTCTGACTGACTGCTGCTTTTTTTCCATTTTGTTTGACACCTTCAGAGCCAACCGCTTCTGAAAAAAAAAAAATCCAACAAAAAGTTTCACTTTAGACACAAAATGTTCTTCAATTTATCAACATGCTCATGTAAACACCGGCAAAAATCTGTGGGCAGAAAATAATTTAGATTTGTGAGAAAAAACAAAGTACCCCACAGTCTCTCTTTCAGCTATCTGACAGATTTAGCTTACTCTGACCCAACTGTTCTGTGAGGAGGCAGCTTCCTCTGCAGAGTAGGAAATGACAGGAGCCACAGAGAGCAGCAGAACCACTGTCCTCCAGCATTTGCTGCTGGCTCTCCTTTACAGCTCAGCTGAAGCAGGACTTAGCAGCACAAAATCCAGGGCTTTACCCCAGGAATCTGAAAAATTTATGTTAATAGCAGATTTTTCCTTTCTGAAGCAAGACAGGAAGTACAAAGAAAGGGGAAAAGAGGGGAAACAAACAAACAAACTCCACGGTACCATTTAAAGGGTTTCTGCTTTCCTGTAAATACCCAGCACAAGTGTCAAGACACTTCAAGGGCCATGAAGAGTCACACCTTGGAGCCACTGAACCTCAGCAGAAACATCTGCAAACTGCACATTCCTTAAACAGCAGCAGAGCTGCTACCACTCACATCAAACTAACCACAGGAGTTAAAAACGCTGTGGTTAAAACACAGGACACTAAACACATCAAGCTACTTTAACAAAATTTGACCAGTCTTTCAGCATTTTGTTTCAGTTACAATATTCTGCTCCTACAAGTTGCAAAATAACAGTTAAAAAAGAGGATTCGTCTCTGTGTTTAAGATGCAAAACCAGCAATCTTAAAATCATGCTCCTCAGCACACAAATCTAATGATGATGTAGAAATTGTTAAGACTGCTGGGTTCTGGGCATTCAGCTGAGCTTCTCCTCCAGTCAACACAACCCAGAAAAAAGTAAGATGTTATTGGTGTCACAGAACATTCTGCAGAACAAGAGCACAAAACAGAATAGACCTTGCAGTAGTTCACCCTCAGGACGCAAACCAGATGGCAAGAAGTGGCCAAATTCTCAGCCTGGAAAACCTCTTCTGCCCAAGAGCCTTCTGAGAATAGACTGTGTAAGAGGATTTATCAGAGCTGGGACACAGAAGAGCACATGACTGAAACCTCCCTGCAGATCACACAGCTCCAGCCAAGCAGAATTGACCAGGAGCACACAGAGATGCACTGGGAAGTGTGGGCCCAGGGGCACAGCAGTTTCTCCATAGGCTGAGAATTCAATTCCTACTCCTTGGGCCTTTACAAGCTCTCCCGAAAACAACCATGCAATATCCCTTGAGAGTCAGTGACAGGAACCAACCTGAACCTTCACCTCCATGGACAATGGGTATTTTTGTGCCAAGGAAAGAGCAGATTCCTTGGCTTTATTACCTACATGGGTCCATGCCACTGGCCAGCCTGCAGAAGGCATTATTGCAGAGTGGAAAGACACGTGAGCCTGCTGCTGACACAACTGCTACCTGATCCAAAGATCAATACATCACACCTTGCATTCTAACCTCATGGGCAGAAAGCAGCTTTAGGGAGGATTCTCCTAAGAAAGAGATTAGCTTTGGAAAAGGGCTGTTTCCTTCAGGTAAATTTATATCTAGCCACAGATTTCTGTAGTCAGAGGGATCTGTATGGCAGCACTCTGAAGTAGAATAATAACCTTGTTCACTAATTGAACTGAGCACAGAAATACAGAGCAACATGCAGAGACTACAGGAGGTCTCAATTGCACAGAATTTACAGTTAAATGAGATTCAAGCAGTAATAAAGACATTAACATTAAAAATGTGCAGTGCCTCTATGGTACAGCAGGAAAATGTATCATATCTCCTGGACAAAACAGGATTCATGCTCAGAGTCCAAAGGGGAGAATTCAATCAGCCTTCACGCAACTACAACCAAAATGCCCACATTCAGTTTCTGAGCCCCACACTGACTTCCAGGAATCGCTTTAGCTCTGAATCTTCTCACACGTGCACTCTGCGAAGCGGGAAACACCACCGAGCGCAGGGAGCGGCGGAGCCGGCGGAGGAGGCGCCGGAAGAGCACGGCCCGCCCGGCGGAGCCCACCCGGGGCG
>JBBMKD010000079.1:3036888-3050236 GCA_037834095.1 Argya squamiceps | reverse complement strand
GAATGGAGGGGAAGGGAGGGGAAGAGAGGGGAAGAGAGGGGAAGAGAGGGGAGAAAGGCAGGAAGGTGACAGGAGATGCAGCAGTGACACTTTTGCACTCCCGCTGTCCCACAGATCACTGAGGGCCTCTCCACCTGCGCTGGCTCTTAGCCCAAGGAACACGGCCAGTCTCCCTATAAAGAGCTTTTTACAGCTGCTGGTGTCCCTTGCAAGCAAAGGCAATGCCAGCCCCGCAGCACGAAGCATGCGAGCAGCTTCTAAATCTGGGGGAGGACTGAATCCTGGCAAAGACAAATTGTCTCATGTTACCACCCCGGGAACGGCTTGACGGTTCTCCGAAACAAAACCGAGGATCGTTTGTTGCCCGGGAGATGCTGTGTGTGCCAGCTGCAGCCCTCCCGAAACAGGGCAGCGCTCTCAAGGGCAGCACAGCCCAGGAGAAGTGCGGAACGGGGACAGATGGGATGGCTGAGAGAAGAGAACACCTTCTAGTCACTGCCATGCCAGCCTAGAAGGGATCAAGGTCCCTTTTGTGACTGAAGACTTCTCTGCCAGGTGATCCGATCAGCACGTGTCGTTTACTTTCACGTCGTTATCTTCAAACCGTTCTCACACCTTTAAATGACTCTTAAGTACTGCAGAATTTAAATAATAGAAGCCATCAGCTGCACTTGTCACGTATTTCACGTAAAATCTCTACAAAACAACTCCTTGCGAGTACTAAAAAGAAATTTGCAAGATGCATCACGTGCTCCTGTTTCTGCTGGGCAGAGATAGTCCTGGGTGGCACCCATGGAAGGGAAAACTGCCACATCCGAAACACTATGTGGAAACAGCTATTTTAAGGGACACAAATGCTCACTAAGTGTATTAATGCCTTCATATCACGCAGCTACACATGGAGTTTCCAACCCCATGCCCCTGCCCACTGGACATGTCTGTCTCAGAACTGGAGCTGCTGCTGGCAGGCAGCTCAGTAAACATATGGACTGACTGTGCCTAAAAACTCAGTAAGAGAGGAAAAGCTGTTCCTTTACAGAAAAAAAGGTCCCACGTGAACAGAAAAGAAGTAACAACATCAGGAGTCCTTGATCCAGGTCCGTGGCTCCTTTACAGAACCTCATTCTCTCATTCCCATCTGAGATTTACAAGGAAACCTCCATGAAACACATCTCTCACAGGTTAAAAAGGATCAAAAAGACCAGAATTTTCGCTAACAGAGGCTCCTCTCTTAGCAGCTTTCAGCTGAAGACCAAGAAGAGCTGCTGTCTCAGCCCTTGAAGCAGCAGATGTGAAGCAATGCCTCATTTCTTTGCTGCAGGGAAGGTGCTCCACACTTATTGATGCTGCTGGAAGTTGGGAAAAACTTCCTAAAGCTGTTCACACGCTCAAGCAGCCCGAGGATCAGGGGCTTCACTGCAATTGCCAACATCCCTCCCTCTATTCTGAACTGATCAGAACAAAAGTGCTCCATTTACAGGCTATTTGTCCCAAACTGGCGAACAAAAGCTCAGCCCAACCCCTTTACCTTGCATTGCTGAACGCGATGGAGCAGCAGGAACCCAGCTGTGCCAGGGTGCTCCTCCAGCCCCCCACCTCAGGGACAGCTACAGCAGGTGCCACCAGCCAGGCACCCTCTCACGAGTAAATCATCACTTCACCAGCAAACACTCAAGTGCTTGTCCACCAACAAAAGCAGTCACATCATAAACCAAGGGTGACATCAGCACGGGGATTGTATTTCCAAAAGGGGTTTAAATGTCATTACTTGTGACTAGAAATTGGACACTTGCAATAAAAGTTATTCTAAATTTTCACAAGAGACAGGATTCCAGTTTTCTCTAGACATATTTCACTTCCAAAGCCTTTCTATTGCTTAATGTCATGATGATGAAAAAAAAAAAAAAAAACCAACAGAAGAGAAGAAGCAAAACTCCTGACATAAAGTGAAAAACTCATGACCATCATTATTAGGTGCTAACAAGGTGAGCAGCAGAACCCTGATTGTCACTTGAAAGGGTCCGTGTGGCTCAAACAGTGTAATCTACTCAGGGCCCCATTATTCAAGGTCTCTGCACTGCCCTCTTCCATTCTTGTTCAAAGACCTGCTCTACATCTTCTAAAATTAAAACTCAAAGCTATCAAGGACCTGAAACCATTATTTCATCATCCTGTAGTTGCTGCTGTTTCACACAACACAATCCGTGCACCTTCACCAACCTGACATGTCATGTGCAGTCATGATTTCCCACACTCAGCTCTGGGCTCTCCAAAAGCAACACATCCAAGACTTCTACACATGCACATTGGGCCCGATTTAATCTTTCTGTGAGTTATATGGTGTTTGCACAGGGTTGAGAAATAGCAGAAATAAAACTGCTCTTGGCTGAGACAGATGCAAAACACGCCGTGCGCTTTTTGCTTTTAATGACTCTTGGTGAGTACCACTACTAGTCTGTGTGTTCCAGAATGTTCTGAGTTAGGCACACAGCAATTTTCTTGATGTGAACTGTTCACTGAGTTAAAAGGAGCCACTGAAATGCCTTTAGATTTAAATGCTGATTTTTCTTTTTGAAAATGCCCATGTGGCAAGGAAAGAGGCAAATGAGAATAAATTATCCAAATTTAAGGACACAAATTAAAGATTTATCTGGAAAGCAATTTAGCTCCCTGACTCTCTACTGCCAGTAACACAAACATATGTGATGATCCAGTGCAAGATCATTAATGCAAAAGGTCCTCAGTTTCCACAGAGCTGACATCCCACACCTCTCATTGGACTGTGGCTTCCTCAATTCCCTAACAGCTGTCAGCAGCAAAAACATTATTTACCCTTGTAATACCTGCAGGTCAGGGAGTAATGCTATCTCCCTCCTGGATTTGCACCTCAGAGGGTTCTGGCACTAGGCAGGGCCAGAAGAACTAAAAATGGAACCAAGATTCAAGTTCCATCTTTCTTCTCCTTCAGAGATGCAGCACATAGCCCTGTCAGTGGAAACTGTGACACTCAGTGTGTGTCACAGACCTGCATCTATAGATTGCACAACCATAACTCTGTGAGAAGCAGGAGAAAAGGGAGGAGGAATGGAGGGACATGGTCTTTAAGGTCCTTTCCAAGCCTGTAACAGACAGACACAGTGCTGTGCTGTTACAGAGCACAGCTAATCCAGAGAGCAGATCTCTCAACCAACACCATGCCTCTGCCTCTGCTCTATTTAAACTTGGGGGTTTAGCAGGCTGAGCTGGCAGGCACAACTGGAGTAGGGCGGCACCAGGAAGTTATGCACCAGTTCAAAATGGGTTCGTTTTTAAGAAAGGAAAATGCCTCGTTTTCCTTAAATGCGGGTAGTGGAATTCCAAGGTGAGGTCAAAAGCCTGGCAAAAGTCAGGAGTTCAGGCTGGAACTGGGGCTCATGATGCTGACAAATGCAGTCCTTGCACTCAGGGACAGCTCAGGACCCATGGTTTTTGTTGCTATTTTTTGGTTGTTGTTGTTGTCTTCCCATCCTCAGCAATATCTAGGAGCAGTCCCATCAGGTGTGGACCTCACGGAAGAATTTTTGTCTTCAACCGTGCTGAAGGTTAGGCCTTTCAGATACGTATTTTATATGACTCCCTTTCTTTTGTTCCATCAGAAGAACTACAAAAAAACGTTTTTTACAAGAAGCCTGAGTGTACACGCAGGTCGTGTATGATCTGCAGCCACACGGACCTGAACCACAACAGAAATTACCTCTGACACACTCACATGAGGGAAATCTTGTGGCCTTGGATCATTCAAGAAATAAGGTTGCTTTACAGCCACAGGAACAACAGATGGCCAGAATGAGTTCTAAAAGGGCAAGATACAGGCTGCGAATCAACTGCTAATTGTTTTTATAGTTTGTATTTTGCATTACAAAACCTCCTTAAGAGGCAGAACTGAGCCTAGAAGGGATTTTTATGGTTAAACCTGAAAGCAGGGATCTAGAATAGAACTAGTCCATTACATCTCAAATCTTGATCCTGGGTTCTGCCTCCAGCAGCTGGGGTTATTTCTCCAATTAAGCAAATTCCTGTTTCTAAAACCCACTCTGATATTTAAATAAATCTGGAGAAGATGCTGAATAGTCACTCTGCTTCACAAATAACAAGATCAGAACTGTATTGTTTGATGAATTTCTAAGAGAACACTTGAAATTTGGGCAAACAAATTTAAAATATCAGGGTCATATTTACATTCCAGGGTAATAATTAAATACTTAATATCTTATGGTTCCCCTATTCTAGGTTTTTCTACACACCAAAATATTTAGTCATGTGAAAACCATCTGTAGCAGCTGGAAGACATTCATTTGGCCTGCCAAGATTAATTAGTTTAAAAATACATAAATAAACTGTTCATTTTATTTCCAAAAGGCTGCTGCTCTTGGTTCTGTTAGGGTGCTGGTGATTAATGCTTATGGAAGGTTCTCAAAAAGAGGTACCAGATGAGAGTTTCACAAATATCTGTTAAGTAAAACAAAGCCTGTGTTTAGGTTAATGCTCTTCTGGACTAACCCAAGTCATTATTCACAGCAATACAAAAACTAGCTTGCAAACACTTCAATCCCTGTTTTTAGCCTTTCTCCTATGCTCTCAAATCCACCAGGCTGAAATCTGCTTTTAAAAATTGATGAAAAGAAATTCCTCTTCGGGACTGGGGTTCAGATACCCGTGTTTAAGAATTACAAGACCTAAGTCTCCAAGCATGTCTTTTCTCTCCAAGAAGTTCCTGCATAATCTTCATAGAGCTTTTCAAAGTCAAGTAAACAAGACACGCAGCTGAAACTGTAAAAAGGGTTGAATTTGGCTTAGTCTCCATAGGGATCACTTCTCTGGCCAACAGCTTGCAAAGGGTTATTTCTTGGCTCATCATTTGTGTTTTGCTGGAAGATGCTGAGGTTTTAGTGAGGTTTCTGCAGAGCGTGCAACAGCATTCAACATTTTTTTGCTCGGCTAATGAGTTAAGTCATCGCAGCTCTGCAATGGCTTGAAGATTATGGGTGTAGGAAAAGGGAATGCTCAGAGAGGGGAACTTTTGAGCAGTCACCACTAAACTGCGGTTAAAACAGACACCAATGACTCTATTCAGCTCCCAAACCTCAGACAGTTTCCATTTTCTCAATAACAAAGCATTTTTGTGGAATGAGGTAACAGCCTCCATCTGCCAGGTCGACATCTCCACCAGGATTTCTCAAGAGTGTGGCTGACGAGGGCTGGCCAGCAGAGCTGCCCCTGGCTGAGAGGCAGGACAGTCCCTTCTGCCTGGACAGGGACAAACTGCCACGGGACAGACGGGGAGAGGAGCCCCTGGGGCACCATCACACAAACTCTCCTGGCAGTTTGATTCACAAGGGGCCTGGAGCAAGCTCCACACACTGCACAGCCCAAGAGTCAAAAGTCAGGAAAAGGGTTGAGACTTGTCACTACGGGTGGCCAGGGACAGGCAGGAGGGACAGAATGGATGCCAAACAGCCCATCGTGGGTGGGTCAGAGCAGAGAGGGTGTGATTTAGAAGCAAACAAGGGTCTGCAGGCACACACTGCCAGATGCACAGTGCAAAGGGCAGGACAGACATCCTGCTCCCCGAGGACAGCACTGCCCGTGGGACTGGCACTCAGGCTGCCATACACCCTCCCACACCTTAAATGCCAAATATCTGAGGCAGAGCAGTTACAGCCCCAGAACACAGCCTGGAAGAAGGTTTGGGTTTGTTCTTTCCCTGTTTCTTGAATTTGGCAGCCTATATTTTGACCTCTCAGTTCCAGGGATGCTGAGCACCCAATCATTCTTTTGATTTCAGGTAAAGCCAGCTCAGTTCTTCTGAAAAGCAGACCTTCATTTAGATCCAGATGAAGATTGCAGCTCCTGTCAGGACCCCCTCATCTGACTCCTGGCTCCCTGTGAGTGGCCAGTCACTCAGCTCCCTTGCAATTTTGGGACTCTCAGCTGCAGGTTCAACCCCCCCACATCTGGTTCTCCCATCTAAAGCAAGGCAATTTTCCAGTTGGTTTTCTGATGGCTTTTGCATTCCTGTAACACTTCCTCCTGAAGTTTAGAAAACGTTAACAGTAACCTCCTCACTCTCTTGTCTAATTCCAGCTGTGTGCCCACATGGATACCTGGTGAGTGGCACCTTCCTTCCTGGCCAGGACAAAGCATTCCCCAAACCCATTTTCTTCCTATGAGGAATGCTGCTGTCAAACCTCAAAAATCCACACTGCTAATACTACCCCTTCCACAAGGTCAGCCAAAGAGGACTTCCATCAAGGATGAGCTTTGCTGGAGAAGGCTCCCTGGGGATTATCAGAATAGTACAGTCAAGCCCAGATGGCCACAATGTGCTGAGCACATTTCCCGCAAACACAGCAGCGAGGCAGAGGCCTCCACAAATCAAAGTCCACCCTGATTTCTGCCATCTGCTCAACACTGAAGGCCAGGCTGAGGCCTTTGGGAAAGGTCAGGATAGTCTTACAGGCTCTCAAGATATTGCTTTTGTTCTCACTATTTGCTTCTCAATTCCTTCGTTAGAAGATACTAATCTCTCTGTAAGGCAGTTACTTGGAGCCAAGACTTTAGATATTATTGCAAAACATATGCTTAAAAGAGACTGGAAATTATGTTGGCAGTGTTACAGAGGGGAGCAAAGCACAGCTTTGGGTCAAAACAAACAAAAAAAATGTAAGCTAGTAAGCAATTCCCATGCAATAGTTTAGGAGAGCCAGCAAAAGCTTCTTCTAGAAAGAAAACAATGCTGTGAGAACGAAGCTAACGAGAGCTGGCTCTTGGAAAAATAAAACAGCTAGTAATGAGCCAACAGCACATATCCAAGAGAATCTTTCTGGGAAACCAACCCAAGCCATTACGCTGGAAAGCCCTGAGGGACTAGGGACCTTGAGGCTAAAAGCTGGCAAATTGCTTCATCAGTTAAGGTTGGTCTCAATGTTTCCTACTGTGTAAAAATAATTTGGTTTAGCCTACAGGTCTCTACAGAGCACTGGGTAAATTCAGGCTACTTCCTTTGGGAAGGGAAACGGAGTGTCTGGCAGAGCCCTGCCCAGTGGGATATTTTCAGGGGTTTCCCACCATCACTGAGGCCCCCAGCCCAAGGCTGGTCCAGCACACTCTGGCTCTGCTGAATTCCCTCGGAGCTGCTGCAGTGCACAGGGCACCACACACCCATTACTGGGATGGAACATCCCCTGAGCTGCTCTGGTCAACGTTACAACAACATGATAAATGTAAAACCCCCTTCTGGAGGCTCGTTCACCCAAAATGGATGCAGTCAGGTCAGTGATCCTGATACACCTTGTTTTCCAGAGCGATAAGGAGGAGACCTTGCTCTCTCTCTTCCAGAGATTAGTTCATACACCCACAAGGATCTAGGTGCTGATACAGAGTGGCAAAGGCAAGGTCTGTCTTTGCAGCCCACTGGTTCACTGCCAGTCCAGCTGGACCATACCAAGAGCACAAGACAATGAACGTGTGCTCCAGCCGGGCTCCTGCGTCAGCAGAGAAAATCCCCGCGCTGGCAGGGGACGTCAAGGTGCTGTCTAATGACTTTCTTTCTCTTCCAACTCTTCTGATTCATGTTGCCATCTTCCTTGCAACTGACCTAAATAACATGTTCAGGCAGCACTGGAAGTGTTTCCATCTCACACTGCAGTAACAGTGAGATCTTTGCATCTGGAAAGGGAATTTCACAGGGAAGTCGCACCGCAGGTGAATTAACAGCGTCCTTCTCAAGAAAGGAACAGAAGCACCCTGTCTTATCCCATCAGGGAGACTTCCTGGCTGCAAGAGAACAAAGGTTGCCCAGGAGCAGGGAAAACACTAAGTCTGTGCCCAAGCCCCAGCAGATCTGAACAATGTGGGCAGATTACTCAGTTACCTCATTTCCAGGTGTGCTGGCAGCATGAGCCATGACTGGCTTGGAATGAAAGAGGTAGAACTGTTCCTAGATCTGGACTTAGTCTGCATAATTTATGGTAATTATGGCTCAGTAGCCATTAATCTTTAGTGCCATATCACACTCTCAGCCCTCAGCTCTCTCTAACCTTTTGTCATCACAGAATATTCCACTGCAGAAGGGGCTGAAGGACAGGGTGCAGGAGCACACTGTCCCTGCACAGCCAAAGGCCTCAGGAAGGGAAAAGAAAAGACAGCCACTGTAGAAGGATTTCAGTAGGTCAGCCCTCTCCTGACACAGAGTATGTGTGCTGGTAACACATAGACACTTAAACCAGCCTTGTCCCCAGACAATTACAGACCTCTCCCGCTCTTCCCTACAGCACCATCTGTAACTCAGGTGTCCAACAGCACTGCACCACAGGAATACAGGGGCAATCCCATCCCTGCCACTCCACAGTGATATTCTCCCCATCTCTTTCCCTTCACTGTAAGCTGAGGCACTTCCAAGAGCCACACAAATATCTCCTTCCAACCCCTAGCAGACTGTGGGTCTCAGTGTTACCTTATGGCAGTGGCCCTCACAGGCTGTGTGCTGAGGAACTGAAAAATCAATTGAAAACACATTTATTGCCAACAAGGAAAGCAACAGTGGGGAAATACAGAAGAGTATTCCAAAACTGCACTGCCTGCCACAGCACTTCCAGCTTCCAGGTGAGGAAGTGTTCACCTGGGGCTGCTGCACGACACCCTGCAAGGCAGGCACTAGAGCCTCAGCAGCCTAACAGATGCCTTCCTTATTCTGAAGATACACATGAATACAGATACAGTTCCCCTATTGCAATAGAAAGGAAGTTATACTTGATCCACACCAACTCTCAGGTAATTGAGCTTCAAAACTTAAGCAGAAAAGCTGCCAGCAAAACTTGTGCCTCTTTGTGCTACAGTTAGTCCGTAACAACTATTCTCCATGTGTTATCTCCAGTTTTTATTAGCTCATATTTACTTTGGCTGCACATCCAAGCAGTCATTTAAACAGGGTGAGAGAGGAAAATCTTGGACTCGCAACAATGGCCAAGCAGTTTAATCTACCACTGGGGACAAAGACTTGACTCCTATTGGCGTGTAGTGCTGGCAGGGTCAAGTGTAACATGTGCTGGAGGAAGCACTAGGGAAGCAGATCTCTGACTGTTCAAACAACACCAAGCATTTCCTTGAGCTATTCAGAGTTCTCTTTGCCCCTCCTGGGCAGGGAAAACAGCTCCAGCTGTCCAGTCACCTGCGCTGGCTTCTCCACTCACTGGATTCATGGCATTGGTGGCCGCCAACAGCTCCAGGTTAGATGCAGCACATTCCTCATTCCTCACAGCTCAGATGTTGAAAGCTAAGTTAGGAAGCAGTCAAGATCGTGTCCTTGGCATCAGCACCAGGTTGGTGCTGGAAGATAATTTATATTCCTGAGCAGAGCTGGCACTGGGCAGATTGGCCATAAACATCAACAAACTGCTGTTCCAGCCATGACACCAAGCAGAAGGGTCCAGAATTAATATCTATCCAAGCTGCTAATTTAATTTTTTTTAACATTTGGGAAGTTCAAAATACTTTATATAAAAGAACTCTGTAGTTTGCAAGTGTGGGACGATCTACAGTAACATATTCAGAGGCAAATAAAAAATAAAATGTATTAATGTTAACAATCAGATGACCACAGGCCAAATCAAGTTGAAGTGAGACTACACTAAGAACAAGAACGTAAATTTCAGGATTTTTATTCCATTGCTCTTTGGATTCTGTGTTAAGACATTACTAAACAATTCTTAACTATTAATTTAGCCCTAATGGACGTGTTCTTCTGATTCCTCCCCGAGTAATGTTATCTCTTCCTGGGCCCCTGTGAGTAATGGCAGAATCATTTGTTAAAATCCTTCTCCATTTAGCAAGTATCAACCAAGTGGTCACTCAGCAGAGGCAGTTCTGCTGGGGTGAAATACAGGAAGGTGGAAGCCATGTGGCATTCTTCAATTTCCCCTTTCCTTTCACAGTCAGACCCTTGATATTTTCTCCAACAGGAAAACTGACTTACCCCTTCCGTGTAAACTGCTGACAATTGTATTTTACACCTGGTAAAACCAGAGCAAAACGGAAGGAAGAGAAGAAACAAAGACCAAGGATTTTTTCTCAGCAACTGCATCTCCACAGAATGAAGTGTTTTCCTTTCCCCACTTCAGAGCAGACAGAGTCCAGTAAACACACCCCAGCCTTTGTGGGAAATGCCCCCTCCTCACTGGCTGCAGGACAGCAGCAGCTTCCCAGAGAGCAGCCACAAAACCAAAACAGCCCGTGCATCTTGGCCCTTCTGCCCACAACCTCACCTTAAAAGTGATCCTAAAGCTCTTGGTGGTAATAATCTGAAGATTAAATACTCCTGGTAAAGCTTCTCTGCCTCCTAACAACTGTTCTTCTCCCTTTTCTATATACAGCTGCTATTTAGGGTTATAGCTATCCCTTCCTTTTGAAAAAAAACCCCACCCGGGTAAAACGCTTACATTGGTTTTGATGACATCACTAAGGTAAAACACTATGAAGTTCTCTCTGAATTTTTCTAGTTTGGCCATAGAAATTGCATTTATTTCAGCAGAAGCAAAGTCCCCTAAGGAATGAGCCACTTGCACTCTGAGCAAAATTCCAAACATCATTGGCAGCACCTTCCTGCCAGAGCACCTGGGCACTGTGGTGGGCACAGGCAATCTCAGAACAGCACATCAACCAGGGATACTGAACACTCAACACCAGAGAAAAATGATCTCTTACTTGAGCAATTAAAGGAATTATGGAGCTGTTTGTCTAGTTAAGAGGTTTGGCTTTTATTCAGAGCATCCAGACCCCAGTTTTCTGGGCACCTTTTTTATCACACAAAAGGTGAAGCAGAGCAACAAGGTTTAACTCCTGTCTCTCTCCTGAGGTTACTGCTGCAACTGTGCCTCATCAAGCACAGCCTCGTGTAAGACACAGGCAGCAAAAATCCTACAGACATCAATGAGGATCCTGCTGTACCACCAAGAAAATCTTGTGCATCAGTGCTGCAATCACCATAAAAGTCCTTTTTAAGGGAGAGGGTGCTAGAAACACTCTGAGCATTGAGAGTAATCAATTTTTTCCACCTTTCTGCTGGCATTTCAAACACCAGCCAACCGTGTAACAGCAGAAACTCAGCTGCAATTAGGAACACAGCAGAAAGCATCTTACCTCATCAGGCAAGCAATAGAGCAAGCAAGTCCTGGCTGGGAACAGAACCCAGTGCTTCCAAAGTTGGTGCACTGGGAATTTTGGTCACCTGCCTGCAGGGAAGTTTTTTCTGGCTCCATCAGTTAAGGGTTCACCTCAGTCTTGAAGCTGCTATGTCCAAAACCAGAAAAGAACGTGGCTAAACTCATACCCCTCAGAAATCAACTGACAACCAGTGAATACTGCCTACAGTCATGCAAGGCTGGTACACTACAGACAAAAAGCCATGTGTCATCATGGTGGATGATGACACCAGCCAGGAAAGAGACTCCTGCCTTTCCCATATGAGCTATCCTACTGCCAGCTGTGTCCTCAGACAGCAGGGCTGTTCCAGCACCTGCTCTGGGAAAAACCACAGCACAGACCTGTGCTGAGCTGAGGGCAGATGTGCTGCTGGAACAGCAGTGACCTCCTGTCCTCCCAAAGGCTGGGGAACCACAGTGACCTTCAGCACCCTACGCACTGCTCAGCTCTTCAGGTGCTGTCCTGCAGGAAAAGCACAGATTTTACCCCAAAAAATCCAAGACAGAGAGACAGGGATGCTCCAGAAGCTGAGATCATGGAACACATCACAGGGCTTCTAGGGAATTCTGGCTGTTTCTAAACACTGCCCTGGCCTTCAGTGTGTCCCACCACTCCCTATGCACAGGTTTGTGGAGTTCATATTCCAAAACACACCTTTTTCTGCAGAGCATCTGCTATAATTAGTGCCCACAATTAACCATATCACCTATATTTTTGTCTCCCGTGCTATGCCACCAAATTTAAAAGTGTACAAAATTACAGACTGAGCTTGGAAAGAATGAAACTACTGCTGACAATTCCATGCCTCAAAGGAAATGGTCAGCAAGAAAAGCAAGGGAACAATACAGTCTCCATGTTAGGAAAAGGAAAGAGGATGGCACAAAAATAAGACAGGAGAAATGTCAGACTTCCTCTTTCCTCTTTGCCTATCATGAAGTTAAACCACATATTGACAAAGCAAATCAGGGAAATAGGTCAGTATCAACACCTGGGCAGCCAGGAGAGCCACAGATTTCTACTGCTTGGTAGAGGAGTCAGAAAAGTAAAAGAAATGTCCCTACACTCTTCCCTAGAGGCCAGTGCTGCCACCAGGATGCTACATCCAAAAGAGCTTTGCCCTTTCCTCTGCTCCTAAGAATAGGTTTTCTTCTTTGGAAAGATTCCTTTTATCGTTTTCAAAACTGGGAAACACTAAACATAGCAAGTTCAGATTTAAGTAAAGAGACCTCAGTATTAAATCCTGCCCCATGAAGATACGTAACCCCGGCACACGCCATCCGCTTGTGCTGCGAGTCTGCGGAGAGAAATTCCTACAACCACGCTTCACCCGGGCTAATGGAAAATGTATCCAACGTCCCCATGAGTTCTCAATGAAAGTGTCAGTGGTTAAAGTAACCACGGATAAAGAACTGGAAACGGATAAAGAAAACGGTAAAAAGTTATCTGTAAGAAAATAAAATCTGAAACATAACTGTGTTGAGGAAAAAAAAAAACCTGCAAAGATCCTGAGCTACTTTTTAATGTGAGATCCAAACTATGACTTCCGAGTCTTTGTCTAACACACACACACACAAAGCAGGGCTTAGAGTCTTTTCCCATCGCTACCCTGGGATTCTCTGGAAAAACAGCAATCACTCCAGATGTGTTGAAAAATTTTCCTGTGCTACATTTGAGGATTTAGTCATAGTTTATTCGCCGTTCTGTTGCTCGGGTAAAGTCTCAGTACTCTTTTCATAAAACACTGCTCAAGTTCCCAACTTCGCAGTCTGGCGAAGGGGCACGGCCCAAAGACTGTGGTTTTTTCCTTTAGAAAAGCGGTGTGCGCCGCGCTGCCGCGGCAGAGCTCTCCGGCCAGCGATGTCCGGGTACCGCCACCGTCACCCCGGCAGGGTCCCGGGGGATGCCCGGACCCCAGACCGCACCGGGGACACGGTGCCTTCCCTCCAGCCCCCCAGGGCACCCCCGACCCTCCACCGCCCGACCCTCCCAGGTCTGCGGGGCCCCAGCGGGCAGCGCTTCCCACCCCCGGCCCAACCCGGCCCGACTCGATCCAGCCTGACCCACCTGGTCGCCTTCCCGGGGCCGCGCTGCCGCCCTCGGTGCCCCGCCG
>JBBMKD010000079.1:3018104-3028981 GCA_037834095.1 Argya squamiceps | reverse complement strand
CCGTGTCCCCCCCGGGGCTGCGGGGACATCCCGCCGTGTCGCTGCGGGGACATCCCGCCGTGTCGCCGCGGGGACATCCCGCCGTGTCGCCGCGCACCCCGGGGTGGGCCCCGCTGCCCGTAAATCGCTTTTAGGCTGAGGTTTAAATAGATAAATATTTAATCCTTGCCCTTGATTAATTTTAGCTGCATCCAGAGAATTGCTGGAAAGGCTGGGAAAGCCAAGCAGCAGTTCTGTTGGGGGATCCTCAAGGAATCTTGTAGCAGGAATTGAAGAGCAGCAACCTGGCCAGGCTCAGCAATCGCCTTGTCCACCTCTGTCCCACTGCACAGCGAGTGCTGGGATGGGCGCAAGTGCCTTATTCCCTGGAAGAAAGGCATCTCCTCCCAGTTTGGAGTTATGGGATGCAGTAGGCAGCTGTGAGGCTTTCTTTGAGCAGTCACTCAGTGGTCAAGGGGCACACTGCTTGTCCTGGGGGTGGTGGTGTCCCCTGGAGCTGAGGAACTAGCCAGGACACACAGTCTTGTGATCACAAGGTGGGGTCTGGGTGGCAAAAATTGTGCCTGTTGTGATTCAGTTTTCCCTGGGAAAACATGAAGGTTTTACCAGAGGGAAGGCAGAGCACTGTTACATCTGTGGTGCTCACACTGAGCAGGCTTCCTGCTGGAGCCTGACCTCCAAAGCCTGGGTACAAATCCCACAGCCTGTGGAGTGGTTTATCATCTTGTGGCCAAAACAGGTTAAAGGAGGTGCCAGCTCTTGTGCACAAACATTTTTCACCTATTCCTGCCTGCAACGGTGAAGGATTTAGCGGGTGCTGATCTCTGAACTCCTACATTAGCAACAGGGCTGACTCACACCTGCTGCCCTGCAGAGTTCCCAGTGGCTTCCAGGAAAAAAAAATCCAGACCTTCTCAAAGACCTTGCTCTTTGACTCCCAAAGCCTTCAGCTTGGTATCCTCATACTAAAGCACTGAAATATTTCTGCAAGGATCTGGAAAGAGCCAATACCTTATAACTGAATAAAAACCCAGCTCACTGGGCCATAGCACAGGGTTTAAAGTGAGACGGGGGTGGGATCTGCCATCCTCTAGCTGGGCCCTCATGGGGAAGGACAGCGAGGAAATGCCCACAGCTATTTTTTGTTTGTGATAATTATAGCATCAAAAGCTGAACTAACAGGTTCTTTAGCAAGGAGATTCCCTGCAGCTTGAAAGATACAGATATCAAAATTCCCCAGAGATTCACAGCTCAGATTTTAGGTGACTCAATAATATTGTGCCATATAATAATCTTGTGTAATTCCTTGTTCAGATCCTGAAGAACTCAATTGATAATGACTGTCTATAAACGTTAATAGCAGACTACACTTGCAGGATTGTCTCTAGGCAGCTGCAGCAATATATTTTACTAGCAGGAGAACCATCACCAGCCCTTAGGCTTCTCAGCTGCTTTCCTGTAGGCCCCATTTTCCTGAACCAGACTGGAGAGCACAGTGGGGTCCCTGGGGCAGGGCAACAGCAGCTGCCTTGCCTGGGGAGGCTCTGGATCTCCCCAGGACAGTCACTGTGGGGGTCTCCATCAGTGGCTATGAGCTGTGGCAGCCAGAGGGACCCCCAGACCCCCTGGAGACCCCCCAGGCTGTGTTCTCTCAACAAAGGAGAGCAGGGAGGCTTGATCCCACCCATCCCACTGCCCACAGTGCTGCCCTGTGTGTTACCATCAGCTTCCCACGTGCCTCTGCATCACCCCACTGCTCACCCAGCAGCTGCTGCCACTCCAGGGCCCCCAGTGGCTCTGTGCACTGGGCTCAGGGGTCTCCAGCTGCAGGACTGGCTGCCCTGGCCCTGCTGCTCCCCAGGATCCCACAGCCAGGTTCAGCTGAGGTGCCTTGCCCAAGGGCACCAAGGAGAAGAGGGTGGTGAAGTTCCTCCGCTCAAGCCTGAGCAGCTTCACAGCAGGGAGTTGAAAGAGCAGAATGTAAATCAGGAATGACTAATTGCTGCTCAGCATGGCTGCCCTAAACCTCTCTGTTCCACTGCTCCTTGGCCACCTGGACCTTTCCCCACCTGATTAGGGGCAACACGAGGCTGCTGATGTCTGGGAAGAGCCTGGGCACAGGGTAATATCCTCATTCATGCTGCCACACTTGGACACAGCCACCCATTTCCCTCCAAATTCCATTGCAGAAGGTTTCAAATAAATTAAAAAATACCTGCTGCTGCTTCTGTTGAGAGATGCCAGGCACCAAGAGTGGACCCAGGGGCTGGGGCAAGGTGAAAGCAGCAAATATTTGCTTTGTGGCCTCACAGTGGTGCACCTGAAGCCGTTAGTGCCTTGAGAGAGCCCAGGTGAGCAGCGTTGCCCATTATTTAGTGAGAACCTATTCCCAGGATGTCCCTGCCTTGGCAGACCCGAGGACTGCAATAGTGAATTAGTGCACACAGATCATCATTTACTGAAACACAAGCCCCAATGCACCTTTCTAGGGAAGCACTAATTTATTATGCATTGTTATTAGCTGCAGCAGGGCCTTCATTAGAGCTGGAGTTAAGGTCTGTTTTGGCTGCCTCATCAGCATCAGTGAACTGCGTCCCTGCGAGGTTTGATACAATTTAATTAACCTAATTAAAAGCTCTGATTGCAGAGATGATTGGGGTAGAGCCAGCAGCAACTGCATATTTATAACGAGCTAGAAGGTGTGGGACTGGAGCCAAATGATATGCATCTCTAATGAGCTGGTGCTATTGAAGTGTGGATTTGGAACACTAACATTTATTTTTGGCAACAATGGCCAGTTTATCTTCATGATGGAAACGATCACGGGTTGATTGGGTGTAGCAGGGAGCTCTGCCCTGTGCTCCCTGGCCTTCTCCAGACCACTGGCAGGCACCCACCAGCACCCACAGCCTGCCTGATCTCCCCCCCAGTAGTACCAACACCTTCCCCTGCAGGCACAGCACCCACACACAGAGCCCTGAGGGGACACAGCAGGGACAGGGTGCTCCAGCCCCACACAGCAGTCCCAGACAAGCCCTGGGAGATGCCAGCAAGTTTCCCTTCCCCAGCCACCACCTCTCTCCCAGACCTGCTGCCCCACAGCCAGGCTGGGCTCCTGGTGTGGGTAACCCACCTCTGTTACTCCTCTGGGTATCAAATACTTCATGCCCTGACCTGCTGGGCACCAGGCACGAGTGCCCAGATGACACAAAGCTGAGATCAGCCCCAGCACTGAGGCTCCAGGGCTGCTGCTGCTGCTGCCTGGGCTGGGGAGCACCAGCACCTGCCCCTGGCTGACCCACAGCAGCCAGAACCTCCTGTTCAGTGATGGAGAGGCTGCCAGCCCCTCCAGCTGTGCCACAACAAATGGGAACCCCCATTTCTGAGCTTCTGTCACCTCAGTGCTCCTTCTCTCTCCACATTTAAAGGCTACATGGTGCTTTCAGGGGTCCAGTGCAGCCAGCAGCAGCAGCAGCAGTGGGATGTCCCAGGCACTCTGAGCAGCCAAGGAACAGCAGCAAGGCTGCCGAGCCACTTGGAAAATTTGATCCATGCTAATTATGCTGAAAAAAGCTCTTCTGATAATGAGTATGAAATGGAAGCGTAGCTAATACTCATCTCTGAGTGCCATTAATCTTTAAAACTGGAACAATAAGTGAAAACACTGCAGGGCATATGAAGCAAGGTGTGATTCACATCTGCTCCTCCACGGCCGCCTGATTTATTGGCACAAGGCAACTTTCCTGCACTGTTTCAACAGAGCTGCATTACATAACACTGCCTTACTCTGCCTGCCTTTCCAATCAAAGTGTCTCCTCACAGTTCTTGGTGATCTCCTGTCCTTTTCTGGGACACCTCAGGAGCACAGGAGACGAGTCCTGCAAAGCCACAACTCTCTCCCAGGTGATGGAGAGATCCTCTCCAGAGAAGCTTCTTTCCTCCTGGCCATGACAGCTGCTGTGGCAGCAGGGATGGGGCTCTCCAGCCCTGGTTTACTGGGTGTACTGGTGGTGCAGGGCAGGGGAGACTCCCAGGGGAGACTCCAGGGCCCTGGCTGCTCTGTGGGGGGATGGAGACAGGGGGATGGAGCCCCCCTTTCCATTCCTGCAGTGACAGGTCCTTGCAGGTGCCCCCCTTGGAAGCCCCTGGGGTACCTGTCCTCTCCCTGCCCTGCACAGACACTCAGTTACTAAGCTGAAGCTCTCCAGGCCCCTCTGCCACTCAGCAAGATGCATCCCTCTCACTTTTGATGCCTTTTATTTTCAAATAGCTCTCTCTGGGACTTGCTATCTTTTATTTAAATTGTGGGTTTGCTGAAGTGACCTTTTAGCTGGCTCTGAGGAGGGCTGGGTAGCTGCAGTCCCAGGAAGACTGCCGACCCTGTGGCTTTGAACAAGTTCAAAGCATGGCTTGCCTTTTGGCCATACCCCTCAATAGTGCCTTTGCATGGATTTTTCTCCCACACTCCTGAAAAGACATCATCAGAGACATTTCCCCTCATGGGCTCTTTAATATTTACAATGACTTTGTGAATAGATAATATATTCCACCTTTTTTTTTTTCCCCAGCCTTTTAAAAGCACATGCTCCCTGTGCAGTTGGAGGGAGCAGTGGATGCTGTGTGCTGGCTGCCTTTGAGGCTGGGAGGACAAACAGATCTGGGGGAGAGATGAGGATTGCTCTGAGCCCACAGCTCCTGGCACTGTCCTGGGGCAGCCACAGACCTGGGGTGGCCCTGCTGAGTCTCCTACTGCAAAAGTCCTCAGAACCTTCCTCCCACTGCTGACTGAGCCCAAAGCTGATCATTTTGGTAGCTGGAAGACAATCCAAATGCAAAACAAAATGCTTCTAAAAACTGTCCCATAGATTGCCAAGCATCTTATAAAGCCTGGCCATGGGCTTAAGCATATCAGAATCATATAGATGCTTTTTGTCAAAATCGTTCTAAACCAGGAAGGCAGCAAGCAGCTTACAACCCAGAAGTGTCACAGATGTGCTCGTGAATGCTTGTCCATAATTCTGTTTATTCCAGTCTGCAAGTCCAGGAGGGACTGTCAGATCCTGTGTTCTGATCCTCTCTGTGCTGCCATCCACTGCATTCACCCAGGGAGCCAGGACCAAGTCCAGCAGCTCCAGCTGGGTGTTGGGTTGTCAGTCCTGAGGAGGCTGAGCTGCAGCAGCGTCAGGAAGGAGGGAAGGAAGGCTCCTGATGGCACAGAAGTGCTGAGGGGAAAGATGCCTCGGTGTTCCCAAGAGCTCACTGTGATCTCTGGGGCAGGGGAAGGCAGGAACTCCATGACCCTTGGCATTTCCACTTGGACACAAACTTCTCCCTTGCCTCAGACCCGGTGAATGTATAAACTGCAGACAAATATGAGCAGAGCAGAGCCAGAAATGCCAATGGAAGCTTCATGCAGAACTGCAGGTTGGGTGAGACCCTGTGCAAAGAATAACCTCCTGCCACAGCCAAACACACCAGACCAAATGTTCTTTAGGGCAGCAATCCTTCTTGGCCTGCAGAGATGGCAGGACTGCTGTTGAGGCTCAGGGGTGTCCTCAGGGCTGGCCTGAGGTAGCCCCTGAGGTGGGCTAGCCATGGTGAGGCACACAGCTGTGAGAGGGGCACATTTTTTTCAGTCCATGTTGCCCTAACAAACAAATGTCCTTGGGATACAGACAATAATGTTTTTATGAGACTCTAAATTCTAAACTGAAATGCTCTTTGTAGTGGACTAATAGCCAACACGTGTCCCTTCATCTCATGCTGAACTTTTGTGGTCCTACAAGGGTAAAAAAGGCCCTGGTGAACATTTACACTGAGCACTTTGTTCTCACAGATTTGTAGAGCAAAGAGAATAATGTATTGAGACTCTCAGCCCGTGCCAGTTTGGCTTCATTTGTCCTTCTGAACTTGCCCTGAGAGATAATGTTTCCTTCTAATCTGCTGCCGTCCACCTACAGCAGGGACCAGAGTGAATAATTCCCCCAAACAAGCCTTTATTCTTACAACTCTGCCTGGCTCTAACCCTTTCTCCCCCTTACAGAGTAATTGTTGTGTTCATTACATGCTAATGGCCCGTGCTGTGTTCCAGCCCACACTGGCTGCGGCCACACAAACGGGGCTCAGCCTGTGCTGCTTTGGGATAATGCTGCTCTTTTTGGCATTATTTGAAAGAATGTGCCAGCCCTCTGAGCACCAGGCAGGCTCTCTCCCAAGCCCCACAGCACAGGCCAGGTGCAGAGGCTTCAGAGAAATCAGAAATCTTCCAAGGGAGTGAGGCTTTTCTCTCCACACATGATAATAAATGACTGTCACCCTCCTATAGGAAGGAGGCACAAGGAAGAGGAAACAAGACATCTAAGTCACTGGTTAATGAGACAAATATTTCCTATTCTTTTCTGTTCAGGTGCTTGTGTCACCCTTTCACAATGATATTTTAATAAGCCTTTTGTAAGCTCTACAAATTGCCCTTTATATCTGCAGGAGAAGGGAAGCTCCAGGGGATGAGCAGTGTATACACTGAACACACAAGGATTCAATTCTAGCCTGCTCCTGGAAATCACTCTCCAGAGACATCTGGAATGGGTGCCCCTCTGAAAACACCCAAGGGAGAGGTATTAGTAATTTTAGTAGTGGTTTCACCATGCCTTTCAAACGGGACAAAGCTCAGCCGAGGTCAGACCCCACGGCCAGGGACTGACAGGCAGCTTTGTTCCTTTGTTCCTAACCCTGCTCCTGAGCTGAAGAAACGGCCAAGGGTCACTCTCTGATACCTCCCAGAAGGCTGCAGAGACAAAAGCCTTCAGATTGTGCTGCTCTAAACCTTGGAGTTGGCTGACACAGTGCTCCTGTGTGGAGGAGAGGCTGCAGCAGCTCTTCCCCAGTGCCAAGGGAGGTGTTTGTTTCTGACTGACACCTGTCTGGTGTGTGGGTGCCACAGGGCTCATGGCAGTGCTCAGGGGTGGGACAGGGAGCAGGAGAACACCCACAGGTGCAGGGGAGCTCACACGTGTGCATGTGAGCACGCATGCACAGGTGTGTGTGTGTGCTGAATGCAGTCTGTGTGGGCTGGCCCCAAACGAGTCCATGCAAGGCAGGGGGGTTTCTCTCCAGGAAATGTAAGAAAAAAAAAAAATAAATCTTTTCACCTGCAGGTTCACACAGGAGCGTGTGTATGCAAAACCAGGCAAGTACCTGCTCTACACATCAGCCCCAGTGTGGGGACAAACCCTGTACAAAGCAGTAAAAAAAACCCAAAAAGGCACCCAGAGAGGCTTGGCCTCTCCATCCTGCACTCAGGGCTATGCCCTGCAGCCCCTCACAGCCCTGCCTGCCCCAAACCTTCTCCCCAATCCCACAGCTCAGCCCCTGCCCTGCTCCCAGGGCTGCTGAGCTCACGGCTCCTCAGGCAGAGTGCAGCATCCCCCCACAGGACAGCGTGTTCTGGGCGAGCAGAGGCTCAGAAAGGCTGAGCAGGAAGGGCAGTATCCTTTGTGTATCATGAGCCTGGGCTCCTGCCAAATTCCTCTGCACCCACTGCCTCCATTAAATGCGTCAATCATTTCTTGGCAATCCAAGCCCCAGAGAGGAGTTGAGAGGCAACTTCAGGCAGTTCAGTGGCTTTCATTAAAAAGGTAAAAATGCACGCTGAGCAGGAGCTGGGAGCAGGACTGAGCTCTGTCTGCACAGAGAGCAGGGCTGCCAAGCCCTCCCTGCTGAGGGAGAATTGGGGCAGCAAACAGCAGAGCTCCCCGTGGTCACAGGCTCTGTGAAATCCCCACTGTGGCCACTCTCAAGGACAGTTTGATCCTTGCATGTGGATCTCAGTCTTGTTGGGTGACTGGGAAAGCAGAGGGGACTGAGGGTCGTGAGTTCCTCCTCACACTGGAGGTACCATTAAAATGTTGCTTCCTTATCTTTTTTTTTTACTTCGTGTTAGAGCCAGGATTAATACAGGGGAGTTGCAGTTTCGTGTTTGGATTCAGTGTTTATTAATTCTTATCTATAGCACAGCCTCACAAGTCGTGAGGTCTAACTAGCAAGGTAGAAAATGGAGGCATCTCTAACTCTTTCCAAGGGTATTTAAGAGCTAATCACCCAATAACGAGATGACACCTATATTATTTATACTTTTGACCCAATAATTGACCACCCAAGGTCAGCAGTGTGGATCCTTTCATCCAAAAAGAAAAAACCACCCAAAACCATGAAGAAGAAGGACTTAGACAACGCCCTAAATCCTCCATACTGCCCCATATATATTCTAGACCATATACAGTCTAAAGCCTTACAATCTAAGTTTCCAGGGTTTCAATAGAGGGGGTGCAGGGGATGCAGGAATGGCCCTGCATGGCTACCCTGGTGCAGCTGGGCAGGGCTGGGGGGATCAGCTGGCACAGCAGCAAAAGGTGCTGCCTGCAGCACAGCCAGCAGCTCCTGCTGCCAGCACAGGGCTGGAGTGCAGCTGGGACCCAGCTCTGGAGGTGAACCCTGGGGAGAACCTGGGGGGTTCATTCCCACCCTCCAACAGCTGCAGTGGGGCTGGGGGCTGGGTGGGAAGGTGCCCTTTGCTGCACATGGGCTGCAGTGCTGGCACCAGGGAGCAGCAGGGCTCTTGGGAATAGAGCAGGAAAGGGCAGGTGACTCAAACATTCCTGGCACAGAGCACAGCTGGTGGCAGCTGAGAGAGAGGAGGACAAACAGGCAGGAGTGGAGTCTGGGCAGAGAACTGTAGAGCTCAAAGAGTGGGGATGAGGGGCCTGGGGACACCATCAATGGTCACTGGAGGAAGGCAGGGCAGGAGGGGGCCAGGCCACCAGGGATGGTGACAAGAGGAGCCACATGGACCCTGGTGTCCTGAGAGGTTCCCCCTGCCAGGAGCTGCTTTGCTCAGGCCACTGTGCCTGCCTGGCCACATCCACAGGGCTCCTGAGAGTCGCTGCCTGCCTGTGCCACTCCCATTCAGGCAGCTCTGTCTCCTCTCCTGCTGCTCCGCTCCTTCCCTTTGCCTCTTCACACAGTTGCTTTGATCTGCACTCCAGGGGCTCGGTGTTAAAAATTAATGTTTCATGGATGTTGCTGCCCATGGCATGAAAAATGGCTTTTTTTTTCCCCCCCAGGTGGTGGCTCACACCAGCTCCTGAAGGACTGTTCTGCTCCAAGTTAAAAAGACAGGCCAAAACCCCTTGTGTTCCTCATGCCTTGGTTTAGGGCAGGATGGGACCTGCTCCTGCCCTGCAGAGCTGTGCTGGAGGGGGAAGCTGGGGCTGCATCGTGGTGCCCAGGCCATCCCAGCAGGCTCTGCCAGTCCCCAGAGCAGCCCTGCCCTCCTGCCTGGGCCCCACCAGCCCTGCCTGCTCCACCAGGGCTCACCTCGGCTGCTCCTCTGTGTCGGTGAGAAAGGGCCATGAACAGGCCATGGGCTCATTCCCTGGGATGAGCAGAAGGGCCAGAGCCAGGTGGGGTGTGCCATGCCCTCCCTGCTCTCTCAAAGGGGTTTTCTACCCAGTTTACTCTACACCCAGGTTCCAGAAGTCAGTGGAGGGCACTAGTTGTCCCAGCTGCTGACAGAGAGAGGGGTGAGCAATTCCCCCAGCACCCATCTCCCATCACAGCCTTGTTCAGGCTTTGCTGGTGGTGCAGGGGCTGGCAGGGGTCCTGTCCCATCTCTCTCTTTGGGAGGCTACTCTGTGCAGTGCCCTGGGCAGGCTCTGAGCAGGTTCACAGCCTGGGAACACCCTGGGTCCTCTCTCCTGTCCTGCTGGGTGTTTGGGGAGGGAAGGGATGCAGCGCCCGGGGCAGCAGGGTGGGTGCAGCAGGAAGTCAGGCTTGCCAAGCTGGGTGTGTAGCATGTGGGGATGCTTGTCTGGGCTCCCAAAGCATTTTCCAAACACTTTAATTATAGTGATTTATATGGCAAAAAGTGTGGGGGCGAGAGCTTGGGAAAGGCATTAGCAGGTTTGTTCTGAGGGCTCTAATCAGAGGTGGAGATGGGGAGAGGGAGGGCACAGCACTAGGGCTCTGCCTTGAACTGCGGCGTCAGGACAGGTTTGGAGGATGCAAAACTTCCCAGCTGTGCCAGGGATGTGCTGAGGGCATCCCTGAGGCATTTAGTGCTCCCCTGGGAACAGCCCTGGCATCAGGAGCAGCGGCAGATGTCCTGTGCCTGTCCCTGGTGCTGCTCCCGAGCTCAGCTCTGAGGCTCTGGGGCTTTCTGTCCCACCACTCACCAGCCCCAGCCCCACCTGTGCATCACCTGTGGAGGCAGAGCAGGCACACAAATCTCTTTACTGCAGCCACCAGAAAACGATCGACAATCCAACAGCGACTCAGTGTCCTCATTGGTGTTGCCTTGAAAATTAATAACCTTGTCTGGCTTTGTTTTGTAAAAACACTGTCCTCAAATCCCCACCACGGCACAGAGAAGCTCACTCACACACACACAGAGTTTCCTGCAGATGAAGAGAGCCCTGTCTCTGCACGGACAGCAGCTCCTCGAGCCCAGGAGCACACAAATCCCTGTGTGTGCTCAGGAGCTCAGCAGCCAGGGACTGAGCACTACACTGCAGGGCATCAGTGCTTGGTCCCAAATCTCAGCCCCTCCGAGCCCGGCTTGCTCCGAGCACACCATCACTCCTACAGAGCTTTAATTGCGCCAGGGAAAGCGAGAGAAATCTCGGGCTGGTGGCCCCAGGCTGGCCAGGGGCACAGTGAGATGCTGCAGCGGGTCTCAGTGGTGCGGGGATGGGGAGCGGCACCGCAGCGCTGCCCCCGAGCCCCCCGAACCCCCCGAGTCCCCTGAGCCCCCCGAACCCCCCGAGCCCCCCGAGTTCCCCGAGCCCTCCGTGCCCTCCAAACCCCCCTAGCCCTCCGAGCCC
>JBBMKD010000079.1:2974779-2998707 GCA_037834095.1 Argya squamiceps | reverse complement strand
GGCCCGCGGCGGAGCGGCCGCCGATTGGAGGAGCGCGGTTCATTCATGCCGAGCCGAGCCGGGCGCACGGGCCGGGCGCGGGGGCGGTGCGGACCCTCTGCCCTTTGGGTTTTGGCTGATGAGCGGCGGGTGGGGAACCATGGCTCCCGCAGCCGGTGTGCCACTGGTGCTCAGCCACTGGTAATCAGAACCAACTCGGGACGTTAAAAGTCGTGATTGAGCCTTTTGCTAAACTTGGACCCCGGAAAGGTGGGAGCGCCTTCCTAAACGTTCCATAGAATACAGCAGTAAGGGCCAAGGAATGAGGATCTGAGATTGTTTGGGCGTCATGGGAAATGTGGGTCTTGGATGCTGCCTCAGAGGCAAGTCTCTGAGCCGGTTTGAGGGTTGGCACAGGATAAAGGGTGGAGGAATTTGTGGGAAAAGACAATGACAACAAGAAACAGACATGTCTGGCAGTGCTGGGAAAGGGGCAAGGGATGCCTTAATTAAGCCAGCTTCAGACTTCATCTGGAGCTCGAGGCCCGAAGTGAATCAGGGTGGGCACCAGGAACATTCATCACTTCTAAAAATTAATCTTTGTCTCTGTGCTCCGTGTGTAAGGTGGGAGAAAAGACAGTGACCTTTGCCAAGGGCTCGGGTGAACAATGAACCGTCGGATCAATATGTGTACGAGTGTAACATGTCAATGGCCGCACACAGGTGCCCGGCACTCTCCTCAGCTGGCCAGGGTGCCTTGCTGCTGCTAAGGACATTAACTGCAGCCTCCTGAAGGGCTTTTTGTCAGGTGCCACATCCCTTCCCTGTGCGTTGGAGGCACTTCGATGTTCCAAAGCACTGGTTTGGACTTGGCTTCTCCAGTCCCATGCTGGGACTGTTGGAGCCAGCAGACAGAAGAACCAGTTTTGGTTTCTGGGTTTGGGGGGGACCAAGCAGGGCTGCTGCAGCACCCCAAACTGGCACACAGTGCACAGCACACAGCACAGTGCCCACCTCTGCCTTCACTGGCACCTTGTCCTGGTGCAGTGGTGGCACTGACGGTGCCACAGGGTGAAAATGCTGCCCACAACCACCCCGTGACCCTCGTCCTGGTACACGCAGCTCCTGGGTGGGATCACACAGGGCTGGGAAGGCCCGGCTCCTCCTCCGGGCTTGCAGTGGGCGGGTGGCACCTCCCAGCCCCGCAGGAACCGCTCCTGCCTCTCGGTAGCCCAGGGCAAAACCTGCGGCCCCGGGGTTGGTGCTGGTCCATGGAGAGAGCTCAGCATCCCGTCAGGGGCCTGGGGGGCTGCTGAACCCCGCTGAATCATGGAAAGAACAGCTACGAGAATGACACGGCTTGCTGCTGGCAGTCTCAGCTATCCACTGTCTTTGGGGACAAGTTTGGGACTGAACACGTGTATTTTGTGTAATTAGTTCCTTTCACTGAACCCTGTGTCTCTTTTCAGCCCTAGAGAAAGGCTGGACTTGGTAGGAAGCATGGGTTCCCATAGATCATGGACCATATTTCATTTGGAGAATAATTTATCTTCCTTATTTTCCTGAGGAATCCTTTGCACACACTGCATACGTTTGTAATGAATAGAAGCCTTTCAAATGATTCAGTGACATGCTGTAAAATATCATACTTGGTTAAGCATTTTCTGTGCATTTTTTCCGACCTAGACTCATATTCATGTCAAGTCTCCATGATACAGTGCTATAATATTAAAATTTTTGGTAGCCAATTGCTTTTGATATTTATATCCATTTTTAAGGGAATCACAATGAATAAATGTGCCCAGCTCTAACTTTATGCAAAATAAGCTGTGTATAAATCAGTAAATCATTAATAGAATGAATCATTTCCAAAGGCTGAAGACTGGATTGCATTTCAAACTTTCATCTGTTCGATATGTTTCAGAAATTACCAAAGGAGAAAACACATCGTGTGTGATAACTGAGGTCCCCATCACAGACTGTTTACACAGCAGTGCTGGTTTATTTATGTTTGATCAAATGATTTTTGTAAACCAAGGCATTGTGCACCCATTGTGCTTTGGGCTCGTTCTGCTTAATGGAAGAACAGCTTAAAAACTGGGAACAGCAAACAGCAGAGGAAGGTGTAAAATTCCCATTTAACTCCTCCCTCAGTGATTCCCAGCTCCAGAAGCCAGAGCCAGGCGGCAAAGTTCTCTCTTTTATTAAACAAGAAGAAGAAGATAAAAGCAAAGGAGAGGCTGCTGACCCTAAGTGAAGAGGACAGGAAGGATTAAGATGCCTGTATAAGCACTTCAAGAGCCAGACCTGCATATTTGAGTTCCTGGTCTCCCTGTCTCCTCTGAGGCCTGAGACTGAGGAGCTGCACAGCTTGAAAAACCCTGCTAAGATTTCATTATGTTGAAAGTGTCTAAAGTGTCTTCCCTTATTTTTCAAAAAATATTTTTTATTATATCTATTCTTATTTCTACATAGCTTTTCAGAGCCATACCATCCAGCAGATCCCTGTAGGAGGGCATCCAGGTTTCCTAGCAAAAGCCAGCTCCTTCATTAAGCCTTGCCAGGGATATTGGCATGCAGTCCATTCCCCGTGCAAGGAATAAACAACCCCATGGGCAATGTTCGATATGATTCATTCTCTGTGTGACTGTGACAGCATCAGAACCTGCCTAATGCAGCTGGATCCGAGGCTGGTGGGAGGACTGAAATAACGAGGAGGCTCAGCACGGAGGGGCAGAGCTGGGAGTGCTGTGCACAGCCAGGGACCTGCTGTGATTGCAGCACGTGCCCTGACCAGCCCCAGGGAATGGGGAGGTTCAGGATGGCTTGGGATGAGAGTGATGGGGAGCTGTGTCCTGTCAGGACATCCAGGGAAAGTGCCTCACCTCTGGGCCTCCTGAGTGAGCAGCTGCTGCTCCTGGCTGGGCCCTGTAGCCCTGGTTTTGTGCCTGAGATGTTTTAGTTTTCTGAAATTCTTTACCCAGAGAATTTTCTGTAAACAAGAAACATGTTTTTGTGGTTGTAACTTTGGTTTTCATTCCTTTTCCTAGGAGGGACTTCTTGATGTCCTTCTAATCTGACCAATGTGATTGAAGAGGTTTGCCTTTGTTTCACCAATCGAATTGGTCTGTGTAAAATAGTATAAAAGGGAGACACATCCCCCAAATAAAAGACTCATTTTCAGCCTTCTGAAGTTCAGAGTCTGTGTTGTTGTGATGTACAACAGCGTCAGGGCCCATCCCAGACACCAGTTGGAACAACTGGATCAAATATTGGAGCAGGAGCTTTGCAGCATTTCTGCATCAAGGGGAGACACCAGCATCATCTGTTCTGAGAAAAGGCCAAGAGTCAGTTCTCCAAGCAGAATCTGCCTGTAAGTGTGAAACTGCCCTGAGAAGAGGCAGCATTTCCCAGCATTTTTAGTGTGTTGCCTAAATGTCTTTCATCTAGGACAGCGAGGAGCACAGATAAGAAATCTTTACAACTTTTGGGGTGGCTGTACCTTTTGACAAAATCTTATTTTCTGCTTTGCTCATCTAAACATGCAGAATTCCTAATTTGGTGAGTGACAGTTAACAGGTTAGTGGCTGGGACAACAGTGCATTTAGCCATAAAACAAGAGAGGAAGAGAACTAGAGAATAAATCATGGAGAACAGTTAATACAATGTGCATGCTCACTATGATTAGCTATAGTCATATACAGTCCTGTAATTATTTGAAAATTGTCCAGAAATATGTTCTCATGAGACCAAAATGAATGCAAAAAATGCTGTTGTGATCTTTTATTGAATCAATGAAATTTAGATTAGGCAGTCACTAAATTCCTGTTTACACAACAGACCTTAATGGCTCCAAAGGAAGCGCTCAAATGTAGTCGACAAATAATCCCTATTTATGAAAGCCCCATAATATGCATTTACATAATCCCCACTTTAAAAAGCTATATCAGCTCTAAAGTTCTTCAGCTCAGAGATATGCCCCAGGGGATCAAAAGCAATAAACAAAACAAAGGGAAAAAAGATGTACACACACATCCACCAACATGCACCGCAGCCTTCAGGATTATCACACGCAGGAGGAGGCAGGGATAACCCACCAGCTCTCCTCACCTCTCTCCACCTCCAGCAGGGTTTGTGCACGTGCACAGAGATGAAAACATGCACATGCCCATCTCCACAAGTGGCTCTGCATGGCTTGGAGCACGTGAGTGGCACTGCAGTGTGTCTCTCTGCATTATGTCTCTCCTGGTCTTTCTTCACAGATACAATATTGGTTCATCCTGGATGCCCAGGAAGTGCCATAATGAAACAAAAACAGTCCTACCCGTGTTTTGAGGTGTATGTGGCAGCTTCAGAAAGCAGCTGATAGGACATGGAACTGGTGGGTTGTGCACTTTATTCCTACTCAAGATGACTGGGCAGTTGCTGATATTCCCATGTGATGGATGTGGCATTTTGCTGTCGAGGTGCTGTCCTTGAGATAAGAGGTATGAATGTTAATGTTGCTGAAGGGTTTGAATTTAAAAAAAGCTGTTCTTTACTGTGGAAAACAAGCTGCTTCTGAAAAGCTGATTATTCAGAAGTGGGAATTTTGGAGACTGATTTCTTCCCTTCTGTAATTTTATCTTGTCTTTGCAACTACCCATTACTTGGGAACAAAATGTTACAAGTCTTGTCTGGTGAAGCCTGAGTTCTGCAATTCTGGTGGTTGGGTAAAATCTATATTGGATTCAGTAAAAGTAAGAAAGGGAAAACAGATTTAATTTCCAGCTTTAGAGAAATACGTTTGCTGCCCGTCCATCCTGAATTCTCTGTGTGTCTTTTGCTTCAAACTCTTCGATTAGTGTTTATAATATAAATGAGAACACAGAAGCACAGAAGGAATATTGGTATTTACCCTCAGTGAATGCCAGCACTCAAGTGCTGTGGAGTTTTGTGTGCACAAAACTCATCCTTGCCCAGAGCTCCTGTGTGGTCATCCAGCTGTGGTGGTGCTGCAGGCAGAAAAGAGGGTGATAACTGCTGTGCCCCTGCCTGCCCTGGCCCAGCCCTTCTCCAAAAGCCAAATGGGATTTTTCTGGTTTGCTGGGCTAGGGCAGCATCCAGTGTCCCCTCTTCTCCTTTGCTGCTGCTGGTGTCCCTGCCTGCCACCCCTGGAGAGCTCTGCTCCCCTCATCCTGGGGAAGTCCCTCCTATCTCTGCGCAATGGCCAGAAAAAAATCATCACCTTAAACCCAGACTCCTTCCTGAATGAGGTCAGGGGCAACAGGAGGGCTTAGCACCAGCTGCCTGAGGCACTGTTTCTTCCCAAAATAACACTGGAGGTTGGTAATTTCCCTCTCTGTGTTCCCAGCTCAGTCCCACCTTAATAATGAAGTTTTTTGGTTTCCATTTAAGGAGGATCTTTGCAGTTTACATAAAGCAACCACATGAATAAATAGTTCAGAACAGATAAGACCTGGGGGTGAGTTTGGTGGGGTTCAGCAAGAAAGGTTATGCATCCAGCAGGTAAAGGAGTCTGTGGTTGTGGCATCACTTGATCCTGTCAATCCAATATCAGCTCAAACATGGAGCAGAAGCTGCTGTTGTTTTACTGGAGTCAGGAACAGGATCTCAGGAATCCCCACACCTGCACTGGGCAGGGTCAGGAACTCTCTTGTGCTTGTTCCTCTGCAGCCAGCACAGCAACCTGCAAAGATCCATTGCTGAGGAAGGGGAATTGTACAGAAAATGGTTAATTTTTACATTTTCCAACAGAAATTTGCAAAGACCCATTGCTGAGGAAGGGGCATTGTACAAAGAGTGGTTAATTTTTACATTTTCCAATTATATTTGGTGTAGGACATGAGTGTTCCTTTATTCATCCCACTCCACATTGATTACTCCAATGATGCACAGTTCCAGACCTCTCTCTCCATATTGACAGGCCCCACTTCCCAGCTTGGCTTCCCAAAATGAGATGTTTTGAGAAATGTACAGATACAGAAAAAACAGGGAGGCAGAAATTTTCTTTGTGGCAAGGTTGAGGTGCAAGTGCTGGGAGATGAAGAGATGAATCCCTGTAATTTTGTTGTTACTACAAATTATGCCTTGTTTAAACACTCCACCTCGGGCTTTGATCTGCTATATTGGTGCTAATCCATATATTTATGCTTTGCCATTATGGATTTAAAGTGATATAATTCAGGTTATTGTCAAGAGTCTTTCCTATCTTCTGTCTGAACTGTCACTGGGTGATAATTGTTGCACTTTTGGTGACTTCATCAGCCTTTTTGTGATAACTGAGGCAGAGGGTGAGTTCAGAAAGAAGGAATACATTAATTTTTAATGAAATTAACTTCTCAGGTGAGGATGTGCTTCTGGAGAGCAGGAATCAGGCAGCAGCCTTCAGATTACTCTGCATCTCCCTGTCTGCACCCCAGCACACCCAGGACCCCACCCTGGCTCTTCTCACACTGGGAACGGGTGAGAATTCAGCAGCAGAGACCTGATGCTGCTGGTGGCTTTTCACTGGTCCCATTCTCTTCAAAGGGAAGGGGTGAGCAGATAGTGCCTGGGACAGCATCTCACTGAGTCAGTGCTTTTCTGTAACCATGAAGCCACCAAAAAAATTCATCTCTTCATCTCTTTTTGAGCCAAGCTCAATGATGAAAATATCAAACGTGGCCAGTTCTGAGGCTCATCTTTGACCAGCTCACACAGTAACTTCTCTTTGTGTGTTGCTTCTCAGCAGCCTGCAGGTTTCTGCCCTCCCTTTGGCCATTTTATTAATCATTTAAATAGTTTTATTAACTTGGACTTCCTTCAGTCCTGCTTCTGGGGGTCAGCACCACGAAAACATCAAAGATGTGTAGGGTCTTACCTGGAAGACAATGTTTTCTTGTGCAAACAAACAGCATTGAGGTGAGTGGGAAGAGCAGGTGCTGTAAAGGGATTTACAGACAAATCCACACTGCTGCTGTTGGGATAGGAGGAGCTGAGGGTGAGGATGAGGATGAGAATGAGGACAGGGATGAGGGTGAGGATGAGGATGAGGATGAGGATGAAGATGAGGATGAGGATGAGTGAGGATGAGGATGAGGATGAGGATGAGGATGAGGATGAGGATGAAGATGAGGATGAGGATGAGGAGCCTGCTCAGTGCTTTGGCAGGGTGTTCCATCTGTGAGTCACAGCTCTACAGGAGTCACACCAGCCCCTTGGCCAGACAAGCTTTGCCTTCATTAACTCTTTCTTGCAGGAGACGTAGAAGCCAATTAATTACAACTTAGACTTTATTCCATTAAACTCCTCTAAGCTCCAGGGGAAGATTCTGCTCTGATCCTGTTGCCACTGACGCCTGTAAAATCCCTCCACAGACTTGGATGGGAAGAGACATTAATTCCATGTTTGCTTCCAGCCTGGAGCATGGCCACTGCCAGGAGGGCTGTGCCTCTGAGTGCAGCCCCTCTTCCCAACCAGCCCCTGCCTTAGGGGGATGAATTGCCTTCAGAGAATTGTTTCTGCTGCTTCCAGTGCCAATGGACCAAGTGGCCACTCACTGTAGTCACTATCAAAACCTTCCTCCCCTGCCTGAGCTCAGACTTTCATCCTGCTGCTCCCTGTAAAGACAAACCCTGAGCTCTTCACCTTTCCAACTGAACCAGCTTTGGTTCATTGAATTTTCCAAGAGGGATCATCACATCTGAAATGACAGACATCAGACAGTTTTGCTTCTGGAAGAGAAACCTTCACAAGCAGAGACTGTTGCAGTTCCACAGAGCTGACAAGTGGGCAAGCCTTAGAAAAGAACTGTTCCTCAATCTTTTCATAGACTATTTGTGCTTCAAAGAAGGCAGAGGACTGGATGTAGGTTGTCTGTGCCCCACTGGACTGCATTGTTGGTGAGGCAGGAGTGGTTCCTGCTGTGTTACAGGAGCAAGTTCAGTGCCATCACCTGCTGCAACGCTCCAGACATGTCTTTGCACAGATTCTGAAGCCATAAGCCATTGTGCTCTGCACAAGCAGCTGGTTTTTATTCACAGGCAGATTGCTTGGGGATTTGGTGTGGAACAGGTACAAGGTGATGAAAGAAGTGATATCATTTATACAGCAAATGAAAATGCAACTGTTCTGGGTGCACTTTTGGTCACTGCAGTATAAATAAACTATTAAGGGGGGGCCAAAGGAGGGCAGTGAAGAAAGTGAAGGGCCTTGAGGGGAAGATGTATGAGGAGCAGCTGAAATCATTTGGTCTGTTCAGCTGGAGAAGAGGAGACTGATCACAGTTACAGTTTTTTTGTGAGGGGAAAAGGAGGGGCAGGTACTGATCTCTCTGGTGACCAGTGACAGGACCTGAGGGAATGGCCTGAAGTTGTGTCAGGGGAGGTTTTGGTTGGATATTAGGAAAGTTTCTTCTCTAGAGGGTGGTTGGGCACTGGAACAGGCTCCTCAGGGCAGTGGTTAGAGCACGAAGACTGACAGAGTTCAAGAAACATTTGAGCAGCACTCTCAGGCACATGGTGTGACTCTTGGGGATGGTCCTGTGCAGGGCCAGGAGTTGGACTTGATCCTTGTGGGTCCCTTCCAGCTCAGCTTATTCTGCTATTCTGTGACTGTGGATGTAGGACAGCAGAGTTCAAAGTCAGATTTCTCTTTGTTCCTGTGTGTTGCAAGTAGCTTACTGGCATGGGCCCAGGACTTCTCAGACTGGTTACAGGAGTGTCTCATCCAAGCTCTGATCAGTGCCACAACTTGTATTTCTTGTGTGTTATTTAACTGTACTGTGGGCCATCAAACTCCCACTGCAGTCAACAGGCCCTCAGGATCTGCTCTTTCTCTCCAGTCATGGTGCAATGATGTGTCATCTCTTCACTCTGCTAGTGTTCTGAACTCTTTTCTATCCCAGTTCCACTTATCTGGGTCAACATTTCCTTCTCAACAAAATTCTTAGCAGCAACATGGAAGACTTGCTTTCTACCTGCCAGTGTGCTGTGTCCCAGTCTGTGGTTGTCTGGAAGTTCTGGTGACAGCAGCACAGCACAGTGGGAATTGTTCTCCTCCTGCTTTTCAGACACCTGAGTGTCCCAGGAATGATGGGTTCAGGGGCTCTGCCTGTTCCTGAGAGCACAGTGAGCTCTTCCCTGTCAGCCTGGGCTGTTCACAACTGCACCCCCACTGCTGGCAGGCTTGGGCTGTGGGCAGGTTTGGACACCTGTTACAGTTCTTATCTGGGCGAGGCAAGGCTCACCAAACGGTTCTGCAGACCTCTCAGCTGCCTCAGACACAACAGCTGTTTGTTCCTGTGTCAGCACTCTGGGTGGGTGGAGCACCAGTCACATTATTAGAAGAATTTTCTTTCCATACCAGGCAGTGAAGCTGACTTTTGCTAGGATGTGCTCTTTTTTTCTTTCAGATTCCTATCCTGAGATCCTAAAGTTACATACAGAGACTTAAAGGTAGAACATGAGGAACTGCATTGGAGTGGAAGGTTGTATTCCCCCTCTGCACTGCTTCAGAGCTGCAACTGCCCCCCTGACACCATGGAGTATTTTCATTAGATACCCAACCTCTGGTTCTGATTAAATAACTTGTATAATTAGATTGAGACATCTGCTTATCCCTGGGGGAAGAAATCCCTTTCAGCACTGGACTAAGTCTGATTTGGTTAATTACCTTAGCACTACTGTATTAATGCACAGTTGCTGGATGGCAAGGAACTGTGGTATTAGGTTTATTCCTCCTTGCTTTCACAATACTAGAGTAAGGCAGTTTAGGGATTAGGAATCAGGCACTGAGCCCAGTATTTCCCTCCTCTTTTCACTCATGTCAACACTCTCCCCTCCTTTTGCTCTTTAAATATTCCCTGTTTACCCTGCCTGTGAATACAGTTTGCAGGTTCTTTGTTGTGTGTGTAAGGACAATCTATTCCCAGTGACTGCTCAAAGCATCCCGTGGTACTTGTGAGTAATTAAAATTCTCAGGGTTCTTTAGCACTGTGAATTTCTCTCCACAAATGATTACCACTGGCACTGCTGTTTTCCAGTTCCCCCTCCAGAAGCAGAGCAGTCCACGTGCAGATGGACAAGGTGGAAGATGGGGAGAGCAATGTGGGAATGCACTTGGGTTTGCAGATATTGTCCTTTTCCCCAGGCACCTGCAAAGTTGAACATCTGTGGCCAACTGCACTGCAAAACCCCCCCACAACTGCAGGAAACCAGATTCTGTCCTTTGGTCAAGTTTGGCCAAAAGTGAACAGACACATGCTGGAAAAGAACCAGCTGAGGTTTGTATCCAAGCTTGGAAAAAGCATCCTGAGAAGAGGCAGGAGCTCTGGGGCAGAGCTCTGTCCTTGGGCCAGTGCCTGCTGGCAGTGGCCAGTGACAGTGACTCCCTGCACTCCCACCAGCCTGGGCACCCCAAAATCAGAGCTAATTATTCAAACAGGCTGATCTGGGGCCCCAAAACACTTCTGGCAGTGGTGAGAGATGAAGCAGGAGCATAAGGAATGTTATGCAATAGAACCTTTTTCCATCCACAGATGGAAATACCTAATGAGATATAAATCATCTATTTGATAACCAAGCCATTATAGAACTAGAGATTCAGACTTCCCAGGGAAAATTCAATTCTCAGAACCAATAGTGTTTACTATTTATGGGACTTGCCAGCCTGTCTAAAGGCTCATCCTTTTCAGAATGCTCTGTGGGTAGCCAGAAGGTGCTTTCAGAAAGAATTGTCCAGATGCTTTTCAAAGTAAAAAATATATTTAGCACAGAATTTAAGTGTAAATCACACTAAATCTGTGATTTTTAGAAAAAGGTAATCAGGGTATAAATCATGGGTGAGGAGAGGCACAGGAACATAACATCAGATGCCCACAGGAGGTCAGAGGGAAAATGCTCTGTCCAGCAGCAGAGGTGTAGGGAGCACTGTCAGGACAGCACAAAGCTCCCCCAGTGCATCTCCAGAATAGTCCCAGGGCCTGACAGCTCGCAGAGATCTCCCTTGACAGAAGTGAGGTTTGTTTTTCAATAGCCACCAGCCTTTTTTAACCCTTCCATAACTTCATCTGGTTTATTTTTTTTCTATTTATGTAAACCTTCAGCATGCACAACATTCTGCAACAAAGATTTCTGCAGATAAACAACACACTGTGCAGAGAGCCAACCTTCTTCTGTTTGAAGAACCAGAACCAGTGAAAAGTCACCTCTGAGTGACTTCTCCATGCTACTCACAATTCCAGAGACTTCTCACAGTCCTGCAGTCACACCTTCTCATGCTGAGGAATCAGTTTGTGGAGCTGTGCCTCCTGTGGATGCTGTTCTATACCCCACATCAACCTCGATGCACATTTCTGAATATTTTCCGTGTATATAAATTCCTTGTCAACTAGGAGAGAGAAGGGATTGAACAATTTAACTGGATTTCTGTCACCTGTGCTCCCAAGACTCCTGGGCCACCCAAAGCAGCAGCCAGGAGAGAAGTGCCCCTCAGGGGTCGAAACTGCTGTGGGGCAAAAATACATTCCATTTGAAAATATTTAAAGGCAACAAAACTGAACAGGCTGGTTTTTGTTAGCATCTAAGCCAGGCCTTTGCTGGGCAAATGGTATCAATGAGCTTTCTCACATTCCTGCTGGACAAACCAGTGGGGAGGTGGGCAGGCACTGTGAGGGAGGGCAGAGTGTTCATCACAGCCCCCCTCAGCAAAGATTGCAATGACTTGTCTCCAAACTAGTTCCAGTTTGTGCCAAGGAACTTTTTGCCTCTTTTTTTTTTAGGTCAGAAGGCGAGTCCAGGTTGGATTTTATCCTGGGTACTTTTCATTCCTTGTAACTTCCACATGGAGGCATGAAATATAGCCGGATACATTTCAAGCCAGGCAATGGATTACCTTGTACCGACATGCAGGCCCAAGGTGTCCATTATTTATAGACCTCATTTTCTTGTAGCAGATTTGCATAGATGAGCTCCCAGTGGATGACAGGCCAGAGCTGTGAGGCTCACGAGTCAGCACGGTTACAGGGAGCTGGATAATCCAGCAGCCAGGCTTCACTTCGTGTTATGCTGCACCAAGACTGAACCAGCCTGGCCCACAGCTTGTGGAAGAGCCCGGAAAAAAGAAGAGGCAGAGGAAAATTTTGCCAGAAAACTGAGACTGCTGAGCTCTGGAGGCAGTATGTCGTGATTCCTCACATCACTTTGCCATTATGACTGCTTAGCAAGTCCAGTGACCACATCCAGATCTGTAGCTACAGTTTGTTTGGGGATTCAGGCTCTTTCAGGGGGCTGAGGTCTCATGTTGTCACTTGGAGTAACTTCCAGCTGGAGAGAAAGCAAACTGCTTTGTCAGAAGCTGCACGAACACTCCTACACCAGGCTGGAAACACACACTGCCAGGTGTCAGCTGGGTGGATTGCTGCTGTTGTCATCAAATGAATTAAAGTATTGATCTGCCAGCAGCCAGAATGTCAAAGGAGACTTGTTGTTTCCCTCACTGCTGGCAGCTCAAAAATGGTCCTGTGGGGATGAGGCTTAGCAGGGCATGTGGTAGGAGAAGGGTCTACCTGGTTCCTGTCTGCAGCTCAGCTCTGAGAGCCAGAGAGCCACCACTGTGAGGGAAAATGATCACAACATTTACCTGTTCCTGAGAAAAAGGTGTCACAGAAGCCACATGAGGCCAGTGGCTCATGAGAAGGGGTAAATGGCTCATGAGAAGGGGTCAGGGGCTCATGAGAAGTCGTCAGTGGCTCCTGTTCCCTCCTGCAGGGATCAAGCTGAGTGAAGGGGAGTGATGGGCTGGCACAAGCCATGCTGCCCTGCTGTACTCTGGCATTCCTGCCCCTGAGCAGCTCACACCAGGGGTGGGACCCCTCTCCTCTCCCTGCCAGCTGCAGCCATTCCTGCCCAGCCCTGCAGCTGGGGGTGGCACAGGAGCAGCCCCTGTCACCAAGGGAGAGTCTGAGCAATGTTAGATCCAATTGCACAAAGCTGGATCATGTACCACAAAACCAGATTTGCTTTGCTAATCCTTTGATTGATTTTAAGGCCTTGCTGAGACTAAAAGACTATTAAGAGATTTGTGCTGGCAGCATCTCCCAGCACAGGAACCAACTCCCCTGCCATGCACCTGATGTTTCCTGGCCATGGCCTGAGACCCTCCCCAGCACAGATCAGTCTTTAGCTCCCCCATTTAAATTCTATCAACCTTCTCCTTGCCAAGGCTCTCTCTGGAAGATGAACACTTACACACAGAGGCCTCATAGGTTGCCAATCCCAGCACAGCTCTCCAGGCTGCAGCTGGGCATCCCATAAAGACATCAGTTCTGGTGTGGAATTCTGACCCCTTGTCCTGCCACTGAGGGGGCAGAGGGTCTCTCATCACAGCCCTCAGCAACTTCAGCCCCATGAGCTTGGCTTTTCCCTATAATTTTCCTCTTTGAATCTTTGAATCTCGCTGTTAGAAATTCCCTTCCCCATCTCTCAGAGCATTAGTGTTGCCTTGTGCTCAGCCTGGCAGGAGCCCTGCACCACTCCTTACTGTTCCCTGTTTCCCTGCTCCAACATCCCCAGCCCAGTTTGGATGGGGCACAATGTGCTGAGTGTGCAGACCTGAAACACTTGCTCTTGCCTTTGACTACTCATGTGCCTGCCTGTTTTTCCCAGCACCTGCCTCCTCATGTCCAGATCCAAACTGCAGATAATGTAGCCTGGCTAGCCTCCTGGGCAGGGCTGTGTATGCTGGGAGAAATGCTGGCCTTGAAAATTGGGTGTGAGTCTGTGGGATTCCTCAGATACTTTCTGCCACTGGGATTGTCTGGAAGATGCTGAAGTCAGACTCTCTGTTCCAGATATCTCAAGTTTACACCAGGAATTATGCCCAGTGACTGGCAGGCCACTGTCCTAGACCTGGTACACCAAGACACAGATGTCACAGAACTCTTCAAGAAGACTTTCTGAGTAGCTCTGATCACTGCTGGACTCCAGACTTTGCCCAGGGCTGGCTGAGCCCCAGCAGGAAGAGTCACCCAGCAGAGACCATCTTCAGCACAGGCACAGATTCCACTGGGGAGAATCTGGGCATGCTTGGCTGTGGTGGACTAATCCTGAGAAAAAACCAGGTCCCATCCCTCTCCCTGGTGCTAGCAGTGCTGCCCTGTGGTGCACAGGCTGTAAGTGGAGCAGGGAGATGCAGCCTCCTGGATTTCCTTTCCTGGTTATTCTACAGCTGCAGATGTGGAAGTCTTGGGCTGCACCCAGTTTATGCAGTCCTGAGCATCACCACCTAGTCTGCTCACCAGGCACAAACAAAAAAACCCCCACAAATGGTGCTGCACAGCTCCAGCAGGGCAGGAGGGTGGCATCTGGGCCACCAAGCTTTCAGTCATTCAGGTGCTGCTGCCAGATCCACCCCGTGCTGCAGCACAGGCAGGGCAGCAGCCTCTCTGTGCCAGGGGATGCTTGTCCCAGGCCCAGGGCACACCTGTGCACAGAGCAAGACCCACCACAGACTGCAAACTGAGCCAGCTGAGCAGGAGGTTTGTTACAGCACCTTGAAAGAGGATGAAAAAGTCAGGGGAGGGCTCGTACAGTGCCAGAGGCAAATGAAAAGATCCCAAAGCAAGACATGATTCTAAAGAACCAAACTCTTTTTCTGGCTCCAGTGCTACATTTTTTCCCCCTGGAATAGGGCTGAGAAGTATCAGAGATTTGGTGGCTTTTGTTGATGTGACATAAAGAGCAGTGCACATCCTGAAAAGAAGAGCACAGAATGGGGATGAAGGTCTGCTGAGATTCCCAGAACAGGGAATGCTCCAGCACAAGTTTTGGAGGGTTTTTCAACGAGCGCATGAAGCAACTTTGCTGCTTGTGAGGATGCTCAGGAAAGGGAGAAGCAAGACATTGCAAACCATGCTGGTATCACTTCCATGTTACACAGTGGAGTAAACAGTGTGAAACACCTGTGTAACTGGGGCTTATTGAAAGGAGGTTGTGCCAAACAATTCCAAAATACTGCTTCACCCTAGACAACGACTTTGCAGTTGCTGGGATTAATTTTTATTGCAATAAAACAGCTGATATAATGGTGCATAAGGAGGTTAAAGCAGGGCACTGGGAGCACAGCTCCCAGGGGGCAGAGCAGCAGGGGCTGGTGAGCAGGAGGGAGCTCAGGTTCATCACCAGGTTCATCCCCTGCCCTGGGAACTGGCATTGCCAAGCCACTGCTGAGGTGCAGACTGAACCCACAGAGGGTCTAGTTCACAGACACGTTCCTCTTGTGGGGCAGAGGTGGATGGACAGCAGCATTTATTGAGCCTCTAACTTCAAAAGATCCTTGGCCATGGCAGGCAGAGGATCTGCTGGGATCATCCAAGCTGCCTCCTTCCTGCTTTTTAAAATAGTCTGAGAATTGGGAAGCTGCAAGACAGGAATGTGGGCAGAGACCTGACGGATCCCTCAGCTGAGCTGAGCAAAGCCCTGTTAATAACCTGAAACCCCCGAGGGAGGGAGGGAGGGACAGCCAGTTCTGGTTTTGCCTAACCAGGGTCTCCTGCCATTACAACATTATAATATCAAAGAACTTTGTGTTGAGAACTAGATACAACAGCAAGTGCCCCCCAAAAGGACCAGTCGTTAAGGTCTCAGTGGAGTTTGCTGCAGGAGGGTAGAATTTAAGTCACAGTCTGGGGAAACAAAGACTCAGAGGACAGGATCAGTCCCTAATTACCTCGCAGTTAATGTAAATATGCAGGAGGATGAGGAGAGGGAGGGGCAGGAGACACAAGCATGAGAAGCACTGGTGTGGAGCAAGGGAAGGGAGAGTTTAGGCTGGATGCAAGGGGAAAAAAAAAAAGGCCTTAAAAAATGGCTGATGTAAGACATTCCTACAGGCAGCGGGCTAAAAACGTAGTCACAGGAAATATTTCCATAAAAGTCAGATGCAGCTTGAGCAGGGATTTTGCCATGAATGATTCAGTAAAAGGCCTGGCTCAGAGGGGTCTACCCCAGCCCACCCTGCTCAGTCATTGCTGGTGGCTTCCACACAGCCCTGCACACTCTACTGGGAAAATGATCATGTAACCAAGGCATCATTTTCAGCACAAATTCTTTGGACATTTGGACATACTAATATTTAAAAAACAACAGAGATGTGTTATTTAGAAAACACTCCAGAAGGCAAACTTTCTGTTTTTTTCCAGGAAAAAAATGTATTTGCAGCAAGCACCAGGTGCTGCTGTGTTTTAATCTGAGTTAAGAGACTCCTGTTGGAGCTGCAGTGCTGATTACTCTCCATAAATCATGCTCAGCCTCACATCCCCTCAGTCATATCAAGGTACCCCTCCATGAGCACACCCCGTTAAACATCCACTCCATTGATCATGTTCACTCAGATTTCCATTCACCCATCCCAGGCTGCAGCTGCATTATTCTGCAGTGTCCACAGACATTTACAGGTTTTATTTCCAATAACCCCAAACTGCAAACAGAAGGTGGTTCCTAGATACAGCAGATGAAATAATGTAGAAAAGCAAATCCTATGATTCAAACCTCAAGTAACAAAAGATGTGCTACAATAATAATGAAAAAAATGTTAATATAGAACCTCTTGCGCAATTAGGAATAACCTTATTAATAATTTGAATATTTTCCAGTGAATTGTCTGGCCTATCTCTCATGAGACTAACTTCAAACAGTTTGAGAATTAGAGCTTGGCTGCACTTGTTATGGATGGAGCCAGACAACAAGAACTGGTAAACCAAATGGTAACATAAATTTCAGTGAAAACATGATTCCACCCTGGTAGTAAACTGATGGTTTTGGCTGAGAATGAACATTTACCAGACTGCCCCTTTGCATGTAATCAGTCAAATCCAATTTCCTATCATCAAACTTGTAGATGGCTGCAAAGAAAAATGTTTGAGTTGAACTTTAACACTGAATTTTTGAGTTTGCTGATTGTGGATAGTTTCACTGCCCAGGCTTCTCCCCTAGTCTGAGTCTTACTTCTGCATTTCAGGAATTGAGCAAGAGGCACATCTGGCAAACAGGTTATTTTGAAGGAGACTGCACAGGAATAATTGAAGGAATTTGGACCTGGCCAAAAATCTCTGAGACTGGAGCCTCCTTTTCCTGACAGGAGCCAGGAAATAGTGCTTCCATATTTATTTAACAGTGAGAGTAGGTCAGTTTGTTCAAAAATATGGAAGTTCTAATAATCTCAAGGTTACACTTGTAGTTGTGGTAGGGTTTAATGAGAAGGACTGTCTCCCATGGGAGATGAACTAGTGCTTCCAGCCACAGCAGCCTGATAAAAACTCCCACTAACAATAAATATCTTATCTTTCCACCTGACCTTGTACTTAGCAACTTCCTAAAAGAACTGTCTAAAGTCCTGCTTTGGGCTCACAGCTCAACCCTTGAGTTTCGGGAGTGGACCTGGCCACAGCTGAGGAGAACCTTCTGGTTCCTTCCCACCAAAAAACTTGTTTATTGTAGCCTCAGATGGATCTTTCCTATAACTGTGGTTAACCTCTTCCTATAGTTAGGCTTCTTATGATTCACCTATGCTAAGTATTTTGCAATTAAACTCCCCCATAGAGCAAACCAAGCCTTTATTACAGCTGCAGAAGGCTTCTTTGTCTGGCTGAACCGGGTCTTCTGCTTTGTTTCCCATGACTTTTTCCTAACAAGTTTGCAAGCTCTCATCCCTGGATCGCTACTGGGACCAAAAGCTTTCATGAGATGGTTTTAAAGCAGAGACAGAAAAGGTGGTGATGCTGGTGAGGGGGGTCTTTCAGTCTGCTTCATTCTTTGAGGTTAGTAATTTTTTCTTTGGTGAAAAAACCCCAATTTTATGAGATGTTTATGAGGTGAATCATATGCATTTTCCTTTGCAAAGCAAAACAAGCCCCCAGAAAAGAGCAAAGTACCTGTCTCGGGATGTGGCCAAAATCACAAACCAGCAACTGGCAAAAAAAAGGACATTTATAACAGTGGAAAAAAAAATCTGTGCTACGCCAACAGCTCCAAACAGAAATGCAGGAAAACAAGGTCCAAAATATTATATCACACTGAAAACACTTCTAAGTAAAAAAATCAGTATTGACAATATCTAATTATTGGTGAAATCCATTAGGAAAATGTTTTATGTTCTGAAAGACAACTCACAGATCAGCAACAATCCCTCAGGTTTTCTATATGAGGGCTTAAAAGCTTTTCAATGAATTCAGGGGAAGAAAAGAATGCTTTACTTCCAAGTCTAAGCCAAAGTTTGCTGTGTAGTTAAAAAGAGCAAATGAACTTGTGGATGTGACTCCTCTGTTTCCTTCTCACACAGTGTCTTCTACACTTGAACGACAGAGCACAGAACCTGAACACGAAGGCTTCATGTTTTATTAATGGTGTCCAATTCATTTCCTGTTTTCATGCTGATAACCTACTGAGGGAGAGGAAGGGAATTCAGGTGGCAAGACCTCAGATCCATTTTTCTTACACCCATGAACAGTTCACAAGTGGGTATTTCACTAGAAAAATCTCTTTATTGCATGTATTACTGCATTCTCTGGGAAGCTTCACTCGGACGGCTTCTCCAGTGCTGGCAGACACCTCTGAAAGAATAAATGTTTTCAAGGCAAGTTCTCTTCAAGGTGAAAGCTTTTAGGTTTTACTTCAGTCAGTGCCCAGCAGTTGTTTTCACTACTGTCCTTTTTACAGGACCAAATTACTACCCTGGCAGAAATCTCCTCATCAAACAAAATTCACATTAGCAATATCATTCTCTATTTCTAGAAATGCCAATTTATCCCCCATTAAGACAAAGCAACACAGTGGTCAGCCCAGTGGATATTCACAGGGATTTTTAAACTAAATAATGTTACTAGTCCTGCAGAATGAAGACATCAATGTTCAAAAAGAAATCCCTATTTTCCTGTTTCTCAAGCTGATAATGCAACAAAGGCCTGGGTGTCATGGAACGCTCCTGCAGTTAACATAAAATAAATCCAGAGAAGGAAAACTGAAATTCCCCAGTGATTCTTGTGCTGGCCAGAGATGCCCCAGCCTGTCTCAATGCTTCTCATTCCCTCAGAGCAGTAAATGTTTTAACAGCAATGACTTGCCTCTGAGCAGCTGCTTCCTCTAACAACCCCTTGGCCACTTTCCCAAGGAGAAGAAATCCCTTTTCTGCACAGCCTGTGAGCTGCCAGTGTGGTCATGCTCCATGGCCAGGGGTGGGGCTGCACCACGGAGCTCCTGGGGTTTCTTTCAGGGCGTTTTCCTTTGAAAGATAACCAGGACTGCAGAGAGATTGTAACCTGGGTTTCGTTGGCAGGCAGGAGAGTGCCTGGAGGTGCAAGTGCAAGTGTGTGGTCTTGGGTGTGGGGAAGAAAGGAGCAGGGTGGTGACCTGAATGTTGGAATGGAGTTCAGAGCAGACTTTTTTTTGCTTCCTTTTTGTGCTTTTTGTTTGTTTTGTTTTGTTTTTTTCCTTTCCTTGCACTGGGAACCCCAAGCAAGCAAAGGCAGGAGTTCCCTGTGTGACCAGTGGTATGTCACCTTCTGCTTTAGGAGAACCTCCTGCCTGTGGACAGCCACATTTTTATACCTTCCTCTGAAACCATGAGGACTGAAAATATCTTAATTTTTTTCAATGAGAGTGGGGATTCTCATCTAAGCGAGGACTCGTGGAGCTACAACATACAGGACTGTTCAAACACTGCAATTATAGTTTAAAAATATGAAAACTGGCAACCTGATTTTCCTGCTATTAACATTGAGCTTGGACCTAATATCCACAAACCTGTATGTCCCACTTGAGACTCAGTGCTCAATTTTTATGTGTCTCAGTTACATATATAAATATATATGTATAAATACACACACACACACACACACATATATATATATATAAATTACATATATTATATGTATATATACCTGAGCTTTCAGGTCTGAAAGAGAGAAAGGACTGAGAGGACTCAACACACAGTGTTTTTTTTTTTTTTGCATGTTACCAATCTCCGGTGACAGAGACCACATATGTTTTCATGTTTTCTATTTAGTCTATTTAGTCATCCTCCCTGCTCATTTCCAGATGCACAGCAGCTGGAAAAATTCTCCCAGATTTCACTGAAACACTGGCTGCTGTTCAGTGGAGTGTACGAACTACTTTGTGCCTTCAAATGACCCTCATGCTTGGGCATCTGAGTACAGAATTTGATTTTTTTTTTTTTTTCAAAATCTAAATGAAAGCTTAGATTGAATTTTCAAGCAATGACACTAAAGTGTTAGGCTGTGCAAAGCATCTGAGAAGCTGCCATTACTGAAGGTCTGACTGGGCATAAAGACAAGAAGCCACATTCCCATCCCTAGCACTGAGATACTTATTACAAATAAAACTTTGTGAGTGGTTGGCTCACCCAGCCCAGCTGGCATTGCTGACAGTTTTGGTTCTATTTTTGAGGTTTTACCTAATGATTTCCCCATAGAGCTGCATGGTATGTATTTAAATATACTGCAGACCTGTAGCTATTGACTCCCCCCACACACTACCTGTGTGTTTGCTTTAACATCAGAAAACAATGATGTCCTTCCTGGAGGCAGCACATACAATAATAATAATAATAAAAATAATCATAATAATCGGTGCAAGAGGTTCTCTGACTGAGGGGGGGAGTTAATCAGTTTGAAATCACTGACCTTTCTTTACAGTCATCTGCCACTTTGAATACTGATTATCCTCATGTTGGGCTGGAAGAGGATGGATGTTCACCATTGGAAAGAGAAGAGCCACCAACTCTGAAGGCATCACCAGGCTCTGCAGACAGGTATTGTCATAGGGTGGCACGTTATGTAAGAACTCCTTCAGTGCAAGTTACTCTGCATTCTTGGCAGCAGACCACATAAAATTTCCCTTCAGATGTTGATGGGCTAAAAAAAATTAAAAGAAAAAAATATATATGAAAATCACCTTATCATTTACAATGCAAATCTTGGAATGAAAGTTAGCAAATTAAACTGGAGATTCACCTAAATTAAGCTGGCATTCTATTCTGGTGCTTCAAACTCTGAAAACATTGCTGGCTGACAAAACAAGCCCTGGAATGATTAGCAAAAACCCTCCTTCAGAGGCAGCAGACAAGCAATCCCTTTGAACCTTCACAGCACATCATAAACGCTCAGCAGAGTTACAGTGTGGCAGTCCCAGTGCTATCAATTATTTACCCTTTTTCTGTTTACCTTCAGGCAGCAAGTAATTATTTTTAAATATTAATTTAGTTGTGTCATGTACAGTTTGTGGTTTAGCCCTGAGATCTGAGATACAGAAAAGCAAACTGCAGCTCAAATCACATTTAGCTGGTGACGCATTGATAGCTGGATCCCCACTCCAGCTACTCAGCAGCCACACTCAACTTCTCCCATCCTTAGAAACAAAACTCTGCTCATTGCAGGAAAGTGAAAGCAATTTTCTTAATAGGAAAAGACACTTTTTTTTTAAAGCCTAAAACTCTCAGAAATTGAAAAATCTATTTTATTCTAAAAAGTTTGGGGTTTTTTTTCAGATGAAGACTTTTTTCTCTCCCCCCCCTTTTTCGTTTCCCTCAGAATTTTCCCCAGAGTGTTTATTTTTCTTTATCCTCAGCTAATTTATGCTACAAAGAAGTTGGCTGTTGTTTCTGCAGCCCCAAGAGGAAAAGGTCTTGGAGACCTTGACTTTGCTCACCTTCCTGCACTGAAATCACCATTTCTTGGAACCTGCAAAGAGAGGATTCTTCTTGTCAGATCATATGAATTCCTCTCCACAGGGGGCTGGTTATTTCTTTTCAAAAGTTTATACAAGAAAAACAAATACTCAATTTGATGTCTCTGCATGAAGGCACAGAGAGATCAATGCAGCATCAAGTTCAGAGCAAACTGCTGGTTCCACTGATGGCAGCAAGATTGGGATCCTCATTGCTGAATTTTGGAGCAGTTTGGTTTGTCCTGTTGCACTTTCAGCTTTTTCCCAGCACAAGTTCTTGTGAAAAGCCTTGATTTGGGCTGTTTCTGAGAAAAACCAGGGAGAAGTGGAACTCTGGCAATCAAATTTGTCAATGCCACAGGTATTGCTGGTGTTCTGGTGGCACTTGCCAGCCCCAGCCACCCGTTTCCCATCCTGCTGGGTTACACAGGGTTCCCTCAACCCCAGAGGCAGCTCCTGACAAAGAACCTGCAGCCACAGTTTGAACTGAGATGCTGCACTGAGAAACAAAAATGAGAAAAACCAAAAGGAGATTCAGGAACAAGCTAAAGTGTAACACCATTCCAGTGAAGGAATGTTTGTAAAATTACCTGATAGTGAATAGCATTGTTCCATGAAGGAATAAAACCACTTCTGTTGAGGCCCATGTGTCACAAAAGTTGTCATCAAACCTGCAGTGAAATCCTGAAAACAGAAACAGAAATTTAGTGTTAACTATTAAGGCAAATATGCTTGAAATTATTCAAAGATCAGTTGTAGAATTCACTTCAGCCACATGTGGTAAACAGTGTGGGCTTGTCACAACCTGTACTTTATTTTGCCTGTCTGTAGATGCCTCCATAACAACATGACACAAACTGGAGGGACAGAGTGAGGCTCCTGATGTTTATTTAAATTAATGAACTTCCATAACTTCGATCTGATCCATGGGCACCGTGTCAGTGTTTGCAAACATCTCTGAGCCAAGGAAATAATTTTAATTTTTTTTTTGCTTGTCTTCCATTTACCTCAGGAACAGCAGTGACCAAATGCTGCCTGGGCAGATGCCAAGTTTCTCTTAGTCTTGGTGAAGACATTTGGATCACATCATTTAACTAAATCACCTGTCCAAGGTGAATGGCTGAAGAACCAATTTGTGTGTTAAGGGTAATGGTGGTGAGTCTGCTCTTCTCACCCTGTTCCTGAAGCAGACAGAAAACCACAGACCCCCAAAGTGAATCAGCTCTTTCAAAAGTATGAGCTGAAGCACCATGGACCAGGTCTGGAAACAGCCAGAAGTGTGAAATAGCCCTCCTGTGTCATTCCTGAGTGTCACACACCTTCCTGCATTGCCTGTGGTGTGAGTGCAGCAGACACCCTGCTTTGATCAGTTCAGGTTCTGCAGGAGCTTGACAAGACCCAAACATCCCTGGCAGCTGAATTCAGACTTCAGCCTAGCTCCCTTCTCTTCACAGAAGTGAATCTCACAATTTATTGATGTGATGTCATTGTGGAGCAAATAGAAATTCCTGTGATGCTTTATGGATTTTACCTGCTCACCTGCTCTTTTTTGACACAACTTTCTACAGGCAATTCAAGCAGATGTACATAGAAAAAGTTTTGTGCCTGAGACCCCCTCGATTTCTTAATCTCTTAGGAGTTATTCACACATGTAAAGCTTTTCTGCTGTGTGTGAATTAGGCTGGTACCCAAGGCACAGGAGAGCTGAGGAGGAGAAAGGCTGAGGAGGAGGAAGACTGAGGAGAAGGAATGCTGAGGTGGAGGGTTGACAGGGAGGCTGAGGAGGAAGAAGGCTGAGGAGGAGGAGGAGGGCTGAGGCAAGGCTGAAGAGGAGGAAGACCAAGGAGCAGAAGGGTTGTGGAAGAGAAAGGCTGAGGAGATAAAGGGATGAGGAGGAGGAGGAGGGATGAGGAAGAGTAGGGCTGAGGAGGAGGAGGGCTGAGGGAAGGCTGAGGAAGAAGGCTAAGGAGGAGGAGGAGGAGGGCTGAGGAAGAGGAGGAGGGCTAAGGAGGAGGAAGGCTGAGGGAAGGGCTGAGGAGGAGGAAGATGAGGAAAAGGAAGGTTTAGGAGAAGGAAGGCTGAGGAGGAGGGCTGAGTGAAAGTTGAGGAGGGCTGAGTGAAGGTTGAGGAGGAGGAGGATGAGGAGGAAGGCTGAGGAGGAGGATGAGGAGGAAGAGGAGGGTTGAGGATGAAGAGGAAGAGGAGGAGGAGGAGGAGGAAGAGGAGGAAG
>JBBMKD010000079.1:2946678-2974679 GCA_037834095.1 Argya squamiceps | reverse complement strand
AGGAAGAGGAGGAGGAAGAGGAGGAAGAGGAGGGCTGAGGCTGAGGAGGAAGGCTGAGGATGAGGAGGATGAGAGTTGAGGATGAGGAGGAAGGCTGAGGATGAGGCTGAGGATGAGGCTGAGGAGGAGGATGAGGAGGGCTGAGGAAGAAGAGGAGGGCTAAGGAGGAGGAGGACTGAGGGAAGGATAAGCAGGAAGAGGATGAGAAGGATGAGGAGGAAGGCTGAGGAGGAGGGCTGAGGATGAGGAGGACGATGAGGAAGGCTGAGGAAGCGCCGCAGCCCCGGGCCGGGCGGGCGCTGTCCGCGGTGCTGACGGGCCCGGCCCCGCTGCCCTGGCCCGGCCCGAGCGCACGGAGCGCCCCGGGAGCCTCGGGATTGCCCCGGGAAAGAGACCCCGGCGGTGGGTTAGGTCAGAGCAAGTGTGGTCTGTTCGGTTTTTCACTCCAGATGAATCCTGATTCCCACAGACGGTTCTGAGGGACAATCAGGGCAGCCAGGAAAGCAGTGACATGCAGAAATGGCAGATAAAATTGCAATGGAACGTCTGTTGACATTGATTTTGAGCCTGCGGGCAGAGATGAATGATTGAAACACTAGGCTTGTTAAAGCTAGAATGCTTTTGATTTCTCTTCTCTGTGCTGAACAAGATTTAGCTGGAGGGAAGTTAACAATCAGCTAATTGACATTGAATTAAGCATGAAATGCAGTATAACTACTTTTCTTCTGAAATACTCTTCAACAACGTTTTAACAAGGCTTTTAATTATTGATTATTGCTTATAACACACAGTAGATCTTTTATTTGTTTTTAAATCTTGTGTCCTTCAAAGGTATCAGCTTGAGTACTCTGTAGTTCACCTAGTTCACCTCTCTGCTAATGGAAACCAAACAAATAGTCAAAGAAAAACTCTAACTTCTTTCTGGCAAAGCATCATCAAAGCATAATACATCAGTTATCTGGGTCAGGTTAAGGAACAAATATTCCATAAGAATTTTATGAAGTCCACTGTATCCTTCAGCAAATATGGGGAAATTGAGAGAGAGCTGTGGTGCATTTACAGAGAATCCACTGACCTGATCCTGCCCTGGGGACCTGCTGTGGTTCAGCCTTGGCAGGAAGCTCAGCACCAATCCACAGTTTACTCACTTTGCCACAGTGAGATGGGGAAAACAATCAGAAGAGTAAAAATGTGAAAACTCGTGTGTTGAGATAACGACAGCTCCAGAGGTAAGGCAAAAACAAAACCAGGAATTCATTCCCCACTGCCCATGGGCAGGCAGGTGTTTGCAGTCCCCAGGACAGCAGAGCTCTGGCACGCCTCAGAGTGACTTGGGAACACAAACACCATTTCTCTGAATGTCCCCCTTTCGTCCTTCTTCCCCACAGCTTTTAGTGCAGAGCATGGTGTCAGATATTGTGGAATACCTCTTTGGTCTGGTGGGGTCAGCTGTGGCCCATCTCAGCTTCACCTTCAGCCTCCTCACAGGAGGAGCAGTCTGAGAGGCAGAAAAGGCCTTGATGCTGTGTAAGCAATATTTGGCAAGAACTAAAACATCAGTCTGTTATCAGTGCTCTTTTCATCTCAGCTGCAAAAGGCAGCACTGTATGAGCTACTGTGAAGAAAATTAACTCTAGTCCCACCAAACCTGGTACAGAACAGTAATGACACTTGAAGAACTAGCACATGCATGAACAAACAAACAAAAAAACCACACCAAAACCAACCAACCAACCAACCAACCAAACAAAAACCCCACCAAACCACCCAAAAACAACAACAACAAAAAAGCCCAAGCTCATTTGCTGCATCTGAGAACCAGGAATGGCACTGACAGCAGTGGGCACAATTACTGCCAGTGCAGCTGCATATGCTGCATGTCAGGCAGGGCTCAGTTACTGCTCAGCCACACTGGGGTAGAGGTGCCAAAATCTGTGTTGCTGCTTGCTGAGGAGAGTGTGAGAGTCTGAGGTTCCTCAGAGAATTATACTGAATGCATCAGTACAATGATCAGGAAGAGGTTGGTGAAAGCCAAGTAGAAGAAAAGACAGATTTTTGTGTGTTTATAAGAGCTCAATACTGTGGCAGTGGACATCAGTCCTTAAGGTGACTGGTGTCTCGTGTGTGAGATGTTCTCATTTCCTTACAGAGGCACAAAAACTTGGGGAAACCAGTGCCTTCAAAGCGATCTTTACTCTGCCAGCAACTTTAAGATAGTGGTCCTTTTATCTCTTGTCTTCTTGGTCTTGTTTATCCAAAATCCTCCTTTGACACTGAGATATCATCACAATCATCACTGTAGGAGCATGCTCACCACCACTATCAGCACCAACTTCTTGTAAACTGGGAGTCCCAAGAGCTTTCATGCTGCCATCCAGGCAGGTGCTGCTGGGCTGTGAGGAGAACCTGCAGCCAGCAGGGCTGAGCCAGCTGGGGGCTGGTGGGAGTAATCTGTCACTGAGCACAGGGAGGTGAGCCTGCACACAACAGCAGCCAAAGGCTCTTGTGGGGATTCCTCTCCAGCTCACCATGAATGGGACAAAGAAAATCTTTCCAGTGGTTCTCAGTATATCTAGCAGATTGCACTGTCCACAAACTTTAATTCTCTGAGGGGAAATTGTAGCCCTGGTTCCATGCCTGGAGGTGTTTTGGTTTTCTGAAATTCTTTTCCCAGGGAATTTTCTGTAAACAAGAGAAGTGTTTTTGTAATTGTAACTTATTCATCCCTTTCCCTAGGAGGGACTTCTTTTTGATGTCCTTCTGCTCTGACCAATGTGAGTGAAGAGGTTTGCCTTTGCTTCACCAATCAAATTGGTCTGTGTAAAATAGTATAAAAGGGAGCCACATCCCAAAAATAAAGGAGTCATTTTCAGCCTTCTGAATCTCAGAGTCTGTGTCATTGTGGTGTAAAACAGTGTCAGGGAAATCTGTGACACTGCTCTCTTTCTGTCCTCCAGTGCTGCACTGCTCCTCAATAGCCAGGAAATAAGTTTAAGGTTTGATTTCTTAGTTTGTTTTTTTTAAATCAAACCTAAGTTGTGGAGCACAATTTATCAAGCAAGAAATACTGCCTAGAGGGAGTGGAGTGCTGAAAAAGGGAGAGAGACAGTATTACTTCAAGCTCTGAGTTCACACAAAGCATTCCCATTCAGCAGGTGTAGACATCAGAATAAATAGCCTTCTGGCAATCTTCCAGATGGCCTAAAACTCCAGGCATATTTAGCTTGATTACCTTAGATTTTTTTCAGGCTTGCTGTCTCTGCACTTACTTGTTCTACATCCCTTGCCAGCTAAAGAGAACCAGCTGTGTCTGGCCTATTGTGTGAACATCTGGTTCTGACTGTCATATCCAGCTGTGAGTCTTCTGCATCACAATTCCATTACCTGCTAGTACAGACAAGTGCAAAATAATGAACATTGGAAGAAACAATTTTTAACTACTCATTCACAGAAAAAGGGGGTCTAAATAAGTTGTGGCTTCTCAAAACCATGTCCAAATATAAATGACCAAAAGAGGGAGAATATTGGGCAGGTACTCTAAGGTGCAGCAGCCAGACACAGTTATGTACTGAAAGGATGGGCTGGTTATTATTTCCTTGTCAAATGATTGTTTTAACCTTTAATCTGCTTCAGCCTATTTTGCTGGATGCCATGCAGGTGTATATCCTAGCTTCAGTAGTCACCAGTGACATGCTGCCTCTCTAAATCCTGAGACCAGTTTCAGGCACTTCTAATACAAAAGCAAGGCTCAAGGAAACATGTGAATGACAAGGAGAGCTGGAGATGTGAGTTCATATCCCACAGGCAAGCCCAGGAGACTCAGGCAGGCTGGGCAGGTGAGAAGTACTTCAATTGCCTGTGCTGAGTGGCTGCTGCACCATAACAGGGAGCCAGGGGCCGGGCAGGAGGAGAAAGGAGAGGGGAAATTCACACATTTAGGTGCCAGAAGTATTACATGTGCTTACTGGAGCCATTGGTCTGGGCCAGACTGTTCTCAGCTTGAGGACAGGTGTAAATTTGGAAGCAAGAAGAGGAAAGAAAAGACCAAGAATATTAATATTTTCCTACATGCCTTTGGCTCTTTTGAAGGGGAGGCCAATTTTCTAATCCACTCAGCTCATGGGTGTAATTCATAGCACACAGAGTCCACACTGCCACAGGAGAGCCTAGAAAACATTCCCATAACAATATAAACCTGGAAGAAATGAATGTTTTTACCAAAGCACCCTGTGAGAAAGATGGAACAGGAATCTTGTGCCTCACATATCAATACAACTGCTGAGCACACAGCAGGATAAAGCCTCAACCTGTGCATCTCCATTGCAAGAACTTAATTTTATGCTACACTTTCATTTTAGTTGCTGATCCTGATGCAACCACCACATCCTGTGTGGTGTATTTGTGGAATATCTGGACATTCCCAGGGTATCCCCATGGTATTGGTATAACCTGTTCCATATTCTCTGGAAGCCAGTCACTGTGAGATGCTCCATTCCCTCCTCCATTCTCTCCTCAGACAAGCACACTCTGCCCTGTACATCATGGTGATGTTTGGCCTCCGTGTTCCTGCACAGGCAGTGTGCTCAGACAGGGCTGGAGGCAGTGCTGCTCTTACCTGCCCTTCCAGCTGCAGCACTGTGTCTCTCCTGGGGGAAAATTACAGGTTCTTCCCAAAGAGGATTAGTTCTCATTTCACATACATCTCTTAGCTACTCCTGCAGGCTGCTGGTCTCATGGGGAAAGTGTTCCCAGCACTCCACTCCTCACTGTTCACTTTGGCTGATGGAACCATGGGTTCCACAAATTCCTCCATCCCCCATTCTCCTGCTCTGGATGCATTTACTTGTCAAGACCAGGGAATGTAATTAGAGGGAACAGGTCCCAGGATGCCTCTCCCACTTCTGGCAGCTGACAGAAGGTGTGAGCTCAGCACAGCTGAATTCCATAGCTCAGTCACACCCTTTGGAAACCCTGCAGTGCATCCATTGTACCAATAGGTCACAGTGCCAGCCGTGGTGACCACCTACAATACCAGGTCACGGAACTGAAAAGGACAGCAGACCTATTTCATTATCCTCTAAGAAGAGTCTCCCTCCCTTGCAATCACTTCCATTTCTCCCTGCCTATTAGCAGTAAATCACTGGCCAGGGTCTTCCCCTCTCTAGTGTTTGCTTTTGGATGAGTGAGTTTTAAGGCAGCCTTGGACAGCTGAAGGCTTTCCCAGTCTTGATTTTTTGGTTGGCTTTTTTTGTTTCTAAGGGAAGCTTTCAGACCATACTGAGATGATTCTCCTGCACTAATCATTCCTAATAGCCCAGCAGGTTTTCATTGTACTAGTTACCCTCAATATTAATATAAGAATTGTTATATATAACATAGAAAAAAGGACCAAAAATGGATCTGAGAGCAGTATGTGTTTCAATAGCTTACAGTGTTGTGAGTTGCTTTTGCTTTCACAGGTTTTCTGCCAACTGGGAATTTTCCCTCAAGGAAGTTTCAAAAACCTTCTCAGCCACTAGGAAACTATTTGTTTGGCACAGTTAACTTAGGAGCTCTTAAAATTTTGTCAAACACATCAAACCAAATGGCCCCCAGGTAAAGATCTTGCGTAGCAAGTTTCAACCCACACAGATTTCTAGTGCTAGCTTGTGAACCCCTGGAAACACAGGCCTACAAAGGACACTGCAAACACAGGGGGACCCTCTAGGGCTTTGATCTTCCACCAAAAATGAACAGAAGTAGTTTCCTTTACTTCTGCAGATCTGGTGCACTGGTTGTGTGGTACCTGTTTATACATTTGTTTTGAATTTCACTGTAAGTCTTTGAGGCCAAGACTGTCAATCCTTGTTACAAAGCCCTTTATGAAATGGGGATCTAGTCCTGCCTGGGAGCTGCCTGAATATGGCTCATCACCATAACCAGCCTCAAGGCCTGCCTGTCCGCCCTCTTCTCACCCCAGGCTTTACAAAGTGGTGAGCAATCTTTCTGCACATGCCTTTCCAGAGCTCTATCTCCTGATACAACCATCACATCCAACCATACCCACTGTTCTCAACAGGCTCTCCTTGCAGGAAGCCCTGGGTAGAGGATGTCCAGTGCCAATGGGAAGAAAGCTCAATTCCAAAGGATGCTGATGCAGAATGAATCCTTGCACACCCAGCCTCTGTACCAGACCACATTCAACAGAGATGAAAATACTGTGATCAAACCTGATAAAATTAATTTCTATAGATGCTACATCTAATCCAAGATGAAAGTTCTGTTTTTTAATTATGCAGAAAAATGGAAGTAAATGATGAATTACTCAGGACACAAATGTGTCTTTACATAGGCTGGCACCCTCGACACTTGCAGATGTTTTTGTCATATTTACAGTGCAGTGTGAGCTCAGGTAAATCCAAGGACAAAGATAATTCAGAGACACAGAGCACCATGTCATGGCCTCACCAATGTCCATGTGTGTCTCCTTTTACTGTACCTAATAAAGCTCAAACGACAAAAGGTGACATACTGTATGTGTTTTATCTCATTATTAATTAAGCATATTTATCTCTTAAATCAGATGTGACTTGCACCACAACATCAGTAATTAAATTAAATATTGATGAGTGGTGGTTGTGTGCCGAGGCTGGATGGGTAAGTGGAATTGCCATATCTAATTAACATCCTGCAGAAATAGCCCCATTAGGTTTCTTAGTTAAATCTCAAAATAGTAATAGTAACAAAAGTGTAACAACACTTAACACTAATTAATAGGAGCCTCATCAGGTTTGATGAATATCTTCACCCTCTTTTGAAGGCTGTTGACTAGACTTTTGTTGTATTATTGTGTGGCTGTGGACTGTTTAGAACTGGTAACTCTACAGTGCTTTACCTTCAGCTTTGTGTGGCAAGGCTGCTTATTTGCTCCTTTGAAGAAGCAGCCCCTGAGATGGACCCTCCCTGCCAGTATTTCAGCAAAGGCTCAGCCTTCCTTCTTCTCAGGAGAACATTTTATGTGCATGGGAGAGTCTGTGTCTGGAGAACCCACTCATCCCATCTCAAACATGCAAGGTTGGGTGGTGCCCTGGTTTTGAAGTGTTCCTTTCTGCCTTGTTATATACAGCAATTTCTCCTTGGAGAAGACTGCAAGGATTTAGTTTGGGTTTATTTAACACTCATTAAATTCCAGTGCCTTGTAAACAGTTCAGTGATGATATCACAATTCTGGTTACCATTCTACTGCATGTGGAACTGAGAATACAAAATTACTCCAGCTGGCATTATATATAGATTCCAGACAGGATTTCAGAGTGAAGTCCAACAATATCACTACTTGCAAAACATAATTCAAATAGCAGTTTTTAGTTTTTACATAGTCTGGATAAGTTACATAATTTGAAGTGATTAATACTCAAATCATTTCACTACTACAGATGTTATTCTCAGCTGTGACCAAAGAAACCATCAAGTACCTTATGAGACTGTTCCCCAATTTGTATTTTAGAAACGATTTCAAAGCCAGCCATCCTTCCCAAGAGTCAGAGAAAATAATTTGCCAATAACAAGAATCATTTTGCTACTCTTAGAAGTAAATGCAAACACAAGGCATCATGTTTGGCCAAGTGTCTCAGGGCTGCTGCACCACCATCTGTAGCTTCTGGCAATAAGAAGACAGTCAAACACCAATTTTCTTCCCTTCTTTGTGATCACAGCACATCTTGGTTAAAAGATGTTTGTTATTCTCTATAATTAAATGGTACAAGCAATATTTCTTATTCTGTTACCACCATGTCTATTTGCCCTTCTTACTGCTGCTTCTCCCACAAAAGCTTTTCCTCTTCAATTTTATTTACCTTCCCACCTGTGCACAGAGCAAGCCACAATTGGGATTTTGAAATGCTGTAAAAATTTGAGGGAAAATTGGATAAGGAAAACTTTGGATATTTTGACTTAAACATGCTAGTCCAACAGCACAGAACTGAGGTCAGTCAGAAAAAAAAAACAGTTTGCCAAGTGGAAAAACAACAGAGAAGAAACCTACAACTGTATGCAGGCAGATTGATCATTTAAAAATCAGCAAATATTCCTGGAAATGGAAACAGTCAGAATTTGTCTTGATCTTTATATCTTCAGGTAATTTCTAGGATCAGCTGTTAAGTAACCCTAGAGATTACAATTTGGATACGCAAGTATCTGGTTAAAAAATCTGTGTCTGCTGGGAGCCTGAACTCATGGACAGAGTTCTACAAAGTATGGATCTTACAAACACAGGTCCTCCACCACCACCACAGGACACTTCCATATCAACAATAACTCAGCAGCAACCAGGTTTTGCCCAGCATCTTGGATTTTGACTCCCATCACCCCATCTGTGCTGCACATTGTGGTCTTGTCTGGCCACTGGGCCTGACACAGAGTGTGCCAGGCACTCTGGACAGACTGAGGAGGGACCAGGTTATTTCAACCCTCAGAAATGGTGGCACAGAAAAGGCTTTTTGGTCCTTCCTGGCATGCAGTTGGCAAGAAGAGTCTGAGGGGAAACAGAAAATGAGAGAGCTCATTTTGGCAGAGGTTGCTCTGCAGGCAGCACAGCACCAGCCATGGGGAGAGACTTCTTTTGGTCAGGCCCAAATGCTCCCTGGGCCGGTTTGGCAGGTATGAGAGAGAGCTTAGAAGTTCTCTACATGCAGATAATAAATGCAAATGTTACCTGTGACAAGTGCAAACATATTGCTCATGTGAAGTCGCAAAACAAGCTCTCTTATTTTCTTCTTTTTTTTTTTTTTTTTGTTACAGAGCAGATTCATACCTGTTTAGAGGATGAATCTCCCGAAGCACTTTGGGATACAATTTTGGCTGCTCTTTTCCTAATACACCAAGGGCCAAATGAGTTATCCCTTTTTCTAACCAATAAGGCTGCCTGTCAGATTTACTGATATTCCAAGCGCTGTCTTAAATGAATTTTTAGAAGCATGTCCAGTAGCTAAGTAACAAATGTTACCATCCTTTAAATATCTGTGTACATTGCTTAAGGAACTTGACCTTCATTTTGGATTTAGGACTTTTTCTTCTCTACCACACAGACATATTCTTAATTGAATTGGGGGTATTAAAGTATTATAATAATTCAAATGTACCAACAGATTTTTGGCTAGTTCTCCTTGAAGGATGTGATTTCCTTTATTAAGATCCAGAGGAATTCCAAAAAGATGGCTAAAGGTGGATCCATTGGAAATGATCTCCTACAAGCCAAATCTTGAGCCACACAAAGTGAAACAAACTTCACCATGCATGTATGAAATCATATTGGTTTTCAGTTTCTCATCTCTCACCCTTTATATTTTTATTTATGAATATTAATACTTAATAGTATTTTAAAGATATATTGTTTTAATGTGCTGTGTGTGGGTACTGTTATCTTACTCATCCAAATCCAATCACAGTCGTAACTCAACCTAAGTAAGAATTGTCCCTGTGTGCAAACAGATATTTCCCTCTGAGATCAGCCAAGAACTCTTGTTTTATGATTGATTTTGGCCCAGTGAGGCAGAATTGCCCTTTGCTCCTGGCTGCCAGTGGACACCCATATTTCTGGCCCTGCTGCAGGACTGATCCTTACCCATGCTTGGCTGCTCAGGGCCATGGCCAGAAGCTCACACAAACCACACTGCACACACTCCTAAGATTATTTTGCCCATTGTAGTGATTCCTGATGTGGAATACAGATATTTCGTAATGCCAGTGGTCACTGCTGATGGTTTTAGTCTTAGAGAGGGTATAGAAAAAACCTAAAAGGGAGAGGGCATGGTGAAGGACAAGCCTAGTCCATAAAGGAGTTTACAGCAGAGGAACAACAGAGATGAGAAATTACTTTTAGTGAAACAACCCCCATTTCAAACCAGCTCAGGACCCTGAGTTACTTCCAGACAAGTCTGCTCCCAAAAAATGTCAGCACCAGCCTCTGCCAGGGCTTGCCACGTCCTCCATCCTTCCATCCTTTCCCATGCCCACTCACTCATTCCAGCAACGTTGAGCTCTTGTTTCCCTCTCCAAGCCAAATAAACGTTGATAGCAGTGTAACCATCCAGATTTCATGCTTTTAAATAGCACATGCTGCATTCAATGAATTTCAAAGACACGCTAAACCCAAATTACTGCTATCCATGGATCTTGAGAAGCTTTTATAAATGGCTGCATTACAGTGTAGTACAAAGCAGTGATTTCCATAATGCTTGTCTAATGTATAGAGCATTTTACATAGAACAGGTCCTGTTTCATCTTGAAATGCTTTTTAATTAATTCAATTCATTAATACTGCTTGTCATGGATAAACTCTTGAGACTTAACAAAAACTTTACTTCAGCAGTTGTCAACACATTTCATTAAAACATATGTTTTTGAATGCTTTCTGATAACATCACTATTCTTCATATGCAGAGTGCAGTACTTAAATGTATTAAACAGAAGAAGGGGGCTAACAGAAATCTTTGTATTGACAGTGCTGCATTTGGACATGAGAAATGGGTGGGCAATCTGAGCCTCATTCTTTTCACAAGCCCCAAATTAACCAAAGTGAAACCTGCTCCACAGTGTATGTGGAGCATTTTGTTCATAGAATCCAGAAATGGTTTAAGTTGGAAACAACCTTAAAGATCATCCAGTTCCAACTCCCAGTTCCAACGTTCTGCCAGACCAGGCTGCTTGAAACCTGGCCTTGGACACTTCCAGGGATGGGGCATCCACAATTTCTTTGTGGATCCTATTCCAGTGTCAATGAAATGTGTACCTGCCTCTGGCAACAGTGTCTGGCTGGGTGATCTTCAAACACAAACCAAGGCTCAACGAAGAATATAACATTATGTATAGAACATTATTTTTGCAGAGGAAATTAAGGAATTTCGTTATGGACTCCCATTTGTAGCAATCTTTAATTGCATTTGGACTAACCCAGGGATGCGTTCACCAGGAGGAAGAGAAATGTTCTCTTCATAATCCTACAAGGCAGCCCATATGCTTTCAAGCTCTGCTTCCACCTCAAAATACATTTCCCTTTTGTTTTATCACCTCTGAGATACACAGTGACACAGCTGGTGCCACAGCACAGGAAAGAAAGTGCTGTTTCCCCCGTGCAACCAAAGTCTTGCAATCCTTATGGCAAATTCCATAGAAACAAACCATCCAAGACAGGGGGACAGCCATAAATTACTGTTCAAGGGTTCAGAATGTTTGAAATTTAAACTGAATACCTGGGCAGTGTGAAGCTTTATCACCTGCATGCCATTAACCAGAGGAATACTCTGCTCTCTGTAAGGAAGAGAGAACGGGATGACATTGAATGTTATGTCCTGGATCACAGACAAGGCTTCCCTCAAACAGATCAAACCTGCCCAAAATTCCTCCTGGCAATCCATGTCTGTGTCTGCTCTGCATGGAAATGCACTGGACAAGGAGCAAGACTGGAAAACTGGCCTTCTCTTGATGAATGAAGAATGTATGAATTACAACAACACCTTTAAAAAAAAAAACAGGAAAAAAAAGTCAAAAGTCAGAATTTGGGTGTTTTGTTTTTTTTTTTTTTTTTGAAGGCCAAATTCTGTCCCAGGAGAGATTTGTTAAATGGCTGAATAATGTAAAATACTGAAAACTCTTTCCATAACATTTCCACTGATCATTTAGTGGGTCCTGCTTATATCCCAGGCCTTGCTGTCAATCTGTATTTTAAGACACCTTTCTATCTTGCTGGCTATGGTCTCTAATGCTTTTTAATGCTGTCTCCTGTGTGTGTTTTGTGTAGTGGAATACTTTACAAATCAAAATGTTATTGGGGAATAAGCCTATGATCTCCTGTGTAACATTTCCTGGCTCTACTGCACACACATCTATTGTCTGATATTGAATTGGTCCCAAGAAGCATCAGAGCATGTGAAAGCTGCTATGAATTTTGCAAAGTGGCTTCAGGGCAGTAGAGCACGACAGGGCACGTCAGAAGAATAAAGTGCAAAATCTGAAAGTCCAAATTTAGGAGTCTCAGTCAATATTGAAGACTAAGAATAAGTAAATGCCCTTGGTAATAGGTTTTGTCCTTTTATCTTGTGACATTCCTGATATAGTTGAAAGGAGCATGCTTAGCCAGGATACAAAATAAACCCAATTATTAAATAGGTTTATGTGTAATTAAACTGCTAGACTTCACTTAATACTACATGTGATTGATTTTGTTAGTCCTTTCCCCCTGCACAGTTTTTGCATTTCCCTTCTATTCCCTCATTTTTACCTCTCTTACAGTGTGCCTTCTATTTAGTCCTCAGGGAACTGGGCTGTTTTGGAAGGTGTCATGCATTTCTGTTGGAGTAGCTCAGTTTTGGTCACTCCTAGTCAACTTTGTGCAGCGTTTTTTCCATAGAGATACCAAAACAAAACTGCCCAAACTGGCACATTCCATTGAAAGAAGAAGACTGAGTGAATGTTCTTTTATCACTGCTGATATACAAGATTTTCCTCAAAAAATTCCAACAGAGGTTTCAATAAACTCTCACATAGGTGTTTTTCCCAGAGGCTGCTCTGGCCATCAGGGTCCTGTGGCCAAGTGGTGTTTGGCCACCACACTGAGGGACAAACATGTCATTGTTCTGGGCATTTCCCCCCTTTGTTGTGAATGAGATCCTCTTCACACTCCCAGAAGAAGTAGGATCCTTTTATGACTGCTTTTTGCTTGGTTTCTTCTTCCAAAGCCACAGTGTACTGTGAGAGTAAATGTTTATTGAACATTTAATTAAGCTGAATTAATTCCATATTTCTAATAATAATTATGTATTTAAAAATATATAAGGAAAATACCATACTTAAGTATATACAGTAAGTTTCTGTTGTGCTCAGACCATTTTTTTTTTTGAGAAAAATTACATGTGTCATCCCAATCTACTTAAGTCTGTACAAAACAGTAACATGTGGAAACACAAAGTAACCAGGAATTCTTCATTTAAAATTCCCTGAAATGAACCGAAGTTGCCATGTTTACTGAGAGACAGAATTCCTCAAGGACACTGCTCAGAGAATTACACTGATAAAACAGATATGAATTATAGAGGGAAGCATATGTGTGGGGAAAAAAGGAATCTTTTATGTGTAACTAAGCACAAGAAATGGTAAAAAATAAAAACCAGTAACAAGAAACTATTTCCAAATTTGTTATGTATGCATACAGCATATAGCCTAATGCAAAGTTATATGTTGCAGTTATTTAATATCTTTCTTCAAAGGTTTTGTTAATACATCAATGACTGAACATCTAAAAGGGAAAACATATTTCTCTTTATAGTTTTAGATAATTGTCCCTGAAAAAAACCCAAACCTTTAATTACAGCTCAAATGAAGAAAGCTTGATTTGTGTGCCGTGCCCAAATGCTGAGGAGTCGGATGTAAAATATTTGTAATATTTAGGGAACCCTGAGTTTTACATAAAAGTAAACAGCATTGCCTGAAGGCACAATTTCCAGCAACACAATAAAATGTGCAGTGGATTTATGGCGGCCATCCATTAGCTCTTACCAAGGCAACGTCGCCCATATCTGTCGTCCATCATTATAATAGAGGGTTAATGCACCGAATTTACATAAAAAAGTCATATTGTCTGCATGAATTATTTACACTCTCAGCTGTTTTTACAGCTTGGTTTCAAGCTGGATTCTGGGAGAGATTCAGCCAGTAAATTACTCTGTGGAGACCTAACTGTATAACTACAAACAGAGCCTGCAAAGAAAAGAAAAGGGGAATGTACAAGCCAGTGGTTGTAATGGGAGAACAAGCTGTGGGTTTTCTTTTGCTTGCAGAGGAAGGAAAGAAGGCAAGGAAGCTCACCCAAAGAAGTTCTGTATATCCAGCTAAGCATTAGCATCTCCTCACAGCTGCACACATCGATGTGATTCTGCTGGAGATACGTTTAATTCCCAGGCATAAATTCACAGCACATTCTGTCTTTGCAAGATGATATGCTGTTGCAAAAAAAAAGGCACATCTCCCACAACATCCTCTCCCATCCCCATCCTGATCTATTTATTGTACAGCAACACCAATGGGCACAACTGGGTGTGGGTTGCCTCAGGACATGGGAACATCAGCCCTGTCCTGCTACAAGGACAAGACATGCTGTTGTATTCATAGAATAATGTGGAAATTTTCTTGGATAAGCAATGACATCCATGTAAGCTCTGTACCATGATTATCTGATGGCAGCCTGACTAAATGTCACCTGAAACTATTAAAGCCACAGGGTCATGGAGGGTTTATTATTACTAGGAAATCCACTTTCTCCTTGAAAAAAAAAATTGGATCTCAAATGTTATTTTAGGATTAATTTGAAGTAGCTTGTTTCCAACTCATCTTGAGTTGATCAAAGCTGGGATGGTCCAATCCAGACTTATTTAGAACTTCCACAATCTTTACCTGGCTTCTTGCTGTGCTGTTCCACAGTAATCAAGTATCATTGTTACCATGGCAACTGGCATTACCTGATACAAAGGTATTAAGTGCAATGTCTCCTCTGCAGTGTATCACACATTTGGTATGAGTCCTGCTGTTCTAGATCAGGAAAACACCCTCCAAACTTAGGCAGGACAGCATCCATGACTGTTAAGTGCCACCTCTGCCCCCTCCCCAGTGCTGCCACTGCCCAGAAGAGAATCCTATTCTATTGTCACACTGGTCCCACATCTCCAATAACCATTTTCCCTTGGGGATGCTGAGGCAGGCTTTGTGACCCAGCCACACTCTAACAACAGCATGTGGCACCACCAAATCACAAATAGGCTGGGCCAGCATTGGTAGTTCTTCCTCCTGATTGTTTACACCCTTTAAATATTTGTGGACTTATGCACCGTGCTGCAGGTGAGCCAGGCTATACATATTTATCTCACTTAATCTTCCCTCTTAAATCAATCTTTCCAGTCAATCTCTTCACTCTCTAATTATTTTTGTTGCTCTTCTCTGAACTCCCTCCAATGTGTCAATCAATACCTTCTTGGTAATGAAGTGCTCTGTAAAGAGCAGGGTATTCTAGCAGCAGATGTATACAGTGCAACAATGCAACCAGTATGGATTTTCAGTCTTCACAGGAAGGTTGATCTCATGGTAAGGGCACCAGACCAGGGTTTTGAAGACCTGGACTCATGTTCCCACTCTGAGGGACCCTCTGTGTGACTTTGGGTGAGTAATTTATTCTCTTCTTTAGTTAAGCATCTGTAAACACTGTATGGTTTGATATACACAAATAGTGAAATTAGATGGTGTGTGTGGCAGAATAAGGATCTCGCTGGGCAGGAAACCCAAATACTCCAGCAAATACCAGTGGTCTAGTGTAGTTCATTCACTGTTGGTATGGAAGGATGTGTGGCTCTTCCCTGGTACAGTGCTGTTAAACACCACCAGACAGCAGTGCCTTGCCAGTAATTGTTAATGGGACTTGTAGCAGTTTCTATATTGTGACCATATCATTTTGTTTTAGCTCGTCTCATTTATTGCATATTCACTCAAACATCAGGACTGGTTTCTGTTGCATCTTCAGAAAAAAACCAAAAGCAATTTGAAATCTGCGAACTTCTGTTTCCCAGCGGCTGAGATGAAGATTTCCTTTATTGGGCACAGTGGGATGCAAAATAGAGTCTTAACACAGCCATAAGTACAGTCCTGTACTCAATATTGGGTCTACAGGGGGCTCTGGGGGCTGATCTGCTGCCTCAAGGCACAGCACATGAGCAATGGCATGTTAAAGCATTCAGCCCCTGTGTGCAGGAGGACCTGATTTCCCACATCTCACACCCTGCACAGGTGACTTCCCCAGCACAGGCACAGAAGCTGACCTGGGCTGATCACTCAGGTCTTACACCAGTAAAAAAAGCAGCACTAGGCCCTCTGCAATGGTTCACCCAGTTATTTTTCCATGAACTGCACAAACACTGCATATCATGAAGCATATATATGCACGTGTAATTAATTAATGATTAAAACTTGTCTAACTAAATTGTTTTAAGCTTTTTTTTCATGAATCTCATGCTCTTTTCCTTTCTCTTTTAGAAGAGAAGGTTAAGAATATCAGAAAGCAAAGATGTCTGAGAACTGCAGTTACGATTCATCAAGCTTCCAGAAATGCATTATAATGTACTATATGCTGTAAGACTAAAAATTATTCCCCATTGAAATGGTATTCACACAGCTTTTGCTGTACTGAAGCTTACATCGTAATATAATCATAATAACTAAAGTAAGTTTCCCTTGGGGATTATACCTCTGTGTGATTTAATCCTTAAATTTGTTTTGCTTTCATCCCCTGGAGAAGAGAGATTTCAGTTATAAAGTATTCTTCCTAGAAATATCAGACACTGCACATGCATTCATAATCTGCACTTACATTTACAAAGCCTGGGCCACGAGGTAAGCAGAATTAGGAGCATAAGTGTTGCCATTTTGTTTAAAGAAACATGGTTTGTTTTTTTTTCAAAAAAGAAGGGCACAGCTGGGGATGAGTCCTGCTTATCCTGGAAAGTTCCCCACAGGACTCTCCCTTCATGTGACAGAGGAAATTATCTGTTTTCAAGAGAAGGCTGTCACTCAGAGTGTCTGAAAACATACAGATCAGAGAGAAAGGGGTTTTTCATGATAACTAATAAACTGTGGAATGAAGTGGAAACTTGCTGTAAAAACTTACTGAATTTCTGTGTAATTACAGGTCTTAGTTCATGTTTTAAAAGACAGTTCAGAGGTTGGGTAACAATGACTTTCTTATCACGAAATGTGAGAAGAAAAGCAGTCGTCAGCATATTGATAATGCAAGTCAAAGTATGATCTCTCTATTCTGCTGTTAAGACTGTTCTTAGACACAGTAGCTCTTTGCTGAGTGATTTTACCCAAGAATAGTGATCTTACCAACACATTAATCATTATTCAGTCACCAGCACACCATGCCTCTGAACAAATTTGTTCCCAACACATTTCTGTAACATTTAGTGGAATTTATATTCTTCAGCTGGCATACAGTGCATTCACCTTTAAAAATGAAATTATATATTTTATATACAATATAAAATACACACACTTTTAAAAAGACACTCCTGAAGCACAGACTAATTAGATCACAAGTCAAGACTTATCTACCAACAACCTATAGGAAATAGGCTTATCTACCAACTATTCACCTATAGGAAAATACAGGGAAAGTTTGTATTATGTTACAGCTTTCTCACCTTTTGAGAAAATTACTAAAATAATTTTCTTCACATGACAGTCCAGGGAAACTGCTCCAAGTACTAATTTGAGAAATACAATTCTTAATTAGCCACTTTCAGAAGACAGTAAACCACTACACTCCTTTTTGAAACATCTACTAGGAAACAAAACAATGTAGTCATCTAGTGGAAATAATGAATGCCCTACCATTTGAGCAATTTAAAAATAGCCTGAGAAAAAAAAAAGAGACAGAAAGACCCAGTTTGAATCATAAATATACTATTAAAGATGAATTACATGTGCAGCTGGTATGCATAGCTAGGTACAGGCATCAGCTGCAGCTGATGTGTAACATATCCCAGGCAGCAGAGACAGTGTTTCACACAATGAACTTGTTTCAGGTGATGATGCCTGGAGAAAATGTAGTAGCAATGGTCACAGGATAAATATCCCCTTAATTTTTAAAGGCTCATTTGTTTATACTACACCTTCAAAATCAATAGTCACCTGCTGAGATATTCCCAGTTCTATTGTAAACAATGCCAAAGTAAAAACCACTCTCATGATCTCTGAAATCAGGACATGAAGGAACTCCCCCCCAGCTTTCTTTTCCTTTTTATTTGGCTGTCTGGCATCAGAAGGAAGAGCAACCTCGAGGGCTCTGCTGTTGTTTTTTGCCTCTCTCAAAAGTGCCCTGACTCTCCAGGTTGGATATCAAAGCTGTGCCAAGAGCTTGTGAAGCCCTGGAAGAAGGAAGTCACAGCATGAAAATAAGTCCCAGCTGGTTTCTCCAAGACAGTAAATCACATTGTACGTGTAGGAACATCAAACCAAGCTTGTGTTTCTACTTCCTCATCGTGATGAGGTTACAGTTAAGCAAGATGGAATTTTCTGACATGAAAATCCCCTGGCAGAAAGTCAGCTGTGTACAGATATGCATGGGCTGCTCAGACCCCCGTGTGTGTGCAATGCCTTGCAGGGGAGCAGGTATCAGTCCAGCCATCACAAACTCCCCGAGGGCCACTGGCAGAGCTGAAAAGCCCAGACAGATGTTGCTAAAGCTTTATGGGACTTACTTAAGGGAGGCAAAGCAAAGGACACATGCCTTCTTGTTAGAGTGCATTAAGGTAGCTTCTTGCACAGAGAGCCCATCACCACACACTGGATTTACAGCAATGCATGGCTGTAATTGCATGCAGCATCCTTTCCTTGCTTTAAGCCTGGGAGCACATTGTCCAAGGTCTGAGATCTATCACCTTAAAAAGCTCTACAGCACTGTGTTTTCATGTATTTGTCTGGGCTGTCTTAGAATTCACTGCTCACAGGATGTGTTTGGAGACAAGTTGAGGAGAAAAACACTCATTCCAGAGTGTTTCTTCTAAAAAAAAAAAGGGTTCCAACAATCCCTTTCCACTAATAAGAGATGAATACTAGTGGATGAAAGTGAAAAAAACCCAACTGTTTATTGACAGAGTGCCCACACAGTGTGGGGGGAAAAAAAAAGGTAAATAAATGCTAGATATTGAACTGCCAGACCATGCCTGCCTACCCCTGCACACACACCAGAACAAAAAACCAAAAACCAGGGAAAGGAAAATAAAACACAAGGGCCAGCCATGTGGTGGGGAAAAAAGATGGTGCCAGCTCCTGCCTCAGGAAGAAAAAAGCCCCAAAAAACAAAAGGTTCGTGTAGCAGCTCAAGCAAACAGGTGAATCCTGGTGAACCTCTGGTGTTGGTCCCCTCTTCACAGCAGATGAAGCAGGTGGGTTTGATGTGCTTTTCTCTCACTGGCTCAGCTTTTCCTGAGACCTAGACCAAAATGGAGAGGCCCCTTGCCTTTCCAACCAGTCTTGGACCTTGGACCAAAACCAAGCTGTCCAGTTCACTTCAAAAAGCCACTGAAAAATTTCTGCTGCAGCCTCTCCAAGGCCAGGGAAAGGGGAAAAAACCCCTTCTTGCCTAAGCTAACAAAAAACCAAGCTAGCCAAGCAAAAAAACCCCAGACCACACAGCACAACAGATGCCTCAGGAATGAGACTGAAAAACCCAAGCCTCCCCCTGGACCCACCTTCAAGCCACAGGAACCATTTTGGGATAAAGCAGAAGATCAGGGAATAGACTGATCATAAAATCACCCCAAGACAGGATGTCATTTTGTGACACTGTCTCAGGGTGCATATGTTTAATAACACGGATCTAATGTCACACCAAGACACTGCCTTTGGCAGCCAGCAAAAAATAACCCGAGATGAGAGGATATCAAGCCACGAGTGCATGGTACCAGTCAATATGACAAGTAGCCTGAAACCATGGATGGGCAATGGCAGTTCTCCTGGTGGCTGGATGGTAAGGACTTTTCCTAACTCAAAGCTGCTGCTGCTGCTGCTCTTTGTGGCCAAAAAGTCCCAGCTGATGCCCAAGGATTGACCCTCTGCCCTGACCATTTGCCAAGGGCCCTGCTGTAGCCTGGAGCTTTCATAGGGCACACCCATGCCTAGAGCAGGACTCAGGTTTGTGCACACCAAGGAAGAATGTCACACTGCCAGCCACATGCAACTTTATGGTCCAAAGCAGGACAGCAAGACTGTCAATGAGCAGCTGCTACTTTACTCACTCTCATTGCTTCTCTTCAGTCAACACCTACGTAGGAATTTTCAAAAAAAAACCTCAGGTGAAACATTTGAGCAAACATTGCTGATCGATTTTAAACTGAAAGATTCTACAGAAGATGCTAAATGTGAGTGGCAGCTTCAAAGCAGAAATTAAGAAAGCTGTAAAAGAAGTTGTGATGCCAAGGCAAGACCCTGGGTATTATGTTGAGGGGCTGCAGGGATTCCACAACCTTATAGTAACTTGAAGAGAAAGTTTCCTCCACACTTCCATCATTTCTGAAATTCTTCAAGTTCAAATCAGTTTTGCCACCACCACGCCCAGTCTGATTTGTCTTTATGACAAGAGTTCTCAGGTTCAACAAATATTTCAGTGGAGAACTAAACCCCAGGTCTGGTTACAGCCATAGCTTTGAGGAAATCACTCCCTTTCTGTAAAAGGTTGTGGGGCTATTCTGAGGTGATGCACAGTATGAAGTTACTACACTTTAGCTGTATTATTAATAGCACAGCTCTATTGATCCCATAAAACTTTCTCTAAGTATAGGGTGATGTGAATTAATAGCTTTTACCTAGTGCTAGGGGGCATGCAGACACGCTATAAATTAGACAGTCCCTGACCCAAAGTGCTCACAAACCAGATTAAGAACAAGATGCAGCAGGTGGAGGAGACGGACTCGCGGGGAGGGAGGAGGAGGAAGTGGAAAGGCAAGCAGCATTACACAGGGAGAAGTCTCTGCTCAGCAACAGGCAGGCACTGCCAGCTGGCAGGGATCTGCAGCCATCAAAGATGAGTCTGCTGAGGGCCTAATGAAGGTTAAGGAAGTGGCTGTTTTAAGGGAGTTTCCCTTATGTATGTACAAGAAATAGCCTGTGGGTAAAGCTTGTGGGTGAAGCAGACTAGCAGGCAGCTCTGTCCTCCCAGGGGCTGGGTGCTGCTGCTGGTCTACTGGGTCAAGAAAATCAGCTTGTGCAGTGTGCCTGACTGTCTTCCATTCACTCAGGTGTTCCTCTCTGTCTGAATTTCTACCTGGAAGATAGTGAAATAGTCTTTAGAGGTGCTAATGATGTCATTATAAAAAAAACGCACAAAAGACTTCTCGGCATTTCAAGATAAATTCAAGCCAAGTGCACTGCCAACATGCCACACTCCATGGTTCCCCTTTGAAATAAATGGCTTTATGCACTTCAAAGAGGGCTTTGTTTCACTTGTTTAGCACAAGATGCAAATACCTTGTCAGACTGAGCAGAAGAGAAAATGCACTTTGCACATGGGGAGCAGAAATACCCAAGCAGACACTCTAATGAGAATGATCTCAGGTTTGGGAGGCACAGCAGGTAGAAGAGGACTAGATTTCTTCTATCTAGTTTATTCCATTTTTAATTAAAATTATTTTCAAAATAATTTTGCAACAAAGAATGGCAGAGGTATTTAGATATTTTCTGAAAGAACTTCCCTTGCACATATAAAGACAGATTTAGGAGAATTGAACATAGAAATGGGAGCATGGCCATGAAACAGTCTTCATCACCTGAGAGCTCAGATATTTTTATGTTTCTAGAAAAGACTAACACTTCTTTTTACAACTGACACATGGAAGAAGATCTTCAAATACTCCCTTGGTAAAGGGTGATGTGTTTGTTCCCCTTCCAAATGTTGTTCCAGGAGAGGTAACATTTTGGGGGCAGCATCTGCCCTGAATTTGGGATGAGCTGCTCCAGCAGAGAACTCATGTCCATGCTGCTGAGAGGTGCAGGCACTGCTCAGCCCCTCACAGCAACTCTTGGCTACAAACACTCCTCACATCTCCTGGCCCTCCCATCTCAACACGAGATACAGCTGAGGTGGATCACATTCAAATCTGTGCCAGAGAGAAAGTTATTTTGTCTGGCAAAAATTAACCATTACCTCAGAGCTCTACAATTTGCTTAAGCAGTGCTTCTGAAAAGCTGACTGATCAGCTTGCTCATTAGGAATGCTTGCCCCTCATCAGGAATCACTCTCTGAGCTGAGGTCTCAGCCTTGACCGCATGGAATTGCAAATAAAAAAGAGCTTTAATGCTGAGCAGAGCAGGGAGAGGGGACAGGACAGACCCTTTAAAGGACACAATACAATGGAGGATGCTCTTCCCTGGGATGATCTCGGGGGTGGTTGGCTGAAAAGGGGATGGGAGGAAAAGAAGACAAAATTCACCTTCTTCCTTACTTCTTATAGGTACTAAGAAGTTGTCTTCCTTTAAAAAGAAAAAAGATATTCCTGTTCTGACCTTGGACCTGTTTCAGCAGAGGTTGTCCAAGTTGGGAATTACAACAGAATCATATAGTAGTGTGATAATATGGCAAGATTTATGGGAGTTACACAGTGGAGACCCTTGAGTAGGAGAGGCTTTTGAATAGCAGCTGATGAAGCTAATGCAGGAAAGAAGGAAAAAACTCTACACATTTGAGCAGGATATCCATTAACAGAAAGAAAAGTTGGAGGTTGGCTTTTCCCTTTACTTGCCAGCTCTGCAGGGCATGTAAGAGAGATCAAGATCAAGACACTTCACAAATGGAAGAAGTTACGCCATCCTGAAATTGATTTACTCCTGATCTGGCATCTGTTCCAACCACCTACTTCTGCCAGGGGTCCCTCCACCACAAGGCAGGTATTTAAAATTGTTATTAACTCTCCTGAGCAAAGCAGAGTAGCTTGCAGGATTCCAGAAATTTTAATCTGGGGCTGTCTGAAGAGAGACTGAAGGGGTTGAGGCCTTTCATCTTAAATTTAATAAGGCAGTGGCTGGGGTTGGCACTGCCTACCCTCTCTACTCTCCAGGCATTTCACTCCACACCTACAATTTACCAGAGTTGTTCTACAGGCTTCGCTTTTCCCAGGCACACAGGTGGTATAACTGAGAGGACAGAGAAAAGAACTTGGTGTTGTTTTGGAAACACTCCCAGTCCAAGCAGCAGTTTCATTCCCCAGCTGCCCTCCACATGATGTAATGGCCACTGAATCTGAGCTGTAACAGTGTCCAATCCCTCCGGAGCACCACGCCTGGGCTGCCCTCACCTCACACGCTCCCAGGCTCAGGAATGTTCTAACAGCAACAACTTCCCTCCACCTGCTCAAACTTGGCACCCCTGTCACTCCTATCCCAAAACAGGACAGGGAAGCTCCAGAATTCCTCCCCAGACATCATCTGGCTCAGCATAGTGATGACAGAACTGACTAAAGCTCTATGATGAAATATGGAAACGTTTCAAACCTCCTGTTCCAATGCACGCTTTAATGTGAGCATTATGGCTGCTGTAAGTAGTCTGATTGTCCTAATAGAGTTCTTTATTTATTGGTTCGTCCAAAAATAAAATTATGAAAATGGTTTTAAAGAGAAAGATGTGTTTAATGTGTCTGTCTCTGCAGTCCTCTTCTCTGTACTGGAAGGAAGGGGTTGTGATTCTGGCACACTGTGGGAGGCTCAATAGCTGCACTTCAGTGCAGCTGCCAGAAAGGATATACTCAAGAACAGAACTAAACCTTAACATTTCACCACACTTCTTCCAGCCAAAAGCTTTCTGTACATAATCCTGTGTGGCAGGTAAATGCTGCAAGTCAAGTTCCTGAGTCTGTATCTGGTGACTTACAGAGAGCCCCCAGAAACTTCCATTTCCTATTCACAACATCCATACAGCATAACCTCAGAGGATAACCCAGAGAGAAATGGGATCTAAACCCTGCTTGGTTAAAGTATCACTTGGCAGTTGATGTGAATGAAACACAGGGTTTTTTCTCTGTTTCTTTATATAAATTTTTAAGTCCTTGTAATGGATGTTGAAAGGTGCATCAGGTGCCAGCCTGCCAACTCAGGATCCACAGTTGTCTCTTTGCCCACAGGGCAAGTAGCTTCTATGAACTATTTCTCAAATTTCACACCCTTAATTGCAATTCTAGACATCGTTGATCTTGCAATTGTTCTGTAGCACAATCAGCTTAGAGTGGAATGGCTGAGACCTCAAAGTTTATTTATAAATAACTGCAGATGCGAAATTTGCATCAGAATGGTAAGAGGTTGATGCTGCTGTTGCTCATTTACCCAAAGCCATGTCAAAAGGATTTATACAGCTGCCTAAAGACTTCTCATTTTCTATTTCCTTTTACCTGTAAGCCAAACCCTGGCCTAGAAAGTCAGAGGTTCCCTCAAACAGGAGAGAGGGCTGATAGGGTGACCTCAGGAATTCCAGGTTCCCAACTGGAACCTCCTGTCAGGAGGCTGAGGCCAGCTGCAGGCTTGTCAGGTGGATGCTCACTGCAGCAGTAGCTAATTTATGAATATTTGTCTCCCTGATGTGTATTTCTTGAATAAATAAGGCTGTGGCCTGTGTCATTGGGAAAAAAAAAAAAAAGAAAAAAGAAAAAAAAAAAAAAAGAAAAGGGAAGGGAAAGTTCCTACTGTGTATTCTGAAAGATAACATGACCTTGAGGACAATTTATTTCAAGAGGAAATGCACAGTGAGACTTCTCCCAGAGTGCTCGAAGAGGCAGCCCCTGCTCATTCCCCAAATATATTCAGGAGGGAGGCAAACACCTCTGAGTGCAATTCAAGGCTGCCTGAGTTTTCACCTGTAGATACGCAGATAAACTTCTATCATCGGCTCCCAGGTTTCTGTGGGCTGGAATGTCAGCAGCAGCAGCAGTGATTTAGTGCAGCAGCTCCAAATGGATTAAATCAGAGTAATTTGAATTTTACCCAGGCTTGTCACATAAATCTCAGAAAACCACTGTCTTGCATAAAAACTTCCCCTCGACACTCCTGAGGAGTCATGACATAAACCAAAAAATTTGGTTGAAAATGAGGAACAAAGATTTTCTAGCATGGAAAACAGAGGCAGCACAAACAGCATGCTGGGCTGAAAAATCTCACTTGCTTTATGGTAGCAATTTTTTGTGTTTTATGAAGTATACTTTCCTCATTTTTTATATATTATCATGTATCTTACAGGGTATTTTTTTTTTAATATTTAAATGTCAGTTTTAATTTCAGTGATTTCTAGTCAAATGGAATATTCTTCAAATATTCCACTCTTCAAAAAGAATGTACTACATAAGAGTCTGGAATATTTTAGCAAGTATGATGCCACTAGAATGTTCCCTCTGTGCACAATCAAAGATCTTTTCTATTTAAGAACCTCCTTCTAAGAGTGGCATAGCAAAAAGAAATTTGCTACTGGCTTGACTGATGTCAGATTTTGGGTTCTATTTTGAGTGATACAAATGATCTGTGATTCTACGGTCCCCAAAATTCAACTGTATCTTGCATTTATTTCAGCACTGCCTGTGTAAGGATATTTGAATCCACTCAGTAAATTTGTTTAAAAACAAATTAAAATTACTCAGAATGATAATGTATCAGATAAATGCACTTTTCCTCAAGTGTGTAGGATTTAGGCAGAGAGATCTATCTACAAGTTGTTCCATGTTTCTAATGATGTTACAACACCCTCTGTGGATCATATTTACTCCCTGGTCCACATGTAAATCTGCCATTTGCCTCACATGTCATCATTCCAGATCCCAGTTCTCTGTAAGTTACTAGACATCAAAAGATTCCAGGTCCAAATGCCTCCTGAAAAGACATTTTAGGTTCATTTTTGCAAGCACTCAACATGGACTAAAGACCTTTTTTCCTGTAAAAACTCATACTCACAAAAGGACTGCAAAAACTTTGTAAGTCAAATACATCAAAGAAAACTTTTTTTTTTACAGGTATCTAACTTTTTCCCCAGCAGCATTTACTCAACTTTCCATTTTCTTTTGTGAAAAATCTCAAAAAAAAAAAACCCCAAAAATTCTTTTTGCTTAGTTAATTCTCCAATTCATTCTCTCTTTCATTCAGACCAGGTTGCTGCTGCAGCTGCTGCCCTTGAGGAATGAGTGAGAGCATTCTATGATTCACTTCTCCTGACTTTTCCATCAGGAGCAGCCAGGGCAGAAGCTCCTCACAGCAAGGCTGTTCTTCTGTCTGCTCTGTCACAAGCTGAGCAGTAACTGATGACAAGATCCTCACAAAAACCACCTCACCCTGACCCTCTGCAGACCCTACAACAGCCATAGGAATGACCCAAGCCACAAACCCGTTCCTTATTCAGTGCTCTCCCCAGGCAGAACCTCCTCTTGGACACAGGACAAGGTTTGACTCAGCACAGCCTGCCAGGGATTGCTGCAACCACTCTGCCACACTCAGGCAGGCTGGATCCACCCACCCCAGTCTGGGGTTTTCTTCTGAATCCTATTGAACATCCCAGAGGGGCCAGAAGGAGTTAACAACAGCTCCCAGCACAGCTCAGCCAGTCTCAGGACAAATCAGGCTGCAAAATGCAGTTGCTTTATTTCAGTGAGACCAACTCAGGAACAGGCTTGACTTAATTTCATGGTGAAGGCAATTCCTCAGCAAAATGATGCCCAGGTGCAGGTATTTCCCTCAGGAGGCTGTTCAGAGGCTCCCTGCACTTAGACTGGCTTCAGAGGGTCAGCAAGGCAGTGAGCACACATCAGGTGTTTGCTCACAGTGCACTGGAATAATCATGTACTCCCTTTTCTTTGGTTTTTTGAGGTGGATATGACAGTACCTGGAGGAGATACTCATCTGTCTACCTAACAATCAGAAATACCTTCTAAAATATGTCTGAAATTAATCCATTGTGAAAGTGAGAAGGGAAAACATAAATACCCTCATTAATTCATATGTACATACACCAAACTTTACATAACATATGGAGTAGTTGGAGAGATGCCTGCAGGTCTAATTGCATTTCTGTGTGAAGAGCATTTACTCTCTCTCATCTCTGCTTTCTCCATTCATTTTAGTAATTACATGTAGAGAAGCAGCTAACACACTTGTAATTAAAATCAGCAGTGAAGGATTTTTAGGTGTTTTAATACAAGAGAATTGACATAGAAAGCAAGCTGAGTTAGGAGTGGATTACTACAGGTGTATAAAACAATGCAAGCCCCAGGAAGAGCCTGTGCTGGAGTGCCCACAAGGTGCTCATGAAGACACAGATGTGTGCAGGCAATGGCAGTCAAAGTCCAGACCTCTCCACATTCAGTGTTTGCTACAAGATATTAGATCACAAGACCTAGAACTGTATTCTGTTCCTGGAAACCTCTTCTTTCTGACCACCAAACTCAGGAATTAGAACAGTTGCTTCATACAATCCACGGTGCTCCATTTTTTATTCATTTCATTTGTCATTTTATTGGCAAAGGCTGTAACAGTTATTTCAGTTTGGTGGGTGGAGTTCCTATGAAACTCCAGATCTTTTAATTTACATGATGAATATTCATGACACAAGCAATCTGAACCAGGGAGAGTTTGTTGCCCTTTCTTTCCTTTCCCTACTACTCAAAGATGTGCACAATGTTATATGTAATCTACAAATAATATTCTCACAGAATATTCTGAGTTCTGTTTCATTTTAAAATGAGAACTGGACAATATCTAGGCTTAGTCTGGGAAGTCCTGAACTGAACTAAAGGACAGCATCCTTGCAGCCCAAGTACCAGCAACTCACACAAGGACTAGTCTGATAGCAGAAAGTGGGAACAGTAATTGAGTAGTCAAATCTTTCCCTGAGAGCTTTCACCTCAAGGTAGCCCAGAAACTAACTTTTATAAATGCATTTTCTCAGGCAATTTACAAAAAAACCCCAAACCAAACCAATGTGTAGTTCTAGGATTTTTGCATGATAATCTGAGCAGCTTTGCATCTTCCTGCAAACTAAACAGGCAGGGAAAGACCTAAATCCCATTAATAATCAGTATTCTTTTAGCAAGAACAGAAGCATTCATTTCAGAAGAGACACACTTTGACCAATACATGACCGAGACCATGGTGAGACATTAAGATTTGGGTTTGTCTCTCATTATTCTACTCTGATTTGATTGGTAGTAAATGAAACTCAGTGCCCCAAGCTGAGTCTGTTTTACCTGTGACAGTAATTGCTGAGCAATTCCCCCTGTCTATCTCAACCCATGAGCTCTTCATTATATTGTTGTAATGGTTTCACCAGAATTTTCACTCCCCTACCCAGTTAAGGAGGGGAGGGATGGAGTGGCTTTGATGGGCACCTGGCATCCAGCCAGGTTCAATCCATCATGGTATTTGGCAATTTTATAAAAAATAAAACCTATAAACCAACTGACCAATCC